>VWPU01016766.1:0-165375 GCA_013398955.1 Callaeas wilsoni
GGGAAGGGAAGGGAAGGGAGCTCATCACATTCCCTTCTAATGATTCAAGACATACAGGGAAAGTCTGCCCATTTCCGTGCACCTGGAAGTGTGTGCAGCCAACCAAAGCTTTGCAGGAGACACCACCTTAGGAATGTGCGTTTTGCCTCAGTTTGAAGCTCTGTCAGCCTCTCAAAGCCTGGAGAGGAGAGGGGTGCATCCCAGTGTTCTCACCTTGCATCCTGACTTCTTTCCCATCTGTGGATGATAAATGATCACTGACATTTCATTTGCTTTTCTGGCCGAGGACCATGAAACGTGGAGTGTCAATAAGAGAGAGAACATTTCTGAAATGAAACAGATTTAGATCTGCTTAAATCATTGGAGAACCTAAAAAAGTACTCTGACACCAGTAACTTTTTTTATTTTTCAGGTTCTGACTGTAATAGATGAATGTGGATGAGACAGAGAGATGGAGAAAAGGACTACTATGATACCTAAATAAAATTATCAGAGATAAACATAGGTTAAAACAGTAAAAAGTTATGATGTTTGGAAGGAAAAGGGATGAAACCAAAAAGGAGTACTGTGATGTAACTGTGGTAGAGAGTGTCAGAATAAAGGCATTTGTTTCAGTGTGACTCTGATGAAAAGACAGGGAAACACACATGAAAATTAAAAAGGCTTAAGGAATACTTTTCATGAAAGGAATCGTAGTGGCCCAGGTCTGCATGCAGGAGCAAATTGTAAGACAAAATCTGTGTGATAATTCAAGAAGGAGATATGCAAAATCTTGTGCTGTTATGCTGATTACTGGCTAGATTTACGATATAAACTTCATAAATTGCAGTGTACAGAGTGGAGAGGTGGAATATTCTTTCTAAATCTTAATCACTTTCTGACATGGAAAATCTACAAGGTGATTATTCAGAGACCAAAAGTGTAACCTGCAAAGGCATTAATTTTTTTTCTTTTACCCTCTTTTTTTTTTTTTTTTTTTTTTTTTTGGTGGTGGTGGGAGAGAGAGAGCACAAGCTTAATAAGAGGAAATTGCAGTATTCAAATCCACCCGAGACCACGGAACACAGTATTAGCAGAGTAAATTACTCTCGTGCTCAAGGTGCCAAAAGCAATTTAGGCTGTATACAGAAACAAAATCACAAGATTAGATCAATGTGTTTTCCCCACGTTTGTGGGGAAGGGATAATTGATTGGAATAGCAGGTCACATCTATACTAATGCACCATTCAGTAGCTGACATCATCTCTGCGTCTTTGAAATGAACACCAGCTCATAACATTCACTTAGATACCTTTTAATTACTTTGCTTTGCAGCCAGAAAATGGAAGGCTAACTCATTAACCTTCTTTGTCTTTCTGGAAGGTGGTTTTTTCCCTTAATGTTTATGCCTGTTTGGACCTGCAGTTATTCCCATAGGCTGCAGAAGTATCCATTAGCAAACCTGGTCAGCTGCAAGTTCTCTTTCACTGCTTAATATATTCAGCAAGCTGCTCTTCATGATTCAAACCCATATTCCAGCCTTATCAGTAAATAGAAACTCCTTAGATTATTTTTCATATTTCTGGGCGTGAAGCGGTTTTTGCAAATGCTAAAACTGTTCCTTAGGTTGCTTTGTTGATGTCAGGGGGTTAAGAAGGGAACTTACAAACAATACTACAATGTAAGGTGAGAAAACAAAGGAGGCTTACTAAAAGAAGAACAAAGACAGCTTGGTTAAATAAAAGAAGCTTATTCCACTGAGACGCGGAGAAGATATAAGAAAGTTTCTAAAATGTAACAGATAAAACCGCAAATAGTTTGCAATAAAGTATAACAAAAGGCTTGTTCTGAAAGAAATGGTCTGATTCTCGAATCATTTATTCCACTGACTGTCTAGAAACACGTCATTTTAATCTGATGGCAAAAGAATCATAAAAACTGTATGCTTTTGTAATAAATGTTTCTGGCCTTATGACTGTCTGGGGACCATGTTTTGTGCGCGGATACACCACAAAATATTAAATTGATAAAATAGGAAATAATATAAATAAATTAAAAACCCTTCATCAAAACTGATTATTACGTATCACAAAAACACAGTGTTCTAAAAATCAAGAAAAAAAGCTTATATAACTCCTCATATGAGTGAAAGCTAACTGTCCGTGATAAGAAATAAAAGAATTCTATAACCTTGAAAACTGGAAGTGAGTGGGTAATTTTTAAAAAACTCATCAATCAAAAAAACCATAAGGTTAATCCTAATAAATTTATTACATGGCAAATTATTTATTCTGCACTACAATTCTTTCATAATTTGGGTGAAATTAATCGGCCTGCTATAATGCTACTAGTAATGCCTGAACAGGATTGTTAACAAATTGTAAACTATTGCAATAGTTTGCAATAAGCTATAAGAAAACATTTGTTCTGAAGGAAAAGGTCAGATGCTCAACTCATTTATTCTATTAACTGTCTAGAAACGTGTTATTTTAATCTGATGGTAAAAACATTATAAAAACTGTATGCTTTTCTAATAAATGTTTCTGCTCTTATCACTGTCTGGGGACCAAGCTTTGCACGCCGAAACACTGCAAAACAAAACACATTTAAAACTGAGACAATCCAATTGTAACAACCATTTCTCTTACTTATGAGTAATGACTCCTTTTACATGCATTGTTAATGCCTTCCTAAAGAACAAGGATCAACGTGTCAAGACGAAAAGAGAAATAGATTTCCTGGATCATTGTACAATTTTTCAAAGTCAGAACTACGGAACTAGATAAAGACAAAGAAACCCAAATGAGAGAGGAATCAACACAAAGCAATAATTCTGTTATGTTCAGTAAGTTTAGTGTACTTTCCTTCAAAAAGACAGAAAAAGAAGAGAACCTTATAAATTTCTCCAGAAAATTAAGATAACTTTGCACTTATTCAGAGAGCGAAGATGCAGTAAGATTAGTTGCACCATGTGTGTGAAAAAAAATAGAGGTAATCAGAATTTGTGTCACACTGTCCCACTCACAAAAAGAAAACTGCATAGTCATTTAGAGGTGGCCACAGAGGAGTGTGACTGCATCCAGTTTTGGCAAGAAGCCGGGATAAGCACAAGGGAACAATCCTGGACTTCAAAGGAAGTTTTAAGTGATAATAGGTTAAACCATCCTTTGTCTAATCAGTTATTTAAATGCTACTAATTACCTGGGCTATTGCCTAGCTCAACACCTGTAATTTGAGGGTCTTAAACCTTATAAAGTACAAAGGGTCATTTTGTACTCAGATCAGCTATTTTTTATGTTCTTGCAAGTTACATAAATGGACTCTGAGGAAAGCTCACAAGTTTACAACTTCTACACCTTAGGAAGGGGCTGCACACTGAATATTTAAATTGCACATTTATGAAATTACAGTTTCATATTTTAAGGAAGCTACAAGCCAGGGAAAACAGCCTGAAGCCAGGAATGCAGCAATTAAGGTGTGTAGCAGAAATGTTAATTGAAAGTTCATGCAGGAGGAAAGGACCTCATTGAGTGGCCATAGGACCATGGCAGTAATTCTGCATTAGGCTTTTTGTCTGGCCCTTTGTCTCCCATCTGCACCTTTTGGTTCCCCTCTGCTGTACCTGTACATATGCTCCTGCACCTAAGGAAGTCTGGCATATGAGATCTTCCTGATCCGAAAAATAGCACTTCTTCCTGTTCGTCCCAAAATAAATTTTGCTTACTGATAATTCCACGTTCTAGCTCACCACATGATGGTACAGAAAGCTGGAGAGGTGCAGAAACCAAAGAACTTGAAAAAAACCAGAAAGAAATTGTTAAGCTTTATTCACATATTACTGCTGCAAATCAGAGCCTAAGAAATGAGGAAGCAGAACTCTTATTAAGAGAGAATAAATACTTCTGTCATTTCATTCCAGTGTGGAGGAAACACCTGGAGACTGAGTGCACCAGCACCAGTAACCACCTTTAACAAAAGCAGCAGGAAGGTTTGGGTTGGGAACTGAGAGTATTTGAGAGCCCTGGGGCTGTTTGCAGGAGCCACCACTCTCACAAGACAGGTGAGGTTGTCGAGCCAGGGAGACAGAAAGGTAAGACTAATAATTGTCTCTGTTGTTTTAGAATCAGCAACACACTTCTGTTTTTGTCAAAGCTCAGAAAGGCAAAGACTGGCATTTCCTACAGCTGAGCCTTCCATGGAAGCCACAGAATTTTAAGGGATAATCCACCAGTCATGACAAAGGGCTGAGAATAAAGAGGCAACAAAAGCTGCTGGGATAAGATTCAAAGACAAATTCCCAAACATCTGGAGATCTTACTGCTCCCACATGATTCTGTTATCATCACAAAGGCTCACGGTGATGTAACCCCAAACACCCTTGCAAGGATGCAGGAGTGGATCAGTCTTATATCCTGAGCTCCTAAAAAAAGATGTGTTCAATTCCCTGCAGTTTAGAGTTGGTATTCTATTCTTGCTACGAGGAAGTTTCTCATTTTCCCTCATTCTGGCACCATATGGAATCAAATATTAACGACTAAAATGCACTGCTGTTTGCAGCAGGTGGCATTGCCTGTCGCAATGCCAGTGGCAGTACCAATGAACCATGATGCGAGGAAAACTAAATTTCTTGTAATATTTTCGGGGCAGAAATACAATTCAGATCACATAAAATAACAGAAAGCTCAGGGAAATCCACACCAGCTATATCCATATAGTATGTGGAGATCAGAGAGCTTTATGATGTAACCTTTGGCTGATGAACTTTAATTTAATTGGTTGTCTGAGATTTGTACCAAAGGACCTTCCTGCAGCAGCCTGTAGTGAATTTCCACTCTCTGCAATCACTGCCATAAGCTTACCCCTACTCACAAAAGAAATTCACATCCTGTAATGCCTCTCTGAATCAAAGAGTTAGGATTTTAAAGTTTTGTCTCCTACAGGGAGGGTTAAAAACGTAGCACAGAGTAATGACAACCCACTAGCACTTATTTATAAAGGATGTTCCGTGTGTAGTCCCCTTGATTTAAATTTGCTCAAAACTCTTGACAAGGGATTTTTCATGGGGATATCATATTGGCTTCTCTGCTTATGTTCTAACATTTCTTTTCCTTCTATATCCATGTGGGAGTCTCATCTCTCCTCTCACAGGTGCTGTGTGCCTTCACCTGTGTTCTGGCTCTGCTTCCTACTTTATCAATCACCAAGGAATAATGTAATCAATCACCCAGCTGACCTGCTCAAAGCTTTAATCTTGAATGTGAACATGAGCCTGATTGTCATGGGGAATTTTCCTCCCTCTCCTTGCTATTTATTTATTTACTTATTTACTTTATAAGATATGTCTAAAGCTAGACCATGTAACAGTTATTAGGTGAAAGTGTTTTCAAAGATCGAGTCAGAATTCAAAATTCTATTTAAAAAAAGAGGTTTTTTTAAAAATCCAGGATGGAATCAAGCTTGATAGAGAGCCCCAAATTCACAAATACCAAGTGAGGGCGAAGCAACTACCATGAGTCAAGTGGCAGAAAAGGTCACAGAGGTTATAGGCAGACCACAAATATAAAACTGTGTTTTAAGTTTATGTTTTATATTAACACTGCATTCTTTTGCAGAGGATGTAAAACCCAATTATTGTGCTCTAGAGTGATTAGTAAATTCTCAGGTGGGATGCTGGCTATTGCATCTGCATTAAAGGAGAGTTAGACACATCTCAGAGAGGGAACCACTGCGTTGTGGCAGGGAAATACCTGTCTTGGGAGGTTTAAATAACTTCAGCTAACCTCAGTGCATGGGAATAGACTGTATCTCTCCTTGAGCTCCTTTTCAGCCCTTTATAGACTTAAAATTACACATTCTAAATCTAGAAGAACTAAAAGTAGAGCAGAATGTCCAGTATTTTAGCCATGGCTCCACTGTTCCAGGATAAGCCCTGGCAGATGCATCCTGTGGTGCTGAATTTTAACCTCCAAAACATGGTTTCAGATGTGGCAAGCTAAGGGACTGCCTCTTGTCTCACACTCCACAGCTGCAATTCATATCAGTGGAGATGGTTCAGAGTGAATTAAAAACACCTACAGGCTGTCTCCTGCTACAGTCAGAGAGCTCTGATGCCTTAATCCTTTAGGTAAGATGCCAGCTTCCCCTATTTTGCCTCTCAATGGGGTGGGGTAGGTGCAAGCCTGGAGTGAATTGACTTTTCCTGCCCTCAGTGGGGACTGTGTGAGTTTTCTGACTGCTATGAAGAGGCCTTTTATAACTAGGATGGCTGAAGCATGTATTCATTTGGTGTTGGGGGAATTTTGTTCCCTAGGAATGTATAGCTGAGCTCCTGAGGAGCACAGTTTATCACATAAAATCTGAATAAACACACATTAAAAGCAGGGCGGTGTTCTGCATTAATTTAATTTTGCTGCATATTCTTTGAGTCCCCTGAACCTCAAGGACATTTGGTCAACCTTGGAGTGCAGTGTGAGAATTAATTCATCATTCTTTAAGCACTTTGATAATGCAGGTCATATTTTTTTAAAAAAAAGAGAGAGCTCAAGCCATGAAGGCAAAAGTGACCTCACCTTTTAAAAAAATTTAAAAAACCAAGCTCAGACTCAAAAAGTTAATCCAGAAATGTGATTGTTACCAATTAATTTCCTTATGACTCTAACTGAAATAAGAGACTGGCTATACAAGTATCAACAAGAATGAGTGTTATTCTAGGCCATTATTCTCATCTTCATGCAGAATACTCAATCACAATGACAAATGTCCATTAACTGCTGCAAAAATCACACTGCACTTTATCTGGGAAAAGTAGATGACCTCTATCTGCAGTTTAAATGAATTTCTTCTCATCAGCTTCAATCAGCTATCGAATTAATCCATAATGTTTGAGACAGCATTACTGAGCTCCTGGAAGTCAAGTTCACTGAACGGTGTCACATAATCATTACCTTCTGGAGCATAATGAAACCTGAGGTGCTGGGAAACAGCCCATGGTTAGAAGGCGACAGAAGTTGATACTTTCTGCACTAAAGAAACTATCACAAACACACGAATCTCTTCTTTTTCATCTGGAGCAAGATTTTGACTTGAAAAGGAATGCCAGAGGCTGGCTGTTTCCTGCTTTATGTTCCTTCCAGCCTGCAGGGTGGACCAGGGGAGCAGCTTTGCATTTACCTTCCCAGAGCAGGCGACACACCTGAGCTGTCAAGAGCAAACACTCAGATTTGACAGCTGAGGTTAGTGAAGGAGGATGCTTTGTCCTCACACTGTTCAGCACAAGGAGGGTACAACCAGGCCAGGAAAGGTGAAGAGCCCTCTGATACAAGAAGTGATATGAAACTTTTTTATGTAACTTCGTCTGAATTACAAGGTTTAAATTCAGATTTAAAGCTGCTGGCTTAATTGTTCCATGTAGGAGGAGGAAGAAGTGGTGACACACTAGGTAACCTTCCAGAAATAGTGTGTCAAAAGATGTCCCTTCAGCTGTGCTACCTTCATATGTTTTCTAAATTTTATTATTCAAAAAAACTGCTTAAGCAGCTTGCTGATTTGTTCCAGGAAGTCAAAAAATAGTAGCATTTCACTGGGTCTAAGAGACTGTTGTCACACTCATTTTCTGAGTATAGCCAGAAATAATAATAATAATAGTAATAATGCTAGTAGTAATACCAATACTACTACTAATAATAGTTTACACTGAGTGCAGCATAATATTTTAGCCTTAGCCAAGCCCAGCACCTCACGGAGCTGATTTTCCTGGGGCTGCCTTTCAGGTGGCTCAGTGGCTCCTTAAAGCAGGCAGGGCTTCCAGGTCCTGAATCACAAGTAGGAAGTTTCACTCCATGGCACACCATGGCCCTTTCCCCCATGGACTGGAAACTCAGGAACACTGTCAAGACATGCTATTTTTTTGCCACATTTCCCCTTAAAACATCAGTTCACACTCAGATTTGAACAGAGGCGAAAGGACGGGAGCTTGCTGGGCTTTCCCTCGTTCTTCCTCTCCTTGACACATTAACACACCCAGCCACACGCCGCTTCGAGGTGAAACATTTTTCATTCACGTGGGAAGCAGGAAACGTTGGAAGAGCGTCACAGTTTTCCCAAGGTGTCAATGGAGTGCACAGTACATCTGACACAAGCCCTCGCCTTGTGCGTTTGTCACGACACGAGCAGCACCAGGTCCTCAGGGGACCTCCTTGGTATGTTCTAGTCCCCTTTGCCCAGAGATGAATTAGGGCATTTAAAGGAGAGCACAGAGGCTGCTTTCTGAGGCCTGGGCCTTGACTTTGTTCTTGGTCACAGCTCAAATCACAGAAAGCATCATTCACACGCACAGACACTCGCAGGCCCAGGTTTATGATTAATCCCACCGCAGTGCGCTCATGCTCCTGTAACAAAAATGGTCCCTTTGTGGAACCTGATGGACTGAAACAAGGCGACAGTATATTCAGGCCGTTTTTTTTTGACTACTAGGTAAAAAGTTCAAATTCAGCCCAAAACTGAGGGATGACTCAAGTTTCATGTTTGGACTTTCTGAAAATTTTCTCTGAAAACATCGTGTGTGAGAGAGTACACATGTACAGGAAAAAGTGATTACTGGAGATGAGGAGGTAAAGAAGGAGCACATCCAAGAATTCCTAATGCACTTGCATTTCTGTTGATAATAGCACTGAAATGTCACCTGAATTCAGCGTGTAATTATTCTTTGCCTCCCCGACATCTCATGGCAACAATCCCTTTTGCACCTCGATTTTGTTTTCTCTAAGCTGGAAGGTATATTGACAGCAGTAATCTCCTAATTTGGTGCAGATAGGATATGGTGCGGTGCAGATTTACTATGCTGCAACAACAAATGAGGATTAAAAGCTGCAGGGCAGCACTGGATCAAGGCTCCAGTATTTCTCCTCTGAATGCCAGGCGGAGACTGGTGCAGCAGCCAGAGCTCAGCTTGTGGGCTACAGGAGGCTGCTTCTCCCAGCCCTGGCCTGGGGCTGGGCACAGGGAATTTAAGCTGCTGGTAAGTTTCCAGGCCCCCACGCCACTCCTCTCTCCGCTCCCTGCCGCTGGGTGGGAGTTGTCCTGCCCTGGGTGGCACTAGGTTTGTTCCACAGGTCCCTTCTCACCCCAAGAGCCCGGACATTCAGCTGCTCAAAGGCGTCAAAGATTCAGAGGCACCACAGTGGAACTCCTGTAAGTGACAGAGGGAGCAAGAGCAAGACAACTGTGATAGTTTCACTCTATGAAGCTCATTCCAGATGGGTTCAGCATTCAAACCCTCTGGAGTTTGGAAATTTGTGTGTTTGCTCTTGACAGCTGAAAATAGTTACTGCAGTTCGAGTGGTATTCCTTGCACTCCTTCTGCAATCAGCCACGGATGTATACACCGCTATAGGCCTTTAGGAAATGGATAATACAAGTATTTCAGTGAACATACACATCTTTACCAATCATTTCTCCTATTGTGAACGCTGCTAAGATAATTACTGTTGTGATTAATAAGATCATAGGTGTCAGTTCTTGAAAGAGAAGAACAAAACAATGACAGTGACAATTCACACTTTTCATACTTTTATGAATATATAAAGTGACACTGGGAAAGAGTAAGTCAGAAAAGAAGGAGAGGAGCAAAAAGAAAGCAAAATGACTGCACTGAATGCTGCATGGAAAACACATGAAACATTATTCTTCAGCGTTGCAAAGGAACAATTAAACGCACAAATAGTTCTTTTAGTGTCAGTAGAAAGTCTGTAACTTCAGCAAAGCTGCAGCAGATGCTGAAAAGATATTTCAACTACTAAATAAGGTGCTTCATTTAGAGAAACAGTGATTGCTAAACATGAGCAATATAGACTTGTCCCAAGCCTCAATTTGTATGTTCTCTAAAAATAACAGGTTGGATTTTGTTAAGTTGCCCACAGAGCCCCTATAAATCCAAAGAAATGCCACGGAATGACATCAGTTTTGTTATCTGAGCACAAAGTAATTCTGTCAGTTGAGCTTGTTCTTTCTGAAACCATCAGACACTGACTTGTAATGGGCTGGCAGCAGACTCAGATTCACTTCTCAGTGATCCTATTTAGTGCCTGACTATGACAGCTTCAGTTTAGGCAGAAGACTCTGAGGATCACGGCAACATCTTGCTGTTCTTGTGCACAGACATTTCTTATTGAATTCAGAGGAAGGCTTGTACCTGGAAAGACTACAGAGCTCAATTCTCTTTGATTAGTGTCTCATAAGCACACATAAACTGATCTCTCTTGTAACAGCTGTATCCTTGCTCCTGTGTGGATATCCCACTGATTTTTTCAAGATGTCTGTGTGTGAAAAGCTGGTATGATTTAGCCTGGAATAATCTTAACCAAAAAATTGATCATTTATTACGCTTTTTGTTCTGAGACTGTCTGAAAGGAGATATGCTTTTGGTTGTCTCGGGTGGTAATTCTACAGTGCTGATGGTGCATCGGATCCCACGGGCTTTGGTGTCACTGCCCTCCAGGCTGAGCTGAGGTGAAATGACAGCAAAAAGCTGGGATGCTGCTGTGTCTCTGGGACCCTGCAGTGCTGAACTGATGCCATCCACGGCTGGCAGGATGAAACAGAGGCCTGGTGGCCATCAAGGACATTGTGTCACCTGCAATCGGAGCTGACACTTGGCTGTTCTAGAATTAGACCAAAAGAGTAAAGGGGGAAAAAACCCCACCACGTATGGATAATTTCCGCAATACTTGTTAAATGCAGGTTAGCTTTCTGTCTGGCATAAAATCTGTAGAGTTCTATCAACACAATAAAGCTTTGATCAAAAGCCCTCAGAATCTTCCTTTGACTTTGGTAATTTCTGGAGGACCATTATCCATAATTATTGGGATCCCTAAAAACATCAGTAAGCAGCACTTAAGAGTGCCTGCAAGAGCCGAATGCTGTTCAGCTGCCTTTAAAGGACTTTCAGTGGGCACTGAGATAAAATTTGGGAAGCCTGGAGACCTTTTGCAGGAGAGGTCACAGCCTTAAAGCGATGCTGAGGCTGCATCTCGCCAGGAGAGGCAGGTGAAGATCACAGGAGATCAAGGGTTGTGACTAAGTGGCCAACAAACTTATCTGCCTGAACGGTTTGTGGTTACTCCTTGACTCTTTAACTCTGCAAAGAGACTTCCATTTTTCATCTATCAAAGCTCTGGGTACTTAGGCTTTGTCTTAATTAAATATCAATTCTCATAAATTTTGGTCATTTATGATTTTCAGGGAATTTTCTTTTTCTTTCAACTAGCAGAGGTTGAAAATGTGATTCTACTATTATATACACTGATGTGGATGACAATTTTTTACTCCCTACCTATCAAAATTCATTAAGGAAACATAAAAGAAAAATTCACCATCTCTTTATCTCTGTGCATCTGCAGGAAGTTGAAAGAAAGTGATGAATGGCAAAACACAAGAGCAAGGGCTCCCAAAATGAAGGAAGTGGCATGATTAGGTTCTGTATTTTAAATTAGAAATAACTGCTCTGAATACATAAGTAATCAGACATCCATTTATATCCTGGTTAGAATCTGAAGCTTTATTAATTGCAGTGGAATCACATACAAAATGAAGACTTCCTCAAAAAAACCCAGGCTCATTCAAAGAAAAACTTAATGTTTTATGATAGTATTTTCCACATTAGAGTTCTGGCCATGGCTAAATCATCGTGGATAAACATACATATATTTAAACAGAGAAAGGCTACACTCTTTTAGTCCAAAAACTGAGCCACAGAAAAACCACTAGACTGAATACTGATTATTCATATGAATCATTAGTCAAACAGAGGTGAGAACCAAAAAAATATGAGTTACTATTTCTATTTATAATGTTCAAGTTTACGTGGCATTTCTAAAGGCCCTTTTTTGTCACACCCAATTGCTCCATCTTGTTAGAAATAGAGATGAAAACTAGATCAAAGGATGGTCTGTACTTCTAGTACTCACCTAGTAAACATCCAGTCCCCTTTTCCTTTCAGTCATATCCCTTTTTACGCTAAATAAATCTGGGGTGACTTCTATTTTTTTAACATTTATTTCATCACATGAATTCCACTGGAGGATGCGGCAAAATGATGACAAATGCAAGATGAATATTCAGTAAATCTGGATAAAGTACTGATTATCTAATATTTCACCCCAAAAACAGAGGTCTACATTTTCTCTCATCGTGAGAGCACCCATAATTTATATGTTCTGTCACCCACATTATATGAGACTATTTCGCATTCAAGAGAACCGTGTACTTCTTATGACAAGTTATACAGTGTGATCATTGCAGTAGTTAATCTGTAGGAAAAATGAGCTAAGAATAACAGGCATGCTTGCTAAACCATGTTAGCAGTGAATGTGGGTTTTAACTGGAATCTTAAAGAAGTACAGTATTTCTTCCTCATAATACTGCCTGAAGTTTGCAGAGCGTGATTTGTTCTCCGCTTAACACTTTTGCCATAGTCAGTTTGTTGGGGTTTTTTTTCCCTATTACAAATCCCACATAGTTTATCCAGGAACTTGGGAGAACCTTGACAACAAATCTGCACCATGACGAAAGGCAGAAATAATAGAAAAGTTGAGCTCAAAATAACAACAAATCACTCATTAAGTGACAAACCAGATCTCCACTTCATTCACCCCTCTGCCGGTGTGGGCGTCTTTCTAAATAAAAAAAAATGTGCATCACTGATTTTCTCAGCTGCAGCAAACATTTTCCTATATAACAAAACTCCTTTGAGTTCATGTTCAGGATATGCCCCTAAAAAAGGCAATCTTAAAATGAACCTTTTGTGGCTCTCACCTCGATCATTTTATTGTTTGCTACCCTCTGCTGGCTTTTTCCCTTTGTCACATTGAATAGAAGCTTCTGATTTTCACTGCTGAAGCCTTCCATAAGGGTGACTTACAAGGCTGATGAAATTCTTCCGTCTCCACTGGCATGGACAAGGATCTTCATCCAGATCACTAGTTTGGCTGAAAATTCTAAAACCCAAAAACTCCCAGGAATGCAGCAATTACACTTCCTCAGCTCTCCTTTGTGGTGCCAATTCATTGAGTCTGATGCTTAGATATAGCAACTATGCCCATTTTTCTGACTTCTTGAGTAAAAATACAAAAACTCTCCACATATTTCCACACCATTTGGGTGAGAGCTCCATGTGCCCTTGATCTTCACATTCCTCTGAAACATTTTTCTCATTCATGATTTGTATGGATCTGAGGGAGGAAAAAAAAAAAGTGGACATCTCATAGAAAATTAGGTAATCTTGACAGCAAACAGACCTTTCAATGCAAAACTGCAGGGGGAAAATATAGTTTGCAGCTGCAAATACATCACACTTGAAATCACAGGTAAAATCATTTCCCTGCAGTGTATGGCTGTTCTCAGAAAATTGTGTTTAGCCCTGAGACTCTCATTATTGAGAAGAGTTGTAAATTTGAGAGAGGTCAGTGCAAAGCCACTGATATGATTAAAGTGGGCTGGAGGCACTGACTTATGAAGGAAGATGAAAAGATCTAAATAAACATGGTCTGGCTGTGGAATGCTTTAAAGGCATCAAGATAACCATTAACAAATAGCTGAAGGATATGAAAACTAAGCAGAGAAAAGACATATCTCAGGTACCACAAAGGAGAATAACCAAAAGTAATGAGATGAAAATTAAGCAAGGAATAATCTAAGCCAAGTGTCTGGATAAGCTCCTAGAAGTGGAATGCATCATGCCATGGAGAACTCCCTCGAGTATAATGAAAAACCTATGGGCTGAAACAAATAGAGCTGGAGAGACAAAACTGGAGTGGTTGAACAAAGGGTTTAACCCTGCCTTTATAGAAAAGGAGAACAAAAATGTACAAATAGGTCTTTTTCAACTCCAGTATCTCTGAATTACTGCGGAGATACAGCAGCCATTAATGCAATTCTGTTGTGCATGAGTCTGCTCATGCCTGGCAGAGAAAGCTTCATGGAGCCTGTGAGGGGCACGGCTTCAGATGCACAGAAGTTCTGTGTCCATTGGAGCTGGGCAAAATAGCTCCTGCACAGTTTTTGATTCACCAGTGTCCACGGTGGTTCTTCTTTGCAGGACTCTTGTCATTTCATCCTTTCCCCTGTCTGAAGTGGTACTGGGCATTGCCCTGACCCAGGTGCAGCATCTGCCACTCAGGGGTTAGAGGTGGAGGAAGATGAAGACCTCTGCTTTAAGTAAGGGCCTGAGAGCAAGCTCTTCACCCATACCCCTTGCTGGGGTCTTTACTGCCTGTGTTCAAGTGGCTCTGACATGGCACAGCTGCACAGCCTGGGGCCAGGCTGCTGTGAACACAGCTGTGCTGCCAGAAATCCCCCTGAGACACCCCACCTGGGGCTGCCACCCTCGACAGGAGCTGCGTTTCGGCTCAGACCTCTGCACGTGGTCCTTGCTGGAGCCGGGATGCTGGCAGCCCAGTGCCCAGCCTTCTGCCTCACACCCTCGGGGCTTCCCAAGGGGTTGACAGAGCGGTGGAGCCAGAATGGATGTGGGAAAGGTGCGTCCTTGGCAGATGGCACAAGGCCTGGCCTTTCTGTCTCCTGCCCTGCTGGCGATGCTTAAGCTCCTAGGGGAGAATCGAGACATTCCTCAAGCAGAGAATTTCTCAAGACGTGAATTCGTGTTATACTGGTCACATCAGTGAAAGCAACGGACAGGGCATTTGTGATCTTGGGGCCTTTGGACCCAAATCCTTGGTTATGCTGAAGCTCAACCCCCGGTGTTTTCTGTTGTGTTGTGCCCTTACAAACTCCTGACCTAAGTGAACTGTCCAAGCTCAGGTGTGCCTGTTTCAGAGAGAGAACTTGAAATTAACCTCCCAAATCCCAGCCCCATGTTGGAGCCAGTGGACTTCCCTGTCCTTAAAATGAAAGACTGTCTTGGCGTGAGCCTCAAAATACTCCTCTCAGTTTCCTCGTTGCGCCCTGTGACTGTCAAATTGAATTTTTACGAAGACAGCAGATGAATCTCAGTCTCCTCGTTACTGACGCTGACCCTTGGTGCTGTGATCAGCGAGATGCCCACTCACTTCCTGATAGGGTATCTGTTCTGAAAGCACCACGCTTCAAATGCAGAATCACAGAGCCAAGGGGGAAAGGGTAAGATGGCAATCTGCCAACTGGATTAAAACAAAAAAAAAAAACCAAAAAATACCAAAAAAACCCCCACCAAAACCGAAAAACTAAACCCAACCCTTATCTGTTATATACTGAAGTCATTATCTATCTTACAGCTATAAAAAAGTACATTAAAACGTCCCAGCGTGCTCACAGCAGGGTCATGATTTGTTGGTGCCTGAGAGGCCGGCTCAGTGCAGTCTGACAGGTGTTTAGGTCAGGGTGAAATACGACATCCGTGCTCCCACTCAGGAGCTGGTACCAGCTCTGGATGATTTGCCAAATGAGGATCTATTTGCAAGGTTTTGGTTTTGACAGATAAATAGCCCGTCCAAGATTTTTCAGTGCTAGGGCATCCAAGAGATTGCCCCATTTATGGTGCTTTCTGCAACCTACAGGCATTTTAATCAGCTTCACTGGCATTTTAACAAACTGAGTTTGCCTTCGGTATCTCGGATACCGAGATCTGCACACGTCTTCAAAGCAGAAACAAGAGGAAAGAAAAGAGAAAATGCAGAGTCCCATAAATTTCCCAGAGAGGAAGTTATGCACAATGAAACTATCCCAGAGCTAAAAGCAGAATAAAAACGTTATGAGATCCTGCAAAGACCAACAAATTTATTAAAATGTTACATCTTCGATATAGATTAAGATTTAAACTTTTGGTCCTGGCCTAAGTCAAAAATTCTACTCCTTTCAGGCTGATCAGACTCCAGGTTATGCCTCTGTCACCTGTCTCTTAATTGTGACATCCTGAATGCAAGATGGAAATCTTTGGAAAACACAAAGCACTATTCAAATCAGAAAATACAATTCAATACTCCATGGAAACCCACAACAAAGTACTTGAAAGTGCATATGGATAGTGCAACATATGCATGAAATGAAGATTTCCCTCTATTCTTAGAGGAACTGGCCTGGTAACAAGAAAAAGATGATATTTGTAATGACACTGGGTCATTTGCCATCATGCTGGGGCATTGAGGTCTTGCTGAAAGAACAAATTATCAACTACAAAAGACAGCTTTGCTTTGATTTTTTTTTTTTTTATTAAAAATTTCAAAGTACGAATAAGGATTAAGCTTCTTCCTAAGCTTTCTCTGAAGAACAACCCAGGGAGGGCTTTTTTTCATTTCTGCTTTCATTTGGAATTATTGGTAGATGACCGGTAAATAAACTGAAGTATCTTCTCCCAGCAAAAATCACATCAAGTCCAGTGTATTAAATATCCCAGTTATACCTGCAGAGTTAGAAAAAAGGGGAGAAAAGACTTCTCAGTTGTGAACTTGGTTTTTATTTTAGGGAATCTGTATCACCTCATCACACATCATCAATGCCATATGGAAACCTGACGTGCAAGGACTCTGTGGTGTCCTCCAGGCCACTGATAAAAATATGCACTGGTTTGGGCTGGGATACAGTTAGTTTTCTTCACAGTACCTTTTTTGGTTTAGCAGCTTTTGTGCATAGGTATGTTTTGGATTTGTGGTGGCAGCAGTGTTGGTAGTAAAGGGATGTTTCAGATGACAAAGATCACACACAGAGAAAAGAATTTTTCTGTCTCTGACACCAGCGAGGAGACTGGAGGTGCACAAAAAGCTGGGAGGAGGCACAGCTGGGACAGCTGACCCCAGCTGACCACAGGGATGTCCTGTGGATATCCTGGATATCTGGGATATCCCAGACCACTCATGCTCAGCATACGAAGCGGGGAGGAAGAGTGAGGAAGGGATGGCATCCGGAATGATAGTGTTTGTCTTCCCACGTCACTGCTACACATGCCTGGGGGTGTCCAAGCACCTGACTGCCCATGGGAAATGGGGAGTGGATTCCTTGTTCTGTTTTTCTTGCGCACACAGCTTTTGCTGTACCTACTGAACTATTTTTAGCACGAGTTTCAGCAGTTTTACCCTTCTGACTGCCTCCCCCATCCCGCTGTGGGGAGTGACTGAGCGAGTGGGCTGGGCTGAGCTTCTGGCCAGGGTTAAACCAGGGCAGGTGCTCAAGCAGAGAGGTGTCAGACACAGCCCAGTGACGCCCTTCTTGCTGCCAGGCCAGTATGAATGACCAAAGCCCTCTGAGTCCCTCCATACAACCAGGATTTTCCTGTGCCTCCCTGTCCATCCCCTGAGACACCACAGCCCAGCGTGGATGTGGGACCGGTGACAGTGCCGAGGCCCCTGCTCTAGCCCAGGCACAGGACACCCTCTCCTCTCCCCCACACACCTCCAGCCATCTCTCCCCAGGACATCAGGTGGGTCAGGTGTGATTGAACCCATTCTCACAGCTCCAAGGCACCTTCTCCATCCCATACCCAGGAACGTGCTCCATGGCTTTCCCGGGGACCCAGCAAGGCTGGCCAGCCTGGAGCTTCCCCCTCTGCTGACCTTTTGGGCTTTGTGGAACACAGGTGCAACGTTCACCTTTGTTTGGTCACGAGGGCCACCCCTGGGCCACCCAGAGGTGACAGATGTCTTGTCCTGCACAGGCACTGGCCAGCTCCCAGCACCCTTGGATGAAATCCATCCTGTCCATCCTGTCCCACTAAACCTGGGGGGAGGTTATCTCCAGCCTGGTTTTGTCTCCAGCCTGATGTTCACCCAGACCCTGAGGAGCCTGGTCAGTGGGAGCTGTACCTGCCCATGGCAGAGGGAATGGAGACTGGAGGTTCTTTAAGGTCCCTTCCAACCCCTCAACGTTCCATGGTTCTGTGACTCTGTGATTGAGTACCTCTGCCTTCTGTGCCTGCTGTCACACCAAACCAATAACATCTTAATCACCACATCAATAACTTAGCTACAGAACAAATGAGACAGCAGCATGTTTGGTTCTCTCTCAGAAACAGAGATTAATAATAATTAAAATATTTCTTAACTAAGGAAACAGTGATTTGGGGATGGAAAGGTGTTAGTCTTCTTATTAGAAATAGATGTACAGGAAGTGTACAAACATACCCACTGAAAACATTACATGGAGAAGACACAGATCTGAATAAAAGCGGAACAATTTTTATCTTTAATTTACTGTATTTTGCATTGTTTGGGGAGTTATTCCTGAACTATTGCTAAGCAAACCTGCCCGAGTACTGCTCCAGGTACCCCTGGAATGATTGTATTAATGTCTCCCTTCAGAACAACCAGACCAGGGCTACTATTAGCTGCATTCATCAATCGTTACTTAGATTTCCTCAATATTTTTTTCCTGTAAAGGTCCAGACGCACTCTTTACAATCTTTCACCTGTTTTTTCATATTCATGGATCAAGAGCAAGCTTTAACTTTCACCCCAAGTGAGGTGATATTAATATCATACTTTTTCTAGTCCATGCTGGTTTGGCACAGCTCATCGACTTCATGTGTAGCTTTTCTCATTGATTCAGTCTTAAAATATACTTTTTTCCCTTTTTTGTCTCTATAAACTGGAACGAAAAAAGCCTCTTTTTTTTTCTTTTTTTTTTAATCACAGAAAATCAACCTCATATGTATATGAAATATAGTTACTTCATTTTAGGTCACTTGACTGACTTATTTGAGCATAAATTTTTCGATACTGTAAATTCTATTTAGATGTAGGGCCTGGCAGTACTTTAAACACCCTGGCATGACAAATTCAAGATAATTGAATTTGTGGCAACAAACAGCAAGAGTTAGCATGATACCACATGTGTCAGCACTACCTTATCTGCCTAAGAGAGTTCCTGATCTTCAGATTACAAGAGTCTTTCTCACTATTGATACAACTGCCTGCCTTGTACAATCATTTATAAACACTAATTCCACCCTTCCTTTGTTGAGGGTGCAAAACTGCTTGTTTAAAGCACAAAAAGGCAAAAACAAGCTTGTCTTGGAGGTGGATCGCTGGGTGCTGATTTCTTTTGAAAAGGTCATCTTGAAACATCAAAGGGGCATTTTTTGCCTCCAGCCTTTGCCATTTGTTTCTGTGAGGCGGTATGTTTTCATCCCTTGCTGACCTCCTCTCTGCCCCCAGGTCTTTATCTGTTCTCCTCGTCAGGGTCTCTGGTTTCTGGCAGCAAAAGATGCACGGCCACTCCTCCGTGGCTCGTGACCATGTACCTGACACTTTCAAGAGTGTCAGGTACATTGTCACGGCACAAAGCAGAACTGGGGAGCCCTCAGTCAGCTTCCAACTCGTTTTCACTGGGGAAACTGAGGCCGTGGAGGAACTCCAGCTGAGCTTTGGTCAGAGCTCTTCCAGAAGAGAAGTACACTACCTTCACAACCAGGCACCAGACCCACCAGAAGAGGACAAACAGCAGAAAAAAACCTGCTCTGCCTCTCTGCCCCACCAAGATGTGTGTAAAGAGAGGAATTTATGTAAGATGAGGTGTCCCAGGAATGCAAACAGCACTGGATGTCTGGCCTTTGGTTCCTCCTGTGATGAAACAACTCCGAAGCCGCAACCAGCTGAGGAGGAGAGCTCAGCTCCCACGGGGTGTGCAGCTTCCACCTCTCATCCTTGCCAACACCTCCTGGGAGAGCAAAGATGCACAGATTTCAGGGAAAGAACAAAGCTCTCCCTCGTCAGATGAAAAACTCAGATGGTTTTAGGCAGCCATCCCCACCACGGTGGGATGCTCCTGAATTATACAGAAGGGAACAGTTCACACTCTCTCTCTTTGTACTGAATAACAGTGATTTACAAATTTAGCTTTTGCCCTAAAAATACAAGGAATCAATTCTACCAGACCTGTTCTCTGCAAAATTATTTGTCCCACTTTGCTGACACAGGCCCCTGACTGAAACATGCTTTTCAATGACCAGTTCTTGATAACCTGGGCGGGACTGGATGAGCTTAAAGGTCTTTTCCAGCCTAAAAGATTGTATTATTTTATTCTAGGAATTTTCCAAAGAGTTAACTGTGTGTGGAAATACATCTTTAAGTGTGATGTGGACAGTTTGAGCAGCAGAAGGGTCTTTGCTCAAATCAGTCCCTTCAGTACCATTCCAGGTAACATGCCAACAATAAAACATATATTAAGTTATAAACTTGAGCATATACTAAGAAATAGCCCCAAAATAAGGGCTTATTAATGGAAAGCATCATGCACCACATGCCAAAATACTGTAAGAGTCAGCTTTGCAATGGCTGAGGATGGATAATCCTCACAAATATCCTGAAAAGCAGTAAAAATGTTCCTCATTGTCTCCAGATCTGACATCGTTTTTTAAGACTGGCAAAAGCCTTGTTAAGCTGAATGTCCTCTGGTTTTTCTGAGACACCACTGTAAAAAAAACCAGCAGGAGAGGAACTGCATTTCATGAAAATCTAAACAGGGTGCGGAGAGTTAACAGGAAATGGGAGACAGCAGAGAGCTTTAGAGTGAAGGGAGGCGACTCTCTCCTTTTCATGTGGACCACAGTGTCATCAGTCAAACGTCAGATCATCCTGATTTCCCTGCTCCAGAGGAAATTAAGATGTTTACCAAGACATTTACCATTTACCAAAAGCTCTGCTTTGATTTTGGGCAAATACCAGCTGTTTTGGTTTGCATTGATGTATTTTTCTGTCTGTTTATAACTTTTTTTCTTCTTATAAATTTGAAAAAAAAAAAAAATTGAAAAAAGGAGAGTGGCTCATGACCAGATGCCATTTTGGAGTACCCTCCAGCAGATGTTGAGACCTCCTGAGAACACCAGAAACTCAGGGAGGAATTTCAGAGTCCTGACCAGGGTAGAGGCATTAACACCTTCAGCCTTTCTGAAAGCTCTTTGCCATTTCACCGAGTATCCCTCAGTTTTCCTGTGAGGGAAGGAGAGGGTCTCAGCTCCCTCTGTTGCTCCATTTTCTGGGGTTTTTGTCTACTATGGCCACAATTCCCCTACACACTCAATAATTCAAACTTTTTCAATTGTTTCAAGCTCTCTTCACGTGAAAAATCTTCTGACATCTCAAATAATGTGCTTTGTACTTGAATCTTTATTTAAGACAGGATGACCTTAATATAAAGATTTTCTCTCACTTTTATTTATGATAGGGCTATGAGAGTTAATACTTGTTCAAGCTTTAAGCACTATTTTTATGTAATGAAAACAAGGCTATAAATAAAAATAAAATGAGCTGTCATTTCTCACCTTAAAACCAAACAAAGGATAGTCAGACACCAAGCTTGCACACTTTCAGCATTTTGCCCGAAATTCTGGAATTCCTGAAGCATTAGGCGCAGAAATAAATATAATGCACCCATACATGTAACAGCAATACTGAAATTTCAGTTTTGTTCTACCCATTTTCCCTGATATAACCCACTGCCTTCTCTGCTCCTTTGGCCACCACGGCACAGCTGAGCAGATTTTCTCACTGAGTTTTTCTCCTGTGAGGCTCAGGTCTTTCTCCAGAGTGATCACAGCGAATTTATAACCCATCAAGGTATATGAAAAATTCAGATGGTTCCTTCTAATGCAAAGAGAGCTTCCAAGAAGAAATGCCTTTGGAATTCATCTGAGAACAGAAGTGGCATTATCTGATATTTCAGTGCCACGTTGCCAGCATCTGTTTAATATTTTCATATATGCCGTTTGCCCTCACTAGAGCATTAGGCTTCTGCTTTTCTGGTCTAATTACACAGGCTTATATTTTGATTTTTTTAATATTTCAAGGTCAGTCATTCTCCCACAGGATCTGTTCAGTCTATTACTGAACTGATGTCACTTCAGCACCTACCTACAGAGGAAAACTAAAACTGAGCCATTTACAGGGCTGTAGCAGGCTTTCAAGGCATTTCAAGGAAAGAAACCAAAGTATTTAGTTTCTGGTAAATCACAGCTTTATTGAAGTCCAGCTACCAAGAAAAATATTGGAAATTTTAACGTGGGCCGTATGTTGTCACGTAGGATTCTTCCAGTTCACCTTCCTCCTGTGACTGTGGGGATGAAGCGCTGTGCCCAACTGGAGCCCTGCCCCTCCTCCCAAAACCATCCCACGCTGCACAAATAATCAAACACCCACCAGGACAAACACCAGCACTCAGATGTTTCACCCAGACACCCACGAGTCAGGAAAGTTTTCTCCCTTTCAGTAACAGCCAACAAAACTGGGGGATGGAGGCAGTTCACATCTGTACGTGCAGCGTGCATGGGTGCAACTGTTTTTGTCAGCGCGCTGTGATGGTTCTGACACTGCAATGCTTCTCCTTCCCAAAAAATACTTAAACAGTTGGTGAGAACAGACATGGGATTGTGTCAGCTCTAGAGAGAGCACTCGCCTGAGAGGTGTGAAAGCTTAATTATCTATTCAAAGCAGAGGGGCTTCAATGGGAGACCTGAGCAGGCTCTTCTCCCACCCCTTCCCTCGCTCTCCGGAGCAAGCTGCAGACATTCGTCAGGGAAATGCAGGTTCACATCCTCCAGGAAATAAGAGAGCTCCATCTCAGCAGTTGCTCTACCTCAGCAGCACTTGACATCTCCACCTGTTGACCTTAACTGGCATTTATTTCCTATTTTTGCAAGTAATGCTTGCACTGAATAAAGTCGTTTTGGGAGAGTGGAGCCTTTTCCTCCAGGAAAAATGTAACAAATTATGGCTTCATTCACCATGACTTATTTTTTGCACAAATACCCACCTCAGAAGCCAAATTTAACCCTGCCACTGCTCATTCTTTTTCCACCCTCTCCCATTAAACTAAAAAAACTGGCTGCATATTTATTAATCTAAATCAAGGTCTGCTGACATATCTGCTGTGGAATTGACAATCAAAAATTGGTAGAGGGTAGCCAAAAACGACCCTTTGTAAACTCTATGTTATCTCCATGAAGCAGATGAACAACACAGGGCAAACAGTGGATGTTTTAAGTTCAGCTGTGAAAGGCATGGTGAAAAAACTGGACCCAGTGTGAAAAATATTCTGAATAATTACAACGCAGAATCCCAGGAACTGCAGAAAAGGTCATGAAAGATGCCTCTGAAAAGCTTCAGTGCATCAAAATATTAAACACCATTTTTTAACTGCAGTATACAAGAAGTGCTCCTTCTGTTCGTTTGAGGCACAGAATGCTGGTGAAGTGGCTGGGGGAAGAGGGAGGTAGCAAGGAAAAGGGGTGACTTCAGCACTGTAACAGAACAGGACTTGTTATTTTCAAGGGAAATCAGCACAGAAGAGAAATGAGCCAGGAAAGTGACTGGGAAAGATTAAGACTGGTGATCCAGAAAGACCCACATACATTTGAAGTGAACATCTGACCTGAGGGGGAGTAACTGCTCAAGGGAACGCAGCAGAGGGAAGGAAAGGGTAGGAAAATCACTCTGATGCTGAAGTGCATCATGCTGCTCGTTATTAGCTTCGAGCACGCCCTCCTGGGTGAGCTTAAGTCAGCACCCAAACCTGGCAAAGCTTCAAACGTCATTGTCTAAAGTTTGCTGTTTGACATAAAGCAGGAGCTTTAAGTGCAGCTTGGAATTTCCAGCCAGAGTGTTCCAGGCACTTGTTGCAGGGCAATGATGCCCCACCCAGCTAGGCACCGACATGAGACGCTCCAGGTGCTGGGAGAAGTTTAATTACAGAGCCCTCCACAACTCCATGCACAGCTTTTTTGCCAGTTAACACGACCAGTTCAGGAAAAGATGGTTCTTGGGTGGAAGGACTTGGCCCAGTGAGCTCCCCACCACCCTGCAGGGTGGCTGCAGCTTCACGCCCTTCCACACTCACAAATTCTGACTCACTGCAAACACAGACCTCCAGCTCCCAGACAGAGATGCGCGTTTGCTCCCTGCTTCCCCTGGAATTTTTCTCAGCGCTTTGTTCCACGAGATCTCGCTCCGCCGGCGTCCCTCAAAAGAGAGCCACGGAGCTGAAATGGAGCTGAAATGGAGCAGGCAGCTCTGCTCAGCAACAAGCATCCCTCACCTTTCTGAGGAAAATCGCCTTCTGACAGTTTATCCACTGAGAAAACTCTCCTGTTAGGAAGTCTGTGCTGGTTTTCAACCATAGCACCCAGACCTCTTTCACCTTTCCTTTTCCAAATCAAGTTGCTCTTAATTTCTCACCTGTAGACCATAAATTTCTCACCTGTACACCATGAATTTTTCACCTATAGACCATAAATTTCTCGCAGCACATACTCAAGACCAGCTGATTCTGGTAGGACAAATATTTTCTCATACACAAAGCTATTAGATATCGTGTTTAACTAGGTTAGTTTTTAACTAAGGTGTGAATTTGTTAGATTTTTTTTTTTAAGGCCGTGCCTTGGAAGTTTTATTCAGACTGAATTTGCCTCATTCTGCAAAAGCACTATGTTCATTTTCTTGTGAAATAAGGTCAATTGTCATCAATAACCTTTACGGAAAGCAAAACTATGTAGCCAGCAAGGAAGGCAGGTCTCATAGAAAAAAATGTGAACAACCAATCTAATCTTAGCTAGCCAATAACAATTGCTCTTTTTGCCTTGAAAGTGTGGCACCAAAACTACAGCATTTTGTTTTATTGCATGCTTTAAAATGACAACAGCAATTTGCTCATCACCTTGAGAAAAAACCCCACCGTACTAACAGGGGATATTTGATATAAGATTATGTGATAAAGCAAGTTCCAAGTCAATGCTGTAGGTCCAAAATTAAAATGCAGGTTAGATGTAAGTGGCTAAATTCAAACTCAGGTGCCTATTAGATGACAAATTCTACCTTCTCATACCACCTTGCTCAAGCCAGTGCCCTCATTCTGACTTTCTGTTGCCTAATTCAAGCATTGGAATTGTCCCTCTCTGGATCACATCACAGAACTTGCCACTGAACCCATTCAGGGCGCATTTCACTGGTTGTGCATTCTCGGTTTTCCACCTGGCAGCAGAAACAGCTGCCTCTCACTGGACTGTGAATCTGCATCAAATTGTGCACAGACAGGTGCACTGTCCTCTATATTTGATGCTGTAACTCTTTCAGCATACTCTACAAGGAGTTAAGTGGCTTCAGAAGTACAAACCTGTTTTTTAATTCAGAAATAATTAGGTAAGTCTACAGAAAACGTGGAAATTTTAGATTATGTGTGCAAAAACCACTGAATTCTTTCACCACTCTGGATTTGATCTACCTATAAAATTCAATAATCCTGCTGCACCCAATGCCTCATAAACACCTCTTTTTCAAACAACTTAATTTTCTGGTTCCCTAAAATGGAAATTAATAAAGAACTTCCTTAGTAACCTAGGATTTTTTTTTTGGTTGACTTTTTTGTTTGTTCTTTTTTCGTTGTTTTTTTTGGTTTGGTTTGGTTTGGTTTGGTTTGGTCTGGTTTTTTGGTTTTTGTTTAATTAATGCTCTTCCTTTGTAGTGCCTAATAGTGGAAAGCTGTAACCAAGATCAGCAAGTATTCTGACTAAGAGAGGCAGAAGAGTTTTGTTTTACTGTTATATTAAAGGAAAGTGGAGAAGATGAAATTCAATATCAAGAAACCTACTTCTTTCAGACTGGGTTTCTGTCCAGTGTATTGCACAGATGCCTTAATCTGCAGGGCTCAAAAATCTCCTGGCATGAAGAAAATAATATAATAGTTAAATTATTCACAAAACACTTAAAAATACAGCAATGTTGTCCTCATTGTTCATACTTATTCTAAGAGTTTACTGTGACCGTAAAATTTTTTCACTGCTGCAAAGAAGGATAATTCTTTTCCCAAATTGCTTTGGTGGTGCTCTCTTGTCACAAAGGCCACCACAGAAAATGAAGACTGGAAAACAAATTGTTTAACCTCTCTTGGTATTATCCGATAACGCACAAAGATTTGGACAAAAAGATAATAAACCCACCTGAAAATTAGTATATGATGCAGGAAAGAACTAAAGAAAGAGTTTTTTACTGACTATGACATCTTTCCACAGAATGCTTCATTGGTATGGACAGAAATAGTGTCAGGTTCAAAAAAAGACTTGCACATATACACATGGCAATTACTTTTAAAAGCACAAATAAGAAAAAAAAATTAAAAATTGCTTTTCAGGTATTTTAGGAAGGCATGTAGGTATTTATTTGTGATGCTATGAAAACATCACTGTGATTATTCACTGACACAGGATTGTATAAGAGCATCTTTTCTTCTTTGTTTGTTTGGCTTGGGTGGTTGTTTTTTTTTAAATCTAAGAAGTTTCTCTACAGTTCATCCCCAGCTCAGCCAGTTATTTGCCTACTTCTGGTGGTGAATGGTTCGTGGTGCAGCTTGAAAGGAGCAGAGATTCTGAAGATAGGAAACCCTTTTTTAAATACTGCAACCCTCTTTATAGATCAGGGTGAGGGTCCCTGTGGCTGGAGCTCAGCAGGGTTACATCCTGAACTGCTATTTTAGTTTATATCCTCCACAAATGACAGAACCCCTCTATTCATTCCGTGTTTTGGCCAGCAAGGCTTCATTGCCTTTTTTTTTTTAATTTTATTTTACCATTTTTCATGTATTTGACTTGCTTCCTTTCTTCTAGATTCTCTGCAGAGCAGTAATGTACCTTTTAAAACAGATAAATTCTCATGTTGCTAAGGATATACCTTTTGCATTTACTGCAAAACTATGAGGAATGCTGGGCTAAGCTGAAAGACTTTTACTATGTAGGGCTTGATTTTTAGTAATGTGGCATAGCTCACAACTGTAAAACTTCAGCATTCCAACAGCATTTGGTTCTCCTCATATGAATGGTTTCATAGATTGTAACTCAGAATTTATGCAGGTGAAGTAAATTCCAACACTGGTGAATAAGATTTTTCTCTCATTTAAATTGTTTTTCTTAAATAACCACCCTCATTTAAAAAGGAAAAATTCTCTGAATCTGGTCTCTTTAAGGCTCTTTTTCCAACTGTGCTCAGAAGACATATTTCCATATGAAAAGGTAAATCATCATTTTCTTATTATATTGATTTTACACTTACTGTGACGGCAAAGATTTTCAGTCTTCCTAAAAAGAAAATAAAGAAGGATCAAAGTCAACACATTTTTATAACCTGATGAATATTTTCCACACTGAATCATTCAAGAAATTAAAACTAACAGTCTACAGCATTTAAAATCATGGTGCGAACACACTCCAGCATACAAATGCTACACTCCCAAACATTTAAATTCATTAAGTTCTTGGCAGCCCTATCTTATGTGTGCATATGTTTAATATATTTGTACTGACAGAGACTCCACTTCAAAATACTCTACCAGATAGGGATCACGAGATGGTATCAAAAGTGATTCACTGGATCTTGTCACAAGTTAGACAAGGTTTTCATCCCTTCTGACAATTTTTTCCAAGAACAAGTAAACAGGAAATGAGAATAACTACATCCAGCTTTCCCTCAGCTACACTGATGGAGACCCTGCACAGAGCAATGTTATTTATGTTGACCTATATACATACTCACATAATGAGTATTAATTCTAGCAAATTCCAAAAAACACCATGAGAGCCACACCTGCAGGTAAAAATACCGCTGTCAAAAAAAGGAGCATTCTATTGCCACAGAGCAGCAAGACAGAAACTTTCCTTCAGAAAATGTGTCAATAGAGTCAAAAGACGAAGTGACTGCTTCCTTTGTAGGGAACCACGTCATCTACAACTTCCCAGCAGCAGCACAAAAAGTTCCACCAGCAGACGTGGAATTGCCAGGGCAGCTCATCCAGTCTCTGCTACACCGTCACCCCAGAGCTGCTGCCTCCACAAACCTTGCCCCAGGACAACCCTTTAACACAGAGACACAGGTGGCTGTCACATTTTTCTCTTTCACCAGCTCATGACAACCCATCAAACTCCTTGAAGGAAAATGCTCCTGGATATCCAGGACACAAAAACCTTAGGAGAATTCAATACAATAATCAGAAATGCCTTCTAAGCTGTGCAAATGGAAAAACCTCTAAGATACCTTTCACAAGGTATCTCTCATAAAATATTTTTCAAACATTAACACCTCTCATTTGAGGCACGTCCCATAAGAAACCACAAAGCAGTACTCAAATAAGGAACTGATATCAGAGCTTCTCATGGTTATTAAAAGATATCCTAGCAGTGACTGAAGTCAGGGAGCTACAATCAAGATGATCCTTATTAAAATAAACTAATGAGATTTGACAGAATATAAATTTAAGCCTTAATACCAACAATGTCACGCTGCCAGCAAATGAAATATATTAACTGAAAACTGTTGCATTTGATTTAAGGCCCTATCATGCAAAACGAGAAAAGAGGTCACCCTAGACCTTCAGGGAATCTGTTCTTACAGAAATTTTAATTTTGCTCACAACCCCTGGGAAGCAAAAATAATGAACTGCCTTGCTCGGAGATGTAAGAGGTGTACTAGTCACACCCTGACAGCACGACTGTTCACGTTACCTCATCCACCTGCATGGAACACTCCGCTGAAAGAGCAGTGCTAATTGGGACTGGTTAGTGTGCTCCTCTACTCACACTGGAAATAACGACTTCAGTGGGCCTGAGCAAGTGTTAATAATTTCCCCAGAATGGGTGGGACACCAAGCCTGTCTCTTGTTTGAGTCAGATGCAGAAGGAATGGGGTTTGTACCTTGCTAAGCGTAATACAAGAGCTCCGTACAGAGCATGGAAGCTGTAAAATAAGGTAGGGTGAGCCAGTAACTCTTTAAAGGAGTCTCTGGATCAGTTCCTGACAGCAACTTGTAAATGCAGACGTCTGAGCCTTTTGGATGCAGTGGGAATGCCAAAAATATTCACCCATCCAAACCTCGGACTGTATCCGCAAACCCAGGCGATCCCATGCGCTAACTAAAAATGACCCAAAAGCGTGTGACACAGTCAGTCCCACGCAGTCCTGGGCCAGCTGGCCTCAGAGTGTGAGCCTCGAGGGATCTGCCTCTGGGTACCAGCTGGTTTTGTGCCCTGCTGTCCGCTGCCTTTGTGACAGCCAAGTGGCTACTGGCTCCTGCATGGGGTCCACATTCCAAATTCCCCCACAGCTAAAATCCTTAGAACCATTACTATTGGAGCATAACTACAGCTCCCCACATTTCCACAAGCCTCACCCAGCACAAGAGAAAAGCTCTGCAATGCTGCAAGCCCTGCAGCACCATCCCAGCCCAGAGGCACGGAGCAGGTCCCAGCACAAGCCAGGACCAGACACGAGTTATCCAAGGCCACTGGCACGGTCTCTGCTTGCAAAGCAGGCGCTTGGGAATGTGCCACTGGAAAGCTGAGCCATGTCTTTTTATATTGGGACAAGCAGCTGGTTAGAAGCTGCACTCAGTTTGCTCAGTGGACGTTTTGAAGACTGGCCAAAATCTTCAGAGTTTCTGTGCTGCTTGGGAGGACACGCAGCAGCAAGCAAAGACACTTATTTGAAGTGGCTTGGGCTGCCTGGTAGTTCAGTCATAAAAAGTGTCTTTTTCTGTCTGAATGTCTTGAAAGATGGTAGCACAGTCTGTTTAGCTGCATTTTGTCGATGACGGTCCAACACCGAGCAAAACCTGCCTTAGTTTTCCATGTGAAAATGTCACTCCTTGCACTCACTTCTACTTTTGAGCGTGCCACAACTGCCTGAAACCATGTGGTTCATGATATGAAATAACCAAAAGTCAGTCATGTTCATACGGATTGAAAAATGCCACCTGTGATCTTTGTGGGATGATAATACAGTCCCCACACATGGAGGAATCACTGGCTTTCCAACAGTCACAGCGGACGTTCGCTGGCTGTTCCTGAGAGTCGGCTGGCATTGCAGTCATATGTGTAACTTTAAAAAATGAGGCTGGTAAAAGCAAATCCAGTAATTTACAGGAATTGATTCTTTTCTTTCAACTTTTCTGAAAAATCAGTGTTTAAGACAACAGAAGTTGGTAGTTTGCCTTTAAAAGTATCTAATCCGCTACTGAACTTGTTCAGTTCAAAGATTGCCTTCAATATTTTCCTTTCATCTCTTCCTAAACCAGATTTCTGCTATCTAAAGGAATAAAACTTGCTCATTTCTGGGGTGTGCAGAGCAGGAACACTCGTGACACCTGTGAGATCTGCAGGTGGTATGGTGAAAATGCACAAGTATTTTGCTAACTTGTGTGCTGGTGGCAGAGACTTTCCTGCTTCTGCTTATACACTGTTCATTACAAAGTCCTGCTCCTCATCTTCCTTCTTTTCTTCCTTCTTGGCTTCTTGATCACACTCCACTTCTCTGCCACCAGCTCACCTCCAGGATGTATCAGGAAAACACAAACATAATTAAGAGCAAAACATTTCAAGCTTACAGAAGCTGAGAAAACACACTTGGCCTGGCATGTGGGAGAGGCCCAACTACTTGTGAGATGCAGCATTAACAGCAAAAGAATTCTCAGAAAAGCCTGGACATGGCCCAGCTTGCTAATAAGTTAAGATTCCGAGGCAAGGCAGAGATAACACAGATCAGAAGACAAAAATCAATGAATATTCTGGAGAGAACTGTGTAAAGATTGCGTGATGAAGTGCTAAGTCAAAAGTGTGTTTATATGAAAATCATTCTCCTGATACAATCAGGCAAGATGGAGACCATGCAAATTCCTTTTGCAGAGGCCATGCATCTATCTCCAGAAAAAGTGATACTAAAAGAGAGAAAATCTGCTGCTTTTTTGGTGAACCTTTTATTTAGCATTCCATTTCTTAAGCAGTAGAAACGAGAATAGTGTGAAAAAGGAAAAGATTATGTAGACAGGAGTATTAAATAGCTACAAATGTCTCACAGAAACCTGACAGCTAGTCTGAAGAAAACAACCTCATAACGTAAAAAGCCCAACTTGTAAAAAAGAAAGAGAAAACACTGTAGACTGAGAATCTATAAATAATCTCGAATGGAAAGCTGACTGTTCAGCTGGCATAAAATAATTTCCTTTATTTTCAGTCAGTTTGGAACACTAGTGTTTTAATATATTTTCTTTTGATTAAATAATTATTTAATGGGTGTTGCTTGATTTGTCACCATATTTGTATTTCTCTTCTGTGTTTTTCATTCTTTTTGAGTAAAAAATTTGCATGAATGTGTAGGTTTGTTTCCAGAAAAAGAAAAAACATAAATAAGAAGAGTATGTTCTGCTGCCTTTTTTTTTCCTGTAGATTTCAGTAGCTTTATACCGGTGACTCACAGCGTCCACCCTGCTGAATTTTCCAAGCAGAGGAAGTGCATAACTCACATTTTTCATTATATTATTAGCTTTTACCTTACGTCTTCCTCAGCAGGATCAAGTGTGCTTCATTCCTGCTGCCTGAATCCTTCCTTCTTCCTGGATTCAGGGAGAACGATGGTGAAGTTTGAAGACAACTGGCAATAAAAGAGTGCTAAGAACCTAAGAGGAGCTGCACAGGGAGAATGGATTATGCACCTCTCATGTGACAATAATCTTCCTGCAGGAAGATGTGCCTGGCACTGCTTGCTAACGCCTGATTTTTCTGACAAATCTCAAATGCACCTCGCCGTGGCACTAAAGAACCCTAATTTTTGTACCAGTTGTGTATGTTTATGGTTTTATCTCCTTTTCGTCTCCCCCTCCAAAAATCCTTGCCAGGCACCAAATGCTGTGACTTGAAAATTTATAAGAATTTCAAGATGGCAGGACTTTTACAAGCTTTGAAAGCAAGTCACTCCAGAAGCGAGCAGTGCAAAATCAAACAAGTGATAATCCTGTTAAAAACAAAACCCTGAAACTCTTCCTCCCTTGCTCTTCAGGTTTATCTGGAAGATTATGCTTTAGCTGATGTTTTCCAATGTCCTTCTGCTCAAAGCCTGAAAAACAGCCAATTTTAAGTGACACCAGTGGGAGTTTCCAAAACCGTTTTCCATTGTAGTCCAATGCAACATGAATGGCAATACTCGCTTTTGCAGAGAATGCCGTCTTTGCATCCATATCAAAAAGGAAAATTCAAAACTCTTTCATAAAATTATACTGAATGTTCATTTTTTGAGTTGTTGCTGTGGTCTGAGGTGCCAGGAATAATAATCAGCAGGCCTGCCAAGTTGCCCGTCGTGACAGTGCTCCTAGGTAAAAGCAAACCTAATATCCGTTCATCTTATCTGAGCTGGGTTTAAGCAAACAGCTTTCACTCTGCACCCTTTCATGGTCAGATACTGGGAGGGGAAAAAAAGAATTCTATGCTTGGAAGAAAGGCAATAAACATCCCTGATCACTATTATAGATACGGTTACTTAATGCTTCCCGAAGATGATGGGTGTGCACAGAGCAGTGCTCTGCATGTGGAGCAGCTCTTCAGCTGGAGTTAACGCCACATCTCTCAAAAACCCTCCACAGGGTTGATAGAGAAACATCATTATCAAGATATGCAGATTAGGCCTCCAAAAGTGTCAGAACTATACGAAATCAGGGTTTTTTTAACCTCTGTTGAGTGCTAATCAGGCAGGTTCCTTTGAGACTGTGCACTAGCTCATGCCGTGTTGAGCAGAGCTTTTGGGTTTTATCCAAAACTCCTGCAAAATTGCACCTATCTCATCAAACGAAGCTTATAATTAACATTCTGCTTATTTTGAACGTATGCCTTTGCTCAAAAAAATGATGACATCTCTCTAGTATTTAACATGTGGACACACAGATATTGCCCCGAAATGACATTCCTCTAGCCCAGCAATATTCAGCTGTGGGGGCCTGATGGATGACTGTGGAAAAGCTAGTTAAAAATGAACTTTCCACAGATACATCCTCTTGGTATCCAGCAGCTCAACACCGCTCCACTAGCCGGTCTTCAAACCACCACAAGGTGCCAGAATTAATTTGAAGGTTTACAAGAAGGCTTTATTTTAAGACTCTGTGATGTTCCATCCTCTTAATTACCTGCACCTGACTTATAACTGGGAAAAAATATACAATGAAAAACCACACGGCTTCACCTTGCTGTTTCTTTTGGTTTACTCTGTCTAATAAACCAACAAGAGGGCCCCTAAACCAAAAATAGGGCTCCTGAAAGACTTGCTGACCCAAACCCCACAGCACAGGGTGACGGAGTAGATGATCTGGAGTCCCTCAGCCCAAACCCTCTGCAAATAAAACAAGTAAACAACCCGAAGAAGAGTGCTGGGGAAATAAACATCATGAAACATGAGGGCGGTGAAAAAAAACTCGGCGAAATGCCCTTTTCGGGTCACTTTCACAGCGCTCCGGGGGGCTCCAGCTCTCCCAGCAGCATCTCGCCATGGTGGGCAGGGACGGGGTGGGGGCAGCGAGGATGGGAACGGGAGGGGACGCCGTGCCAGCCCCGCTCTCCCCGGTGTCCCCGGTGTCCCCTCCCGGAGCACCGTGCCGAGGCACCGCCGCCCGCACTCCACCCACATCCCACGGCGCACCCCCCTTCCCGCATCCCGCATCCCGCATCCCGCATCCATCCTGCCCCACATCCCGCATCCTGCATCCCACATTCCGCATCCCACATCCCGCCCTGCCTCCCGCCCCGCATCCCACGTCGCATCCCGCATCTCGCATCCATCCTGCCCCACACCCCGCATCCATCCTGCCCCACATCCCGCATCCCACGTCGCCTCCCGCATCCCGCACCCCGCCCGCATCACGCCCGTCCGCGGGGCCCCGCGGCTCCTCCCGCCTCCCCTCCCTCTCGCCCCGCCGCCGGAGGTGTGTTTTCTCGGCGTGCCCCATCAAAGCCCCTTCTGTTGTTGAAATATGAGGCCGCTTCCTCCGCGGCGGAGGCGGCGGGCGGGAGGCGGGGATGGACGGGCGGGCCGAGCTCCCGCCGCCCCGAAGAAACGTCCCTTTGTTCGGCCGGGAGGGGCCGGTGCCGCCCCGCGCGGGGCTCTGAGCACCCCCTCAGCCCCGGGCCCGAGGCGGGTGGGCAGCCCCCGCCGAGCCACGGGGTGCCCCAGAACGGAGGGAGCGCGGGGCCACCGCGGTGTCCCGGGGATGGCCACCCAGTCCCCGGCCGTGTCCCAGCATCCTTGGTCCCTAAGCACCTCCCCTGAGGCCACCTGTCCCTCAGTATTTTACACCAGAGAGGTGCATTGCACGCCTTTTTTTATTATTATTTTCCCCCACACTATTATTAATAACCACAAACTGATACACTGATACTTCTTTCTCTTAGGCACAGGGTGGAGTTGTTGGGATGTCCTGTGCGGGGCCAGGAGCTGGACTCAGTGTCCTTGTGAGTCTCTTCCAGCTCAGGATATTCCATGATTCTAGACATGATTCTGTTTATTTGCCTGGGGCTTGTTTTATTTTTATTTTATTTTTCCTTCCACTGGGATGTGCTGTGAAGTCGCCGATGAGGCACAGCAGTGGTGACCCCGGCTCGGTGACGCTGGTGAAACCCTTGTCCCCTCAGATGTGCCTCTGCACCAGGATGTGTCAGGCTCTGGCATTTCCTGATCAAGCAGGATTGATGGGCTGCAGCCTCTTTTGATGGTGCAGGCTGAGAGTTTGACACCCACAATGATAAAAGCTTAGCAGGGTCCAGGCTGGAAAATGATGTTGGAGATTTGCAGTGGGTGTGACACAGTCACATTCTTCTGTTTAGCGTTGGAGAAGGAGCCGGTGGGAGGCAGGGGGAAGGGGAAAGGGTAAAATTAATCCACAAGACCAAGTTGGCTAGACCACCTGTGCTTTATAATCTTGCAAATTTTAGAGGTTAAGAATTCCACATGTATTTCCTACTGCTGTTGGGAGACTTAGACATCAAGAACCTCATTTTTCTCAAGTGGAGGAAAGTAACACCTGCTTTACAAAAATAACATTATTTGAGACCAAATCTGTGAACCTGTAGTACATCAGCAAGGCTTGGCCTTTTGTCTCGCCTGTTCATCTGTTGTTTCATTTGGGGTTTTGGTTTTGGTTGGTTACTTTTTAAAATAAGACTCATTTAGAGATACAACTGTGTCCACACCTTTTGCCTGAAGTTTTAAGGTGTGAGATTTGACGTGTATGCTTTTCATGCCGTGGCATTCAGAGGGTTAAAGCCACACACCACATGGATTTTAGCAGATTCCTTTGGAGTTGTGTGTCTCACGACTGTGAAGTGGACAACAATACAGAAACTTCTGATGCTGGAGGAACACTTTGGTCTGGGGTGGTGTTTGAAAATTGCATAGAGTCTCAGGATCAACAGCTGCCTGTCGCTGGGATTTAGTGATGCCAGAGCCCCGACCAAGGTGTGTTCTGGTTTTGGGGTGTAATAAAATAAGCTGGGTTTGTTTCCTAGGTTAATAATTCTGCTGGAAGTTGGAGGTAAAAGAAAAACAGAGAGGGGATCTTGTTGGGTCCAGCTATTTCCAGCCCACTACAACCCGCCCCCCCCCCCAGATTTCCTGCATCACTTTCTCGCCCTCTGAAACCCGAGTTCCACCGTCAGAGTTAATGGGAGTGTGGGGGGTAAATAAGGAGCGGGGGGGGGTGGGAGCGGGCAGAGGCAAGTGGTCAGAAGTATCATGTTTCTCAGGGTGTCACACACCCTAAATCCCTAAATTCAGTGGTCTCTTCATGAGGAACACTACCAACTTATTTCTTTTCTCCCCCTTTCTGTTTTTTTCGGGTTTGTTTTTTTTTTTGTTGTTGTTGGTGGTGGTGGTTTTTTTTTTAGTCCCGTGTAGTTTTTAGCTCAGGACTTGCGTTAGTTGAGAGAGGCTTTTTTAGGTGCGGATCTGGGCGGGCTGGACCTGAGGGGCGAGGACAGGGACCTGGAGGGAGAGGGCAGCGTGCTGGGACGGGGTGGGCGTGTGTGGGTGTGTGAGCGAGAAGGAAACCGCGCGTGTGGGTTTATTTTTTCCTCTCATTCCTGGGGTCTGAATGGAAGCACGTTGAGCTGTAATTAAGACATCTTGGAGGCGTACTTAACTCATGACGTGTTGCTTTTCTTTTCCTCTCGGTGAGAAAGTGGCTCTCTCTTCCCTGAATCAGGTCCTCTGCCACCCAGAGCCACAAAGAGACACTCGGGACATAGACACACACACACGCACACGCTGACTTAAGGTGAGCACCAAAAACTTCCTCCTGCACTTCGCTGCCCTCCGCTTCAAACTGCTGGAGAGTTCTGAGAGCATCTCAACTCGCAGGGAGCTCTGCGCAAGGTAAAAAAAAAAAAAAAAATAGCCAACAAGAAAAATCAAACTTTTGGGAAAGTTTTTTACTCCTTTGCTGCTCTGAGTCGGATGGGGACGCCTGTGGCATCAGCTGCAGGGCTGCCTGCGCTGGAGGGATTTTTGAGCGTTCTAATTTGGCAGCTGAGACGGGGGGCGAGGGTGAAAGACGGATTGAAGCTGGCTAACTTCAATGTCTTTGACTTTTAAGCGCTCTGTGTTACCAAAGGAGGGATCATGTTGCAACTGCAGATTCCCTCTGAAAGACAGAAAAAGTCGTACACTTCTGCTTTGTGGCTTCCTCCTATGGGATTATTCTTCTCACAGAGATCTGTCGGTCCTTTGGCTTTTGTTTTGGTTTTGGTTGTTTTTTTTTTTTTAAAGTATTTCTCCATCCATTCAGATGCTTTTAGAAGTTTTTAGGATGTAGGGGTAGACTGAACAAACATTTCAAGGACTGGAAGCAGAATCTGCACAAGGTACTGCCCATCCAGTTAGAAGCAAGAAGATTTGGATAAGATGTGATATGTCACATACCGATGTCATATTTGGCTATTTATTGTCAGGGAAAGCCTGAATATCATTTGGCACAGGTTCCTGTACCATCTCAACTCACCAGGAAAGTTGGGATGCCTCAGCATTTTATAAATGTAGCTGCACATGAGCTGGTCCGGGGCTGTGATAACTGCATCATTTTACTGCCTGTTTATTTGGGGTTTGGGGTCAAACCCATATAAGGGTGCCATTCAAAATGTTTTTCATTGCAAAACTCCTTGTGTGGTAGGTTTAGATACCAAGGGCTGGAAAGCTTTTGTGTGTTTGAATTAAGGAGGTTTATTGCTGTTTGTATATAATTAGTGAGGGTTTAATTGCTGCCGGGGTCTTTCAGGGCAGAAAGTGGTGCCATATATGTTGGTGCTTGATGTCATTTAAGTGATACAACACCTTCAGGAGACTCTGGGGGCCTGGCAGTGTGTTCAAGAGAATCGTGAAGGTGATTAACAGCAATGAGTTTGTATTAATGGCTATCAGGACAGTTTCAGTGCCTAAATCTGGAAAGAAGGAGCCTGGAAAGATCCCTGTTGTTCTGTTAGGAATATGTATGATGTGGTAGTTGAAACCACAGATGAAGTGAGGCCGTGTAACTATGGATACAGACCCTCTCAATAAACACAGCTTCTAGAGACAGGTTATTTTCAGCACGTGGGGGAATATGTATCACAATCGGCAAAACCGTCACCAGACGCTGTGAGGAAGGGACCTGCCGGGGTCTGCAGTCCCGTGCCAAGGTGTGCCATGCAGGAGGAAAAGCCCTGGTGCCACGCACAGGCAGCTCTTGCTTCCTTGGGGTTTTGTGCCTGGTGGGGCCAGGAAAGCGCAGTCCTGTGAAGCACAGCTGGGCAAAGCTGTCCTGAGGGCATCACCTGGGACCCCAGCCCTTACTCACCTACCCCTGTCAGTGTCAAGGAGAAAGGGAAGAAGGAAGAATGCAGGAGGGAACTGAAAAAAAAAAAGAAAAAAATACCCCAAGCCCCAGTTTGTGATGCTTTTCAGCACTACAGTTAAAGTGAAGTAGGAGGGGGAAAGATGTAGAGAGCAGCTTTTTTTTTGTTAAACCCCCCCAAAAAGTCAATGTAATATTGAAGAGGCTGCCAGTCTTCACTGAAATTTTGCCAGCGGGCCTAATAAGATTCCTGAATGTATGAGCAGATTTCAATAAGAAAGAGGAAGAAAGCCCACCAGGAAGAAAAGCCTTGTCCACATCCATGTCCCCTCAGAGGCTCACAGCGCAATTCACAGCAGAGCATCCTCTCATTACAAACCTAGCGGGTTCAGTTTCCTCCCAGGGCCAGCAGCCCTGCTTAAAACAACCCAAGATACTAAAAAGAAACCCAAAAAAACCCAAACAAATGAAACCCTAAAGAAGTACAAAGGCTTGGGGCAAGGGGAGAAGAGGAAAGGGTGAAAGGTTTGTGTTGCATGCTGGAGGGCGCCTTTATTGTCACAGTTTGTAAAATTGGTAGGAAGAGTGTTTTCTACTGTAGGTCCCCAACGTTTCTGATTTTATGCTGATATGTGACTAAAAGGAATATTTTTGTCCACTATTGGTCACAGCTGGGAGCCAAAAGAACTGTTACCAATACTTAATGAAGTCGCTTAACCCCCTTGCCCCCCGGTAAAAAAATCTGGAAGCAATATGAACCACCCTTTAAAAGGTGTTTTGAGATCCTCAAGTGAAGAGAGACTTCGCAATTGCTTACATTTAAATATATTAAAGGTTTTTCAATTCGCTGCAAGGATTAGAGTGTGAAAACCAGAATTAATGTTTTCTGCTTTTCATTTGCTTTTTCACTGAAGCAGTGCTTAAACCGTTCCTGGAAGTTGAAATATTTTGCATTTCTGTTTCATTGTAAAACTGACCGTGTATTTCGTTGCTTAAATTCTATGGGAATGAAAAATTTAGTGGGGCGGGGGGGTCGAAAAAAGCAAAAAAAAACTTATTTTCATATGACAAGCTGCTTCTGTTGCTTGTGAGGAAGTATTAGACATTCTGTCTCCGCTGGTAGGAACTGTAGCACACAGTACTGCACTTGAAAAGGCAGCTTGTAACTTGTAGGTAACAAAATGTTCTTTGGGGTTAAAAAAAAAAAAAAAAAAGTAAAATAAAAAAGTCTGAATACACTTACGATTTCAATCAATGGTGTTTAAGGAGGATTAGAGGAAACAGCTGGCTAAACAAATATTAGGTGTAGAGTGGATGCAGTGGTATAAATTAATAATGCAGTTCTTTATCTGCCGTATGAATGAGAGGTTTTGTGGCGATAAGGCGGCCCAAACACGGTCACTGGATGCCATCTAGTGGATATTGCCGAGTCTTTTGGCAGAATTTCCTCCTATTCACAACATCTGTAACTAATTCAGGTGCAATTTAACTGTAGGTGGTTAGTTTTATTCACGTTTAACATTAAAAAACAGAATCAGGCGGTGGTTTGTTTGGAGTTTTTTAAAAATTTTTAGGGGAGGTTTTCTCTGTGTTTTAAGCACTCATTAGATCTGATAAAACCAGTTCGGCTTTTACTTATAATTTTCCACTAACATCTATTTGCAGACACTTTTTAAACCACTCGGTAACAAACAGCCACGAGTTAACACTCAGCTTGATGAACTGAGCTGTTAGTGCACAACTGAAGACATTTCTGTACAAATATTGTGTCAGGAGAAGCCGTGTCCAGTAGCAAGGATTTCAAAGCTCCTTCCAGAAGTCTTTTATCACATAGGATGTGCTTTTGTACAACCCCTTTTTGTTTCATCCCTGAATGTTGTGTCAATGCTAAGCACAGATGAAGAAAATGTATTATTTCTGATAGCTGAAAAAAAGGTCATAACCTCTTTTTTTTTTTTTTTTTTTTCACCTTCCTCAGATGTCAGACACACTCATAGCTTAAATTGTCTTTTATATTGGGGAAAGGAAAATTGTATTTTGTTCCACTGGATTGTTTATTCAGTGGTAGGCATTAAGGTGCTGTCAGTTCTCATAGCTCTAAAAATGATCCCATCCAATGACAAGGTTTAAAGCAGGCAAACATGCATCTGGATACACTTTGTGATCGGATTTATGGTATGTGGGCAGCTTACAGGCTTCTTCTTCCTAAGCTTTTTTAAAATGTCACCATCAACACAGCTTCCCCTGCTGCCTCCCCCTAGGCACCCAAACAAGGTGATGAATCCATGGTTCTGATCCTACATTTTTAAAATAAGTGCCACAGTGGCTATTGGAGCAAAGGATTATGAAAACACATGGCAAAGTCAAGCTCCCTGTGCTTCCCTTTCTCCTGGTTTTCATCACTTAGCAGGAAATCAAATGGCAACATCACATTCAGCAGAACTGACAATTCCTATGTCCTTCTCGTTCTCTCAGCTTTGAAAACACCTTTTTTGGGTTTGTTTTTTTTTTTTTTAGATTAGGACAACAGGATGGGTGTCTCAAACATGATCAATAGCTCTGGAAAGAAACATTTGAAACCTGCATTAAGAAGTCACACAGCAGCAGCCTGCACTGGCTACCCTGGAATCTTTTCTCAAGACTCACATGAAACATTGCCACGGGAGGTTGTTAACACAATCATGAGTTAATGGCTAAAGTCTGCTGTTCCATTAATCAGGAAAGGTTTATGAATTGAAGACTAAGAAGGTAAAATACCACAGCAGCAAATGAGCTAATTGACTCAGTCCTGTGCTTCACAGGTGGCTTGCCTTTCCTCTCAGCTCTGCCCAGCCTGGTGCTGTGAATCACAAGGGAAAGAAACACAAACCTTGTTAACGAGACTCTTGGCGAGGCCACTGAGCCTCTCCTGGGACCAAGTTTTCCACTGGCACACAGAGTCTCTGCCACTTCCTGCAGCAGGGCACATCAGGGCAAAATCTGCATCATTAATGTCCTGGCATAGCAGAAAAAAGTCATGAGACACAAGAATATCTCTGGATATAAGTGTCTTGCTCCAACAAATGTCGTCTTGGCATTCGTCTTACTGCAGGAGACCATTATCTTGAGCCATCTTTCCATCAATAGTATCTTCTAATTACCTTACACACGTGCAGTCTCCAAGGAAAACATGGGCCATGACAACAGGTTAGACTGGAAATATGTTTGACAGAAATCTTTCGTGGTAAGAAACAAAAAGTTTCAAACCACTCCAGTGTAAAAAGAAGGAAAAGCTAGAAACATAGGATTGGAAAGGGACTTAAAGGTGATCTAGTTCCAGCTCCTCTGCCATGGGGTCAGCTCAAATTTGGTGTTGGTCAGCTTTGCTCTGGGCATATTACCAATGTATTTTTGCATGTCATATGTTAATTTGCGCTGCTTGTGTCGTGGTACCTGATAACCCATCTGGTACCTAAACTGTGTCTAGAAGTGATAGTGAACTGTGCCATGAGTAATCCCTACACCTGCTGTCATCAACACTTTATTATCTCCAGAATTCCTCCCCTGCAGTGGTGCCTGCGCACAGAGACAAGCGGCAGCCCGTGTGCATCTGCACCACTGCTCTGTGAGATTCTGGTCCAGAAAAACCACAGATAATCAACATTACTCACATCAGTAACTCGGTGAAACCAACAGAAACTCAAACAGGCCTCAGTGAATAAAACTGTTCTCTATTTGCATACACAGCATCGCACACGGCTGATCAGGAAGCAGCTCATAAAGCTCCAAGCTGCAAGTCTGCTCAGTTTTATAGGTATAAGTACCTATAAGGTGATGTCAATAAAGCATTAAGCACAACTCTGCACATTTGCAAAGATTAGGGGAATCAAGGCCTGCACCTATGGAAGAAGTACATGATTAATGTAGGGAAAAAAACTTCTATTGTTAAAATAACTTCCCAAAGTCTCCAATTAAAACTGGGTAATTACCCAGCTATTCATTAACATGCCAGTCTCCAATTTATTTATGTGGTCGCTGATTGGGTTGTTTATTTTTCCATAAACATATTTTCAGGCAAAAAAGAAAACCACCCCTGAGCCACATAAAAATAATACTGCCTAGAAATAGGAAAAGCACACTGAAAAGTGTGAAAACACTGGAGCGTTGGGCCCAACCAAGAGATTTAGAAGAACCATATCAGAGAAAAATAATGTTGCAGGTTGTGTGGTAGTTCTACTGAAACTGCAGTGATGCACATGTGAAGCAACTGCAACAGACCATGATGGTGTCACCACTTTCTGATCACGTTCCTTACGGCCTGAGGTGATTTGCTCAGCTTTTTTAACACCCAAGGTGCTGTACCTGCAACAGGGAAGGTCTGGGATTTAAATTTCATGCTTAACCTGAAGGATTTATGCACGCACTATTATTTTCAGAAAAACGATGTTTCCGGATTTTCAGATATCTGAAGAATAATGTCATGTTTTGCTGAGTCTTTGTGACGTGCTTTTTTAATAGCTCTGACTATATAGATCTAAAATGCATGCACAAAACGTGATTCAGTTTTTGTCAGCAACTCAAGCAGGCAGACAGATTTTTTGGGTTGAGTTGGGTTGGTTTGGGTTGGGTTTTTCTCAGTTGTTGCTGTATTTATTCTTTGATTGGTTTCATTAGGACCCACTTACATTGGTGTACTGTAAATAAACTTGACCCTAAAGTTGTTCTTCAACCTGAATCATTCTAAGGGCTGTGAAAATGCGGTGACTGTGTGTCTGGTGGTGCCTCTACTGGTGTGCCTGGTCACATTTACCAGGCCAAGTCGTTTTGATGTGCTTCATGGTCACCTCTGTGAGCCAAGAACAGGGAAAAACAGCAGGAATGTTGATCTCCCAGGTGTTTTCTAGATTTTGCCCAGCTGAAAAAGGGGGTAGCAAGGGCAGTAATTCAGCTGTCGTCGTCGATGCCATAAATGTAGCCAACGGAAAAGTTGTTGCTCCCAGTTTCCAGGCATTTCACCCATTTTCCCCCATGAGCTGGCTGAGAGAAGCATGCACCTATCACATTTTTTTCCAAAGCAACCTCCATGCAGCCGGTTCCATCTGCATTTTTAATGCAAGTTCCTCTCTGATCGAATCAGACAATAAGAAAAACTTTCAAACCCAGCAGGCCGTTTCCCCAGCAGGAAGGCAGAATAACAGTGGCAAGTCTAACATCTTCATAAACGAGCTGGGGAGATGTTTTCTTGATAAAACTAGTGTGACATGTTTTCAAAGCTGGTTAGGAGATAAATAGCTCACTGTGACAATAAGAGCACGTTTCAAATGGGGTTTTGCCAGGGCTAGTCAGCATTGGTACTCTTCAAGGTTTTCATTAGTGACTTGGGTAAGACAGTAGAAAATAAGCAAAAGTTTTCAGAAATTGCAAAGAAGGAGGAGACAATTATTTTTCCTTTGAAGTATAAATGGTTTTGCCTGACTGGAGAAATTTTTTAAAATGGAAAATAATGTTTTCGCAAAACAGAATGTGGTAAACTAGGACACCAATAGAACAACCTATAAAGACACGTCAGCGTCTAAACAAGCAGAAAAATATTTAACAAAATTTAAAGAGGAAAATGAGAGTTCACACTTTGTGGCCCAAACCATAACTATGTTCTTGAACAAAGTAATTTGAATACAAGATCTTTGCAGAAACAGTTCACCCCAATCTGATTTCAAAACTCATTTGGGCACAGAAAATTGAAAATTATTTATTTCCAATCACATTCTGCAAATCTCAGACAGAAGAGGCATTCTCACTTACGCTACTGTGCTGAGTGATCTATTTTACATACCAAGTTGATAGAAACTTCAGATTTACTGTTTTTCAAGACATATCAAGCAGCAAAATCATGCAGAGAATTATGAGCTAATGTCCCTTAAATAGGACTTTTCCAAGGAATAATGGTTGTCTATAAAAAGTTAAGCTACCACATTTAGGGAAAACTCTGTAGGTGTCAAGAGAAAGCACAGACATTTATTTCCAGACCAGGAGACACAGATCCTGTCAAGCTATATTTTAAGAGTGACTTAATATGTGCTGCATCTGATGATTGATAGAGATTCTTTTATTTTATCTGAGGAATGTTGGTTGATTTCTACATCATTTCTGAATTATTGCAATTTTTTTGTTTGGGCTTCAGCCTTTTCTTGGCATTGTGCTGGGGAAATGTGGCTTTACTTCCAGCTGATTACAGGTTTCAGCAAACCTGTATTTGTTTCTGTGACTTGCAGTGTGCAAAATAATCATGTCAGACAGCAACCCACCTTCCACATGCAGTGATATTCATCAACTCTTCATTATCAGAACTTCAGAAACTGCCATGTAATGATGACTGACAAGTTTTATGCTTAAAAAAATATATATCTATTAGTAGCAACTTCCCAGTTTATATTATCACATAAAACAAAACAAAATCTTATGGGTGTAAGTGTGAAAATGGTGACCACATGGTGGAGGGCAAGAGCTCACCCTGAAAAATATCTAAAGAGAGGGAGGTGGAGGTCTGTAATGTGGAACCACACCATCTTGGAGTTCCTTTGACACCAAATAGCCAATTTGATCTTTTTTTTTGTATCAGGCTTGAATATTCCCGAAACTGTGACCCAAAGTCACTAGAAATCCAGGATCTTGATTCAATATATTTGGGCTTTCTGCTTGTGCCACCTATGAGGAATGGCCCTTTTGCCCATGGAGTCACAATCCCATTATCAGGGAAATTTATAGATGGAAACTTTTTATCTGGAGGAGAACCAGAAGCAAGAATGCTCCTCTTCTTTTGCAATTAAATGTTTGCAAGTTCAGTTAAAATGTGTGAATAAAAGTGAGCAAAAGGACAAATTAAACACTCTTCTAGTCAAGAGCCATAACTTTTTATTCCCATGTTTTTAGGATGAATATCGTTATGAAAAAGACAATTCTGATTCTCTGCAGGTGCATAATCCCTTCCCAAACTTTAGTAAGGACAACAGAGCACACAGGAAATACAAGTGGGTTTACCTCAAGGAAAGTTTGGTTCGTATTCCTCTGTCATGGAAGCTTAAATATGGCAGATAGCCTAGAAAGCATAAAACAAAAAAAAATTTCTCATAACATTTTGTAGGTTTGTTTTATTAGGTCATCAGTTTTGAAGCCATAATATCAGATAAGAGTCTTGACTCCCAGCAGGAAAAGTCTTTTGGCCTTTGTGCTTACAACAGAAAGCTTGAATATATGAACTGCAGGAGTAAATTAAGGAGAATAAAGGATAAAAAAGGAGATGCTATTACAAAATGGTGCCAAAGCTCCAGTTTAGCAGCGTTTTCTATCGCCTTCCAAGGAAAAAGGGAAAAAGGTAAAAGGTAAAAATGGTGGGAGCAAGGGAAATGTACCAAAATTGTGGTATTGCTTTTCCTCAAACAAGAACAGAGGGGTGTGAGGAGGAAGCTCAGCTCTTCCATGCATGGTAGGCACTGCTGTAAAATGCCGAAAATTCTTCTTAGAGCTGTGTTTAATGGAATGTGGAGAAGGAAGCAGAGCAGGACAGGGCACAGAACACACGAGGCTCATTTACACGGTTTCCCGATTGAGTCTTCCATTTCCCATCATCCAGCCCTTAATTGCTCCTGGCTCTGACCTTTAATGCAATTCCCCAGCACTAAGCTGATCGGCACGTCCAGATTGACTCGGGAAGTCGTGGGTGCTTGGCTCAGTGCTGGGGGAGCCTTTTGGAGCCCTGCGCTTCATCTCAAAACGCCCTCGGATATGTTCCGTGGAGCGCACTGCTCGGACAGTGAGGGATGAGCCGACAGACTGGCCTGGGATGCTGACCTTTGCTTTCCTCCTTCTGAGATAAAATCACTGCAGAGGACAGGCAGAGCTCCACAGGCACGGAACAGGCCATCGTGAATAAGTTCTTGCTGCATCCTTCTAATGCGGTTTCTATTCCACTGCCACGGGAATTCTGGGGTGACAGCAAGTCAGGCAACTTTACTGAGAAGCTGAAACACAGCACCTTGCTGCTTATATCTCGCTGTCACTGCGGGAAATAACTTCTCAGTGCATAATAGAGAGCCCACAGAGGACTTCCAGGGAGTCATTATTGCCGTCCTAACCCCTCGCCGTTCCAAGGAAAGAACTTGCTGTGCCAGCAGAGGACATAGCACGGTGTCAATTTGAGATTCAGGCACCTGAAAACAAATATTAATTGTTACCTTTTAATCATGTATGGCTTTTAATAAGAGAGAGAGAATTGCTGAGTAGTCAGGACATCTTGCTGTAAGGACATTTTACTGTTGCTGGTGAAGCATTGTTCAGTCCCCCGCTCAGACTTAAAATCCCTCTGTGACTTTGAGTAAGTCGAGGCTCTTAGTCCTTCATTCCTCCACCTGCCAAAATGGGATGATAAAACTTCCTCTGTTCGTGAGGATGGTGTGAAGATGCAGATATTCCCATAGGCCACCTCAGCAGTCGATGTGGTGGTGGCACAGAGTCACCCATAAAATGTGGCTGTGCAGCCAGCTCGGTCAAGCAAGGCCAATTATTGCTTTCACCTCAGGGCCATGTTTATTTCTCCTTGTGGCACTGTCCCAGGAAGGCCTTCTTGCAAGCCAGTCTGATCCTGGCCATCTCCAAAGGCTTTGGGAGGGATTATGATGAAGGAATGGAGGGGAACTGCATGGAAAGTACATCTCCATCATCAGTCACTGCTCACTTGGTTTTTATACAAAATGGCTTTTTTTATACAAACTTGTGGTTCCAGTAGGAACCAGTAGGGTTTGTAAAGAAAAATGAAACGTTGAGTCACAGCCACTGAGCCCAAAGCAGCAATGCCTTTAGAAATGGAGCACTTCTCAGCACTCATAATGATTTGGGCTACCATCTTCTGTAGTACCTCAAATAGTCATTATTCCAAGTACAGAAGAGATGTCTGAATGTTACAGACTAGAGGAAAGTGAATGGCACTGAAATAAAAGGACCTAGACTGCCTGAGAGTACTGGGAATCCTTTAGGTATAAAAAAAAAAAAAAAGAAAAAGGTAATTACCTGCCCCAGAAGCCCAGAAACTTTCCAGCTTGCTTCTAGGAAAAAAATACAACAAATTACACAGGGAAAGTGTGGAAAGAATGAGAAAATGTACATAAAATTCATACAGTTTGTCACTTATAAATGACACATTTTAGTGATCAAAATTAAAACTAAAAAAATTGGATTATACAGAAATTATATATGGAAATTAATGCATGTTTTTGAATGCAAGAAAACCCCTATTATCCGCTTTGCTTAAGATGTATTTTATGTGAATGCCATGCACTTACTTTACCAAGATATAAATGTGTACACCAGTTCAAGGAAAATAAAAATCTGGTCAAAATGCCTTGAGCAATGAGGTTATTGTTCTTTCTGTAGAAGACAAGAAAGAGAGTTCTGGCTCAAGCTTTGTTGAGAATAGTCATGCAGCTTTCCACTATTTACTTTTCTAAAGGTTAATACAGCAGCCTGAAAAATCTTGGGTAATTACAGTGAGGGTTGTGTATGCTGATGTCTTCTGACTCATTGACTCAGAGGCCAATAATATTCCTTTTGATTTTCTGACTTCATTTTCCTCCTAAAGTATGGACAGCCTCTGAAATTAGTAATTTATAGAATCGTAGATATAGTGGGAAGGATTTTAGGTACTTTTATTCAAAGCAGGTAAAATTATTTCATGTGCTGGCCCCTTGCTCGGCTGATTTTTTTGTGGATATGTTCTTGATAAAATATGTCACAAAGAAAAGTTCACCTTTATTTGTTGCATGAGAAGATACTAGGGATTTTAGATAACTTGGAGTTTTCCAGATTTTTGCACGTGGGAGAGCTTTCTCCTTTCAAAATATTAAAACCCAGATGTTTCAAATATCTTTGCATGCTTCAGAAACATTTTCTTTATCTTGGAGGTTTTTTTTGTTTTAAGGGTTTTTTTGTTATTATTGTTGGTTTGGTTTGGTTTGGTAGGTTGGTTGTCTTTATTTTGGTTTTGGTTTTGGTTTTGTTTTGTTTTTAATTAATTAATTCGTTTTTCATAGATTTTTTTGAGTGTTTTTTCATGTTGTAGCCTTGTCCTAGGTATCTTAGAACATCTAGAGAACACATTCCTAGATGAATGCTAGGTTGTTAGATTTTATTCTCTTATATCCTAAACCTACCAGCACAAGAAAGGAGAATTTTGAAGCTGGAGAGGAACACACAGGTGGGAGGACAGTGCAAAATATTTACAACTTCTCATGAAGGGAATGAAACCTGAGGAAATGTAAAAAAAAAAATATCACTTTGGTTTAAATCAAAATAGACTGAGAAACTGTAGGTGCTTAACAGCTGCAGAAGTTTGAAGTGAGCACAGAGAAGTTGGATTCTGGGCCATAATCCTGGGTGTTTTTTTTCTTCCTGGTATTTTCTCCCTGGGATCTGCCATGGCACAGCAGGGAACTGCTCCGTGTCCCTCCCTGAGCTGAAAGTGTGAGGCCTTTCCCTGCAAACACATCTCTTATCCCCAGAAGAACAAGACAGAAAAGAGTTTCTTACAAAATTTTATTTTGGAAAAAAAAATTATTAATTTATTATTTGTTATATTTATTTATTTATTATCCTTAAATAAATAAAAAATAAATTTTAGCATGTATAAAGAATTATAAAGAAGTTTGGAACTGAAGTTCCAAATATTGCTTCTGAATTCAAAGGGTGCAAGGAAAATCTGAGTTGTAGTCAAGGTGCTATTTATAGCTTTTATGTTCAGAGTTTATAGTAGAAATGAGTTTATAATGGAAAGTATGTCAGGTTATGAGTGTGCCAGTACCTTTTTTCCAACAAAATCTAATTTGAGACATTTAAACAGAGATCTTTGGAGTGGAAGAGTAGCGTCAAAAGCTTTTTCTTTTTTTTTTTTTTTTTTGTCTTCTGTTCTGACCAGTGTGAAATCTCACAGAAAATATGTGCGCCAGTCCTTTTATAGTAATAATGAAGGGAATTTCTGAGCTTTTAAACAGCATCTGACATTAGAGCCTTTGATGTCCCAGCTGTGAGACAGAGGTCACGCAGTAACTCGGACAGTAACCGTGAGGGAAGGAGCACAACCACTGCACATCCCCAGTTCCTCCTCTGATCTGGGCTTCCTCCTTTTGCCCTCACTCTGCTCCCCGGGGATGCGATCTCCTGCAGCCACCCTCTGCTCCATGCTGCTCTGTGGCTTTGAATGGAGGCCGGACTCAGCCTCCAGCCCTGTTCCCTGGCTTGCTTCAGCAGGGAACCTGCAGTTGTGCTTTGAGCCTCACTGCCAAAATCTAGGCTACAGCCTGGCTCACTCAGTGCAGGATTTAGGTGTTCAGAGCTGTGTCAGAGCTGAGGAGGAGCTGTCTTCCCTTGGATAATCCATGTAGGCCATAATGAGAGCTGAGGTCCCAGTCAGATGCTCAACAACTGTTCTTCTCAACTCCCCCCACCAGCTCCTCACCCACATTCTTGGAGTAGTAAAAAAAACCTTGCTTTTTTCACCACAATTGCTGTCCCCTTCCCATGGAAGAGAAGGTGTCACATTTCTTCAATTGATTTTCCCTGCAGCACATCTGAGACGCTGTGACTCCCTGAGACTGAAATGCCCCTGGTAGCTAAAGGCAGGAATTGTTCCATCCTGACACCAGCAAAGATCAAAGATCAAAGCCAAATGCCTCAAGTTAGTCTGGAGGCAAGAGGAAAATGGTCCTTACTCTACGTTTATACAAAACAGACCCATGAGAGCACCTCAAAAGGTGCGTCGTATAAACTTGAGATTAAAACAGCAGGGTTCAAAGGCATTAATTCTGTGTAGTGTAATCTTTTAGTGGCACATTGGAGGTGAGAAATTTATCTTCATTAAACGCAGGGTTTATATGCATGCTCTTATGTCGGTGTCAGATCTAATTAGAGCAATGAACTGAATTCTTGGGGAAGAGATTTCTACTGTCTACAGCCTTTCCAGTGAGACTAGATTATTAAAAAGCTCATCAATCATTCTTCTCAGATTATTTCGCTTTGATGTTATGAAACTGCTTTTTAAATACTATCCATTCCTCAAATTGACCAAAAGACAAGAATATTTTCTATTATTGCCTTCATGTATCAGCTAATGGAACCACATTTTCTAATCTTCTGTTGTCAGTGACATTTTCTTTACTACTTTTTTGCTGTATTAGCAGCTATGGCCTCTAAAATGTGGAGCTTTTCTTCCCTTGGATGTGCAGTTTCTGTGAGAATGTTAAAATAGCCGTTCTACATGAATAACCCATTTTAGGAACAGATTAACTATCACACAGGTATGACACAGGGGTGGGCGTGGAGGTTTCATCTGGGGTCTGCTCAAGCCCATCCTGTGAGATTCCAGCCCCAGAGAACAGAAAGTTAATAGTTTATAAATATGTGTTCACTTTCTGCGTGGGACACACAGTAAGTGCACGAGCAGTCATTCTTCCTTCAGAGCAGATAATAACATATATTGATGCTTCAAGAGTGAAGAACAGAGGGAAATTATTTTATTGCAGGTTTCATGTTCATTAATGTCCCTCCTTGTCCCTAGCAGGCATCTCTAGAGAGAGGATGAACAAATTCCTGAGCACTGGTTATTCTAACCAGCTTTTACTGGTGGTAAAACGTCCCTCAAAAACATATCTTGCTTTATCAGAGTGTTATCAACAACCAAGCCTGGGATGGCCATCCATACATGTGTAATATACAGGTAATTTCTACAATGAGAATTCACTCTGCTCACCAAATGTTACCAATTATGCCCTTGGAGGCTTTTTTCCCCCTCTTACAGCTATGCCTACACCAGGACTGACCTGTCAGCATCTCCCTACCTATCTAGCTAAATCAACAAACCCTCTCTAGTGTAGATTAAACTTAATTAGGGATTAGCACAGCTCCCTCAGGCAGCCCTCGGGCTGGGAGGTGGAGCTGCAGCTAGGGTTGGCTTATGGAGGCCTTCACTGGGATAGGTTTGGGCATTTGGGGCTCTTTTTTTAACCCCTGCTATTTGACTCTTAAAAAACCCTGGCAAAGCAGCCTGGAGAACAGCATTTAGAGTGCAAGCCCTGACATTTGGATGCAAGGGAATCTGTGCCTTTGGCCTCTGAGAAAGAAATGAAACTGAGCTGACCCCACAAGATTTAAACTCCTGGTAAGTGAGAGATCCTAGAATGGGGTCCCATGCCCCATGTGCTCTGCACTTTTTGTAGCTTGGGAAATTTATACGTGTCGCTGAGATGAAAGCTGGCCTAAGCAGAAGTCACTGTCTCAGTTAATTTATTTGATAATTTATGGTCCTGGCAGAAAATCACAACCCTGACTTCTAAAAGCACTAAGGACATGATAAGCCTTGATGATGTACAGATCCCTCATGGTCTGACAAATACCTGGAGTAGGTGATGCTACATGCGGTGTGGAGAAAAATGACGAGTTTCCCATAGTACTGAGTGTGGAGAGTCTGAGAAGAAATGAGCAGAAATACCAGCTTTTCAGGGAAATCCTCGGCAGATCCTCCTGCTCTCCCCTCTTCCCTGTGGGACAACAGAGGCTAGTGGCAACAACCCCTGCCATTAGCACACCAAAGGGGAGACCAATCCTTTTTCCAAAAGCAGCACTTTGGGGCAGGGATTCTCCTTTCAAGCAGTTTTGGACATGCATTTTTTTCTACTGCTTTTCAGTCCTTCACCACAGGCCAGAGTTTTAACAGCCCCGTTTGCTGTGAGTGGAGCTTCTTATGGAAATTTTCCCGTTGTCTCTGGGGCAGGTATTTGGTGTAAAAGCTCAGTGAAGGTTTAGTAACTGGAAAAAAAAATTTAAAAATATATAGAAAATGGCTATAACATGTCAAGCCAAAAGTCAGCCTTGCCCTGTGTCCAGTGAACACCTGTAATTGCTTAAGGAAAGAATATCTGTTCCAAAAAAAATAGGCAGGAGGGGTGCAGACCTTCTGTATCTTTGTGAGAGATCCCTGTCTGTCACACCCACCACAGTGTGACAATCCCTGCCTCAGGAGCACAGCTTCCCCCCAGGGCTGAGAATGTGGATTGGAGGGTGTTTAAAGCCCTGGCAGGTGCTTTTGGAGAACCAGGAATAATGTCTGTGAAGCTGAGAAACAGCCTGCATAGTCCTGAGCACAAAAGCCTGGTGTTTATTGTGGATGACTGTAGAATTGCTGATCCCCGTAACTAATGAAGTTTGGAGGAACTTGCAAAAAAAGTAAGTGAATCCTGTCCATTTGCCATTAATTTAAAGCTGCAACTTTGAAACACCGCTCATTTGCAGCCTACTAAAGTGGGTATTCTTGTTGACTAAGCAAGCATATGGCCTTGTCTGGCTTAAACCAAATCAATACAACTTCCTTGTTAATTGAGTTTCCCGGTTTAGAGATTGTCAAGAAAACCTGCTGCTTGGTTGATGTTTTGGTTTGGCTTGCTTTGTTTTTTCTTTCTGAAATCTGCACAGGTTTACTTTATCTTAAGGACTGAGCACAAGCCAGCAGATATTGCTGGCAGACAAAAATAAGTCTCAAGCCAGTTCATTTACCAATTACGTTGATGTTTTTTTAAAATGTCTTCTGTTTCATGTCACAACTCTACAAATTAAAACCTGTCCTTGGACTTTAGTTCTCTCAATCTGTCTGTATACTAAACTCAGTTCTCTCCTGTTTCTCCTGTTTGTGGATTTCCACACATGATTTTTCATAATATATGTCACTTTTCTGCTTCAGAATGGGTTCCCTAGGCATAGACTCCTCAGGCATGTCTTCCTACATCTGAATATACCTGAACCTAAAATATGATGCACTTTTGTACAAGGTGCACTAAACTGCCCGCTCTGCAAGCCCTTGTGCTTACACAGCTTAAGAGGTTTTTATTTGCCATGATATGTTCTGCACCATGATTTTATCAAGCAGTTGCAAATTGTCCGGTTAATTCTCTGCTTTGCATTTCCTGAAGTTTTGCTCAGGCCATTTTGGTTTTCCGTTATGAGGATGTCACACCAGGGTGGCTTGTTTGGGGGATTTCCTGCGTTCTTTTTCATGTTACACCTTTGATTTACAAGCACGTGCTGGAATTATCTCTGCGCTCACCACTTGGTACCCTGAGTCACTCTTCGTGGTCCAGAGTGGAAACAGAGCTGCCGTTTTCCTTTCTTTCTGCTACATCTCTGGGATGTGAGGGCTGTCTCCCTCACGTTTTTGCACATAACCACTGCAGCAGGCAGGGAGAAACCTCCTGCATGACCAAGCATTTCAGCAGTCAAGCCATTTAAGCCAGCCACAAGTGGCTCCATTTAATTTGCAGATATTTAATGATCCTTATCAGGGGGAACAGCAGTGGCTGCTTAAAGCAAAGAGTCCACTTAGGAAATTACTGGAGTCAGATACCGTGAGAGAAGTCCCAGTGATGAGAAAGGTGCTTTGCTGGCAGTGCTGAGGGTTACTGGGAACAGGTTTGTAGCTCTGTGTGGATCAATAGGAAGCTCCATCTGAATCTGTTGGATTGTGTCATTTATAGCATCAGCCAGGAGAGCTTCGACCTGTCATGAAGGGGAAGGAAAAAAAATCCTGCATGAAAAAGGAATCGATTGACCTACTTATATTGAGGTTTTTGCCAAAAATCAGGTGTACAAGAACAAACAGAAGGGATCCCATGAACCGTAACCTAGTCCTCTCCTATCCACATTCCCCTTCATCCCAGACAGTTTCTCATAGAGCAAGCAAATTCTGATTTAAAACTTGCTGTCTTTCTCTCCCCCACACTAAAATGTCTTTATGAAGGCTGTGATGTTTTTCTACAGCTTAAAATTATATCATTTCCAGCTTAAACTTATTTATGGCCCCATGAGTTCTGTTACCAAGTCTTAGATGAAATATTCTCTAGCTTCCCTGGCATTTACTCTCTGATATATTTATAGAGAAAATTATATCCTTGCTGAGAGGTGTTTTGCCAGACTAACCAAGAGAAGTTCTTTTGGCCTCCTTTTAGGAACGGCTTTTCCTTTCCTCTGATTGCCCCAATAAACCCTTGCCTGAATGTGTCCAGTTCTAAGCCAGCTCCTCCCCATCCCAGGGGACCAGGAACACGGGCAGTCTGCCTGAAGGTGCTGCCAGTGGCTTGGAGAGGGAGGAGAGATTGCCAAGGTGGTGGTGAAACACAGCGGCCACTCCAGCTCTTTGATGCTCCAGGCCAGCCCTGTTGCCAAAACTTCCATCTTCTGTTGCAGCACTTCCAGAGGCCAGGCAGCCAACCACCCACTAATTCTGGTGCCACATTGCTGATTCCTTTGCCTGGACTGCTCTGGTGATGCTCTGAGGCAAAGTTCTGAGGTGTAGCACAGCTGTATCCCCTATGGTTTTTCAAAATTCTTTGTCTCCTTAAACCCAGTCTCTTCCTTCTGTATCCTAGGTGATAATTCCCCATGCTGAGTCACAGCCAATGTTCTGATGCTTTCCTTTTCAAGCACTTCTCTACACACAGAACTTCTCTGGTGTGATCTACCTCCAGTGAAGCTTTTCTCCACTGCTGGCACACTTTTTGTTCACTTATTGTTCATGAACAACCATTCCCTCACCGACGTATTCCTGCAGCACTGTCAGTTTGCAGCTTCAGTTTTCAAATTACTGTCCTTTCCTCTTGAGTCCAATAAATCCTTTTCCTATTTCTTTCTAGTGCTGCTGTTAACTTACTTAGTTCAAAGTGCAGAACTGCAGTCTCTCTATGTCAGTATCTGCAACTGCAGATATAGAGAGTCTGGACCTTTGAAAAAATACTAATTTCTGCCATCTTTCTCACATCTGACTGACCAAGGATGACTTTGTAGCTCTCTGTTATCATTGCTATAAACCAGCAGAGAGCTCTTTTTTCCCCTAAATAAATCAGACATGCATTTTTGTACTCAAAACAAAAAGTGGTTCTCAGACCATAGTTTGAATTTTTTGTATTTTTGCTATTGTTGATTCTTTCATAAATGAAGCCAAAAAAAAAAAAAATGAAAAAGAAAGGTGTATGCATAATACTAAGGTGACACTGTTTGCTTTTATTAAAGTTTGAAAGGGTTGCCTTTATCTGGAAAGATTTTCTTGCAAACATCCACAGACTTACAAGTGTTTATTATTTGTTTTCAATTGAATTTAGCTAACAAGACTTTAACTAAACAATCATATGACTCATGTGTTTTTCCACTGTTCTCAGGCCTAAGATACTGCAATGAAAAGACACTTAAGAAAAGCAGGGGCGGGGGGGAAATGGTACAAGTGGACATTTGAATGTTTTCCTGTGTGTAAACATATGGTCAGATATCACACGGGGCCTCAGCATGTGGAAATGTCTGGTGTTTTTCAGTGGTGGGCTCATGAAGAAGTCCAGTTCTGTTGTAGGCACTGATAAAGTCTCATTGCAGCGACATTACAGCCCCTTCTGACTGCAAAAATATTCATTTCCACAATACCCTCTGAGCAACAGAAAACACCATCATGGTGTCGCCAACAGGGAGCTTAGAAACAGAAAATTAATCCTCCCCACCACATCCACCTTCCCCCAGAGGTCCCACATGAAGGGTAGAGAGGGCAGGGTTGAACTCATGTCCCCCCAAAGCCTAAACCCATGGCCTGACCCCTAGACCTAACCCCTCTTTAGAACAACTGATCTCTGTAGAAAGTATGTTTTGCCATTGATTGCAGATTAATTCAATTTTAAAAATTGCTGAAAGAGTTGTGCTTTCACAAGTGATCCCCATATGGCTTTGATCTGGCTGCACCCGCAGCCAATTCTTCACCACCAAATATCCAAAGAAAACTCACGTATATTTGCAGCAAGAAGCAGATGTTTGATGAAAACAGTGCTGTTGTAAAATTAAAGTGTTTACCTTCTCAGAAGCAATGACTCAATGGGGATTTGCACTGGCAACGTGGAACAGCAATTGGAAAATACGCAGGGCATCATATCATTGGTATTATTTCCTTATCGAAGTGAGTGGCTTCTTAAAGTCATTCTCAATGACATTGAGAGTGCAGACAGAGCAATTCTCAGACCACAAGACAAAAAAAAAAAAAAAATAGGGAGGACAGGACTAAGTTCTCATGGTTGGCTGGACAAGGAGTCCTGTTTTATGCTTTGCACCAGGATCCATGACAAAAATGTTATACTGCTAGTAATTCCTTACAGCAGGCTGGCACCAGCTCCCGCTCAGGAAGTCTGGCAGTGCATCTGTTCTCTCACAGAGTGGTATCCTTGAAGGATGTGAAGGCACTGTTAATGTTTTTCATTTTAATTTTTATATTGCCGGTACCGTCAGCTTGGCTGGGGAAAAGGAATGAGGACTCCACCACATTGAATGTGGGACAGTCAGAAAGGAGATGCTGCACCTCCCCTGGAGAAAACAGAGAGTATCTGGCCTGTTTCCAGATCTCAAAGTAGTACCATTACATGGACAGTTTCCTTACGTTCCTATGATTTCTACAGTATTTCCTAAGCAAGAAGTCTAACACTAAATTTTAAGTGGTGTGTTGGTTTGGGTGATCACTCGCTTGGTTTGAGTGATCAAAAAGTTTGAATCAGTTTGGAAACCAGCTGCCTGCAGTGACACAGAATTTATACAAAGAGTATCAGTAGGTGGTTCTCCTGTCTTCTCCTGAATTCCCTCCTTTTTGCCGTATTTCCAGAGAAGAAGCTCTTCCCTGTCCTTGTAAGGGGGTTGAGGCTTGCTTGTGTTTGAGGCTCGTTTGTGTTTGAGGCCTGCTTTGTTTTCCACATGCAGTAACAGTTTTTCCACCAAGGATTTGCAGGTGCTTGGTGGGAACTGGAGAAGGTTTAGATTGCGTGGATTCATCTTCTAGGTCAGCTTCAAAGGCCCGTCATGATTTCAGTGGCTGGGAGGGCATGGGAGGTCTCTGGGGGGATGACATGGCATGGGTTGTCAGAGGGACAAGCAACCACTCACCACAGGAACTATGAAATGGGAAATTTAGAAAAACCCATTTCTTGTCATTCTGGATGCTGTGCCTGGCAGAGTTTAGAGAGTGGTGCTTCTTTGGTGCTCAATGTCTTGACACCTACCAGTGGGAGCAAACAGTCCTAGAGCCTCCCTACTCAAATGTCCCAGTCTTAACCCAATTAATTAAATTTCAAAACTGTCCACTTGCCTGAATGGGCTTTGAGTAAATTCTTTGCCTTTTCACTGCACACGAAAACCTCAAAAATTCTGCCTGACCAATTAGAAAAGGTTGGCAGATTGGATTAACCATTCAATTTAAAGGATGAAATCTAGCACAACTAGTTTAGGTACAGAAAGGCAGTTCAAGCTCCAAAAGACCACAATTACAATGATAATAGTTAATAATATAATCATATTTTAACCAAGTTAAAAGAACAGTTTGTAAGAAGCTGCCTGATGTTATTTGCTATATGAATTGTTTTGGGTTTTGGTTTTTTTTAATTATCCAAAGAAGACAGGCACCCAGCTTTTATTCACCTTTGGCAGGGGGATAGAGCACCAGAAATTTAAGACATTCATGTCCCTGTAGAAATCCAAGCATGCAGGAAAGGACAGGCAGAACCAGAAACACCAATATGGGTGAGGGGTAGAGAAGGTCAAAAAACCCTGGCAGGACTTCCCAAGGCGGGTGGTCTTGCAGAAGCTTTACAGGGAAGTGGGAAATACTCCTGCCACCAAGAAGTCACCTTGAAGAAGAGGTGTGGGTAATTGTGCAGGATCTGGGGAGCAGAAAAGCCCTGATGAAAAGCCAGTTTTGTAAATATGACCAAAAGGCAAAGAAAATGAGGAGGAGAGATCAAGTTTTCTTGCTGACTCCCAATGACCTCCATGCTTGCATGCTCAGGAAGAGCTTTTTGCTGCAGAAGGTGTCAGAATACAAACACAGTCTGTCTGGAGAGACGGCTCTCAATTTTTTGAAGACCACTGATAAGTGGAGATTGCAGTAAAAGCTTTCTCTAAAGGAAAGGACTGCATAAAAATATGTGCAATTTATAAAGGAAAAAGCAAATTTGCATTTCTGTGTTATCAAATTGCTATACTTCAAGTAAAAGCATCCAAATTCCTGACCTAAAACAACATTTATTTAGATCATTATTAAAATAAAATTAAAACAATAACAACAACAAAAAATACAAACAGAAAAAGTCCAAGAAAACACAAGAAATAAAACTACTGGAGGCACTGAGTGATCAGCAGTCCTTCCAGGGTAGATCTCAAAGCACATTTGCTTTATCCCTTTTTTTTAGGATTGTATTAAACCTGGAGTACCAAATTTTCTAGACCACATGACCTTGACTGTAACCTACAAATAATGACAAAAGTGCTGTTACCCCGTGCTTCTGGAATAAATTCCATATCTGGCACAAGGCAGACACTTCAAAGACCGTAAAGACATTTTCTTTCTCTCTGCAAGCAATTTATCAGCATTCCTCCTGGGGAATTACTGGACTGCAGGGGATTCCAGATGTCTTTGGGGTGTCATGCTGCTTTTGCACTGAGCCTTTCTGCCCACGGCTGGAGAGCCACGATGACAACCTGTTCTCCCAGACAGCGACTGTCTGCCACCTTAGATGGCCCCAAATCTCACACAGTCTCACAAATTGCCTTAAATACTGAGGTACCGTGGAAGAAGGAGGCCTTGGAATGCGACCTTCAAGTCATCCTAATAGAGAATGTAAACGTTATCATTCCTATGCCACCAATTGCTCTTTCTTCTTGCCACGGCACCAGCAAATTTTCTTTTGCAAGAACAATTTAGCTTGAGAACCAGTCTGCTGAATCTGAATTAATTCCTGCCTTAATTCCATCATCCTAGGGGACTTTTTCAAGGGGAAAAACTTGCCTTCTTAGCAAAAAAAGTGAAAAGCAGAATCCAGAGTAGGTGTTGTAAGGGTAGTCATGGCAAGAAGTGGATTTTCATCAGATTGGGTGAACTGAGGTCTCAGGTCTGCAGCTGGAAATGGGTGTTTTACTTCTGTCTTTGGAGAATGGAAGATTTCTGGAGGAGATGGAGGTTGTCCCAAAACAAAAATGACTGGACAAAAGGCATCCTAGAGGTCAGTCAAACACACACATCCCTTCCACTGACCACGGTGATCAGGTACAAACCGACTGTGACAATTGTCTAGGCTTCTGAGTGGGATGTGAACGTTTTTCACACAGACACAATAGCTCAGGTGTCCTCAGTCTGGAGCTGAATTCCATTCTCGTGGTTTGACTCAGCTGCCAAAACGCAGGGGTTTACATGTACAGATAAGATTTGATCTTTAGGAGCCTTGGGACAGAGCAGAAATCTTTTTAATCAGCTGCATTGAAGCGTTCAGCTCCAAGTTCCCAGTTTTAAGAAAAGCTGCTGAAGGGAGTGTGTGAGTACTGCCTGGACTGGTCTTCCTCCTATTCTTTTACCCACCAGAAGTGTCTAAAGATGAAAGACCCTTCATTGCTGCTGCTGGCGCCGTCTCCCTGAAAATACACATATTTTGTTCCATTAGTAGATATTTCTCTCTGCTTAACACCAGCTCCCAGATGGGTCTGAGCTCCACAGAGAGGAGCCTGTAAAGGCTTCTATTGTACAGTAGGTTTGTGCATGGCTGATTTGGGGGTTATTTCAACCCCAAATTATCAAGACAGATCTTAATGATGCTGTTACTTGTTTTAGGTGCCACTGATTGCTTTACTTGCTGAGCCTCCCTGTACTAGATTTAGAATACTCCACAGAAAGGCAGAAAGTTTTATTAGGAAGCCCCCATTTCTGCCCAAGGAGTTTGGGTTTCTCTTGTGCCATTTTGAGTTCAGGCTTCCACAGGTCTTCCAACTCAGGGAAACAAGCTTTTGATGCAAGACATCATCACCTTTTCACATAAGACAGAAATTGACTCCTGTGAACGAAAAGCTTTCCACAAAAGCTTTTAACTACTGCCAGACAGAGAAGATTGAGGTAGGTGGGCCTTGGCCTCACACAGTGGATGTTTGCATGTTGTGTAGCTAGACAGCAGTTGCAAAAGTAGATAAGAAATACGTTATTCTATTCAAAACAGGCATTGGTAGGTAATGCTGTTTTTCAGCGCTCTACCCTTCAGAGAGATGCTTGTCACTCATGCAGCCGAGCTGCTTGAAAGCATTCTGTAAACTGTCAGAATATTATGTTAAAATACGAAAATTGGTGCTTTACTGCCTTTTAGATATGCCAGTAGTAGATGAATTAAGGCTACGTAAGTATTTTAAAAAGTAATTAATGTCAGAACTTCAAATCATATCTGAGAATGAGCAGTTCTTAAGAATTTAAACACTGAATGTACAGTGACCTTGAACACTTCCCTGAGCCTTGAGGTTCTCTCTTTAAAACTGCTTCCCAGGTTCTTTGTGTCCCTGTCCAGGGAGATAGCAGATTCATAAACTGCAGTAATTGAAACCAGTGTGAATTTCTTGAATATGACTAATCTTTAACATTTCTTGAAAAAAAAAAAATTAAAAATCATTTACTCCCAGCCAAGATTTTATTAATTTTAATATGAAAACATCCACACCTATCATGTCTCCCCTGAGGTCTTCCCAGGCTGCTGCAGAAATGGATTCTGACTTCTATTGCTTTGGCTAGACGCTGAGGATGTGAATTCCTCTGGCTAATTGCTTTTTCGATAACCTACAAAGCACCAGGGGTCAGATTCTTGGCCTGGTAACGTTGTCTTGGCTCGGTGCCTCCGCTCCCTTCGTGGGGAATCCCAGGAGGAGAGTGGTACCAGCTCGTTCCTCACTGCAGACATACACATTTGCTCAGCTGCTGCTACACGTGGCACAGTCTCTGCCTAATAACAAATCCAAAGTGCCATCATCCTGGGTAAATCCCCCCCAAAAACCTGCGATGATTTGTAGCCACGAGGTTGCCGTGTCTGTGGCATGTGGCAGGTGAGATTGTTCTGCTGAGGAAAAGGAAAAGCAGACTCCCAAGTCATCACTGGCCTGCCTCTCACCCTGCTTGTGTGATGCTATCACATAAACTCCCTAGAGTAAGGTCAGATTGCCTGGAGATACAGGTATATATCCCTAAAAGGTGTATCCTTCATCCCGAAATTGTTTGTTCTGGAAATCATCACCGGATGGTGCTGCGTGGAGGAATTTCCCCCATAATTTAGGGCGACAGACAGGGAAAAGGAGGCGTGTGTGGAGCTCTCCACCCACGTTACCAGAAGCTGAATCTTCCTCACTCCTCAGCAGAGCCTCCCTCCCTGTGCACACAGTGCTTGGTCAAGATGGGGTTGCTGTCCCCAGGAAAGGCCCTGTGACAGTTTCTTGTCACTAGTGCCACAGGAAAGGGCAGATTTGTGCCAAGAAGTAGAGTCAAAGTGCCAGTGAGCTGTTAAGGCGCTCGCAGGGCAGGTCTGCAGAGCTCCTGTGGGCTTTTCCCTTACTCACAGAACCCAGAGGCTTTGCCTCCAGCATGGGCTCCAAGCTGCAGATGGAGGTAGGAATACTCCCACAGACCTTGCCTTCCAAGCCAAAGCTTCCTTGTTAAACAGGCTATGTCTAAATCAACAAAAATCATCCATAAAAAAGAGTTGCCAGATAGCCAATAGCCAAAAAAAACGAAACCAAACCAAACCAAACCAAACCAAGCCAAAAACAAAAACAAACAAACAAACAAAAAAAACACCAAAAAAAAAAAAAAACAAAAAAACCAAACAAAAAAAAAAAAAAACAAACACAAAAAAAAAAAAACAAAAAAAAAACCCAAAACACAACACCAACAACCACCCCAGACCCCAAACCTGAAGCATTTTGCACTCTGAGAGGAATCAGATGGTGAGGGGTTAGTGAGGGACGGAGCAGCGTGGTGTCACAGGAGCGTGCCCTGCTCTGCCAGGCAGCCGGGCCAGCAGTGCCACCGTGCAGGAGGAGCACCCAGCTGGCCCGGTGTGACCCTCCCCGAGCCCAGGCTCAGGCTGGTGTGCTCTAGAGGGAGCCACATCTGTCCTTGCTCTCCCAGATGGAGGTCACCAGCCTCCCAAGCTTTCCAGGAAAGAGGGAGTGGCCGCAGAGGCTGGAGTTGCTGAGAGTGGACCACCTGGGAAAGAGAGTGCAGGAGCACTTGTCCTACCTCTAGGCACTCCACAGGAAGGATTGAGGGATGCCGACTTGGCTTTGAGCTCCCACCCAAACTGGCTTTGAAGAAATGGAAGGGCAGGCAAGTAACGTGCATGTTCTGATACTGAAAAATGGCAACAGCATTTCTGCATTTCGGTCTGCAGCAGAGGTTGGTTCAGGTTACAGTATTTAGATCTAGACTTGAAGCACCTCAGGGTTTGTGTCTATTTGGGGGTAGGGGACTGCTCTCAAAGCTCACACCTTGACCCAGGTTTTGACTCAGTACTGTGCAAATTTTATGTGTTTCTAACTCTGATAGAGAAAAAAAAGAGGAAATAATTATCTCTCTGCATTTGAGGAAAAATGATATTAATAATGCCACCACTATTTGATGATGTGGGGGGGAAAATCTTACTCTCTTGAAAGGCAAAGTTGGGAAATAGCTACCTTTTATTTCAAGGAACCAGATTCATAAAAATTACAGCTATAAAACACGACAGCAGCCCAAACCCTCCACATAAAACCTCTTGTATTTTGTGCCTCCTTTTCTATTTCAGGTCCTCATTTGCCTAATTACTTCTCAGAGGCTGGCAGAGATTTTCCCTGCAGCGCTGAGCTCTGCTGACTGCAGAGACCCTACCTGGCACACTCAGTTAGTGCGTCAGCATTCTAGGTGGAAATGAATGAAAAATCAATCAGGGCAACTGCAGTGGTAGCATATTCAACTCTAACCTACTTTGTGCATGGTTTCAAACATTTCATTGTGTGTTTAGGCATCTTTTAAAATGGTAAGTGGATCTGAAGTAAAATTGATCTTCCTAGGCAGCCTAATAAATGTTTTGTCATCTTTACTGCTTAGCTCGAGCAAATTTGCCACCCTGACTGCTGAGTTAAACTGCAGACTTGATTGAAATGCCAAAACCTACAAGAAGATTGTTTTAATCTTGAAAACCTATCACAGCAGATTGCATCATGCAGTGGATATAGATACAGTGATAGAGCTTTGATTGTTTTAATTGTATTTGCGGACCAGATATAGAGTAGGTCTGGGAAATCAAAAGTACACCAGAACCTCTTTTGAAACACAGGTACTGCTTACATGTGGTGTTGCAAGGAGTTTGGCTTAGAAATATTTGTCTGTGCACTTTTTTTATTTTTTTCTTGTTGCATCTCTGCAGAGGCAGAGTTAAATATAGATTGCCAGTTTCATTTAGTTAAAGTCCACAATAAAATGGTCTGATATTCATGCCTAAAAAATTAGCAGCTGTTATAACTTCTGTCAGCTGAGTGGGTTCAATACATTAAAAAATCCTCATAAGATCACTGCTCTAACAAGTTGAGCAGTGCAACACTGTAAAAGGTTTCCAAAAATTCACAATCCTCTTCTTATGTGATGCCCTTACAGTGAAGAAGAATATTTTGGCTGTAAAGATGAAGAGTCTACTTTTTCTGGTGCTGATCTCCGTCTGTTGGGCTGAACCTCACCCTGACAACTCAAGTCTGGAGCATGAAAGAATTATTCACATTCAAGGTAAGGAAATAAGTGAGAAAATACCAATATCTTCATGTTGCTGAGGGAAACAGGATAATATGCTTAATGATCCTTAATTTTGTTTTTTTTTTAATGCTGTCACACTGTTTTTTAAATACTTGTATTACTGGTGACCAAATGTTTTCTTTTCTGGTTCTGTTGCATTATTTTTGCTCCTAAGGAAAGTAAAAAAAAAAAAGAAAGTTACACTGTTTAATAGCACTTTGCCACTACCTTGCAAAGGTTAGTGAGTAAAGTACAGCATGATTTAAGACAAAGAGAAAAAGCATGCATCCTAAAGTAATAAACAACTGCAGTGGGTTGAAATATTTCTGTTTATTGTAGAATAGATTGGATTTTAAGAGGTTGGTCATTCATAGTTCTCACAGCACAGAAATTTACTGCTGTGTATTATTTTAAAAGGCTCAGCACATCAGAGATCATAATTGGGCAATGTAAACCAGGAAAAAAAAAAAAAGTAACTTACCCCGAAAGAAACATGCCTTTCCTCATACCTTTAATTCACACTAAATATTATCCTGGCCTTCCACATAATCCTGTTTGGTTCATGTTTGCGTCCCAGAGATTATGGCTGTGGCAGGGTTTGAGCCTGCAGTACAATGCAGCTGTTTTTTCAGCCCCAGCTTCAGTCGTTGAGGGTTATCCTGCATGAGAAGAATCAGGGCTTTTGTGCAGTAAAGGACAGGCAGAAGGAACAGGGATTTTCCTGTTTTCACTCCTACCTTCCTTGAGCCTGGCTAAAATTAATTTTGCAAAATTAAGTAATGCAGAAATACTGTCCCCTCTCTGTCTCTCTCTCTCTCTTTTCAAAGTTTGATTTCTTTCTCTCAACAGCCGGCAAATTGTGCTGTTTGAGTGTTTGTGTAAATAGGAATTACCAGGCTAGAGCAGGTTCCCAGGGAAGGCTGAACGCTCAGGAGTTCACAGGAAAGTCACAGGAGTTAAAGGCACCCTGCACCTACTAAAACACGGATTGTCAAGGTCAGACAAGGAGTAACAGATAGCTGCTCTCCCTCTGAGGAGACTCACAGGATGAAGGTCAAAGGAATGTGTTATGTCAAAATGAAGACCTATCACTGCTCTGAGATGATGAACACTTGTCTCCCAGGGCAAATTTCAAACCAGACATCGATGTCTAATAAGCATTTATTTTGCCTTTCCTTGTATAATGCAGCTGTTTATCTCTGAGCTTTATCTTTTTGGAAAATTAAATTAGTGGAGTAATCAGCACTTCAGTGCAATTCACGAGTCATACATGTCAATTATTCACATATTCAAATACTTCAAAGCTGGTAGAAGTTTCAAGGTGAACCATTCTGCCTCCCCATGAAAACTCCCCTGTACCTCAAGAGTTTTTTCCTTCAAGGAAAGCTGGATAAAGATTTAGATTTGAGCTCTACCACGAACTCTGTACACCAGCTGGTTCAGGCTCTGAAATGCACAGGCACACCACAAATCAAAGAGACTGAAACTGCTTGGGACTCAGCGTTTTTCCTTCTGATTTTTGCCATTCCTCTCTGCATTGTGGAATCCCACCAGGGCTGGGATCCCTCTCTGCCCAGTGCTGCACAAATCCCCACACCTGGAGATGGGATGGATGTCAGGGAACACTGTGGAACTCCTGTGCTGTAGCTTAACACAAAAGGTGTGGTTTTATCACATTGACAAATCCAGCATCCCTCTCCTCAGCTGAAATCCAAAAGATGTGCAGCTAAACTTCTCCTGGGTTGCACGCCTGGGAACGCCACGGAATTACAAAAGGTGTGTGAATGTCGTGTATGTAAATAATTACAGAGAGGTGAAAGGGATTTCCCGAGGCAGAGAAGGAAATTGTGTTATATTCCCCATTTTTTACATCATGTAAATCTCCTGTAGGCTGCATTTAATCTTTTAAAAAGCTAGGTTTCAGATCTCCTTACTGCAAAACAGTTCTGCACCCTACTTTTCTGATATGGAAAACACCCTCCTAATTCTCCATGTTTATTTTATGGTCTCATTCTTCTCTTGCTGTTGTTCTTTGGCTTCCAATTACATCTTTTCTTCTTTGAGGTTGACTTTAAAACATTAATAAGATAACACCATATCCCCACAGCTATCCTTTGAGTGTACTTTTTCAAATTCTTCTCTAAGTGTATCACCTCCTGATTACTGTACTCATTGGACACTGTAACCTGATAATATCAGGAATTCATCTTTATGCTGGTTCTCATTTGAATTCTTACTCTTTGAGTGCAACCAGCCAGGACTTCATTCCTGATAAAATCCTCATTTGGCCTTAGTATTTCTGCTTTTCCAGTTAACAATGCTTTGCTCTTCAGACCTTGGATCAAATTTGCTGTTCCCGGCTGTGTTGCAGTGGCTGCTGATCAATAGTCTGTGGTGATAGACAGCATTTAGCAGTCAGTCTCCATCTCTGCCACTTGAAATTAACAACTACAAGTTTTATATCAATAATTCTTCATGCTAGACCTTAAAATGCTGGGTTGTGCATTCAGCACTAAATGTTATCCTACTTTTTCCACCCTTTTTTCTTCAAATATTATAAATACCCATTCTTGTCCCTTCAGTACTGCTTAATAAGCCATGTGAAAATTTTATTAATCCAAAAGTCACAAATACTTTATAAGGTAAAATTAGTGAAAATATTAGAGAAATTATACTGAAGGCAGTTCACTGGCCTTTTTCATACATTTTTCCATATCACTCAATTCCCTAAGCTCCAGGCAAATGATACATCACATTCCTCAGCCTTATACATTCATTTTTATTAAATACCTGATATCAGGTTACTCTGACTTTCTTTGGTAAATATCTGCTTCATCTTATCCCTCTTTCTAATACTTACTCTATTCCTGTCGTTCAACAATTCTCCCTCAAAATCTGTTCTAAAGTCCCATTTGCTGCTGAGGTCAGACTAATTAGCTGGTTAATGGTTGAATTACCTTCTTTACCTGTATTTGTTATTTTGCTGCTGCCCAGAAACACGTGGTACTGTCCTAAAGTGGCAAGTGAGGTCACACCTTGGCCGTCAGGTTTGCCATACCAAGTGCCAGTAGGTCTGGGTACCCCAATTTCCTGGCCCTCTATCAGTGCAAAGTCTCCTGACACCTCTCTCAAACTCGATATTCGTCAACCAGAACAAACAGTGTTTCATAAATTTTATTGTTCTACAATTATGCTTTGCTTTTATGGACACAGAACTCTGCCTTTCAAGTGTCCACTCTCTGGAAAAGAGGGTTGTCTTTATTTTTACTGCCAATCTCTAACATGGCAGTAGACATAGTTCTATGTCTATGTTCTCTTTTAAATATTTTGGTTTTTCTCAGAAATTATTTGCTGGTTTCCTTGACAGCTCTGTTCCTGCTGACAGTGTCAGTTCTAGCTCCAGGTTCTCTCCTTGTTGGTTCATACAGTCAGTTTGGACTTGAGCAAAATTTCTCATCTGTGAGACAGTTTTACCTCCCTTCTTTTCACAGTGTTTTCAGTTTATTTCCTCTGCTCCAATTGCTTTGTTTATGTATTTTTTCTCCTTTGGTTTTATTCCAGTATTGATGCACAAAATTTATAAAATACCTAGAGCCACATTTTATGTCTTCTGTGGCTTTATCTTCTTTGCTGAAACCTGTGGTGGATTTCATGGTTTTGGTGAGGCTGCTCTGTTATCCCGGGCTGCTTGACCCTATCCCTTTCCCCTGGCAGTTTGTCATTCCAGTCTCACTTTTGGGGACAAAAAAATAAAAAGAGACAATTCCACGTGCCTCAGGGAGATACCAGTATCACTCCTCAGAAAAAGCCAGAGTCATAAATGAAACAATCTGGTGAGTGTAAAAATGGGACTAAAGTGTCCCCATGCCACACTGACGCCCACAACAAGGAAACAACATTGCTCCCAGCATATCAATGTAATTAGAGACTCATTTTTTTTTTCCTGAAGGTCTGCAAAGTCTCTCTGACTTGTGAGAGAGGGTGACTCCTTCCAGTGCTCACTTTGCCCATATCTCTTCTGATCTGCTCGTGGTGCTGCTCGCTGACCGATTATCCAAAAAGGCAGAGCACCCCTCAGAGATAAGGGCACTCCCCTGGGTGTAGCTGCTCTGCAAAATAAGCAGAGTTGACTAAGCCACCACAGTAATTGCTGAGTTAATTACCTAAGGAGAGCCAGAGCCTTTGACACGATTCCAGTTTGTTCAGGTTGTAGAAAGACAAGGAAAGGCAGCAATGGGAACACACATTTTGGTTCGTGAAGGATCAAATTTAGCATTTTATCTTCCCTCTGAAGGTAAGAAATTTATATTATGCAGCATTTTCTCACGTTTGAGGTGCGAGAATGCATGCCTTTGCCTATCAAGATCTCTGCACAGATTTATTTATGCATACCAAAAAGTATTTCAACATGAACTGAAAACTTCCTGATGCTACCCGACTGAAACAATTAAACAAACAAACAACAACAAAAACCCCCTAAGCACACACAAGTAAGTTAAACCAATTAACCAACAGCAAAAGCAGAGGAAATCTTTGACCAGCTTGTTCTCTGGTATAATGAGTTTTATTTGCAGCCCACTTCTTTTCCTTCAGATCAAGCCAGCACCAAAAGAGAGCAAGAATCTGAACAGTTTCTGGACCAGCCAAAAACATGATAAGAGATTAAATACACTGCTCATCTGACCACTTATACAAATTCTTATCTTCTCAAGATAATCTTATCTTGGTTATCGTCATGCTTTTGCACTTTACTTTTGACTTCTTGCCTTCTTCCCACCTTTCTGCATTTTTCCATTTTCTATGACGCTGACATTTCTTTCCATTTTCTTGCCTTTACCTTTTCTACTTTATGTCTGGGGGGTTTTTTTCTTGCCTCTTTATTTCGCCATTCATTTAAATGATGCCACGATGCATTTTGCTGTCTCTTCTTGTAATTGAGCTGTGTCTCTGGTTTCCATACAACCTGCTTTCCTCTTCAGATGGTGGCCTGTTGCAACAGCAGGGGATAGAAATGTCAGCAGAGAGCAGCAATCCCACCTCCTGCTCTCATTGAAGGCATCCTGGGCTGCCTGCTCTGGAGCAGACCTTAACTGATAGATGCCAGGATAGCTGGGTTGTTAAAAAATTTAAAAAAAAAAAAAGAATTACAACAGAAACACAAGGTTTCGCAAGAGCCATAAATTTAAATCATTAATTTGCCTTTACTGGTTACATCAGTCGAGTTCCACGTTTATATATAGCATGCAGGGGTGATTAAGGAACTGGGAGGGCTCCTCGCAGTTTCTGTGTCATATTTTGGTTTTGTCAAACAGCCCTAATGCCACCCATGAAGATTTACTTCTGTGAGGAAGGAGCGCAGAGAAATTGCCTTGATTTCTCTTCTGTTCTGTTCTGCTCTGTGACACCTGATCTCCATGAAATTTATCTATACCCAAGCAAAACACACTTAAAAGTTATTTAAGGCAATGGTTTAGAAGAGATGAAGTTTGTTATTTCCCTGATGGTTTTATGTGCTCTTAGGTCTCCTAGAAACCTAAACCTGAGTTAATATGTCCTCTTTAACAGTTCCTCCCCAGCATTTTACTCAAGTTGAGGAGATAGAATCAGCTGAAAAATATCTTGTCTCAGCCCTGTAATGCCTTTGTTACAAAGACAGATTTCTCCTCTGACATATATAAAACAAGTATTTTTAGTGTGCTGTTGTTTGGAAACTGATGCTTTTAACTAAGATTTATCTATCATTTCTCTTACCAGTTTTATATCAAAATTTAAAAGAAATGTGTTCAGGGTGTTCTATCCTGTCTGTTTAGAAGCAGGAACACGGGAGTTGGATCCTTGCCTTTTCTTTCTCATGACACAGCAAAACTGCATTAGTGCTTGAGCCAAGAAAGAACATCTTTTACCACTCTTACAGATGATACGTAAAATATTTTAGATTTTCTTTTCTTCCAAAAGCAGAAGTGGAAAGGTAGTTAGTCAAAATACAGATAGAAAAAATTACATTTTGCAGCATGTGCAAAAAGTGTGTATTTCTCCCTCATGTTTCTCCTCAGGATTTTTTGAGGAATACACCCATATATTAATACAACAATAATTCACTTCTGTACTTATTACAGCAAATGGGAGCTATTGTTGTCACAGAAATTATTTATGATTTTTAAGTAAACATTTTAGAGAACAACAAAGGATAACAAAGCTTGCCACTGCTGTGGGAAGAGTGAGGACATTTTAGCATGAGCTCAAGTCCCTGGTAACACTACAGGAAAGCCAGAAAAAACTCTGTATTTATTTAAAGCAGAATGGCACAGGGTGTTATTAAGCTAGGGGCTTGCTAACACTGTGGAACATTAAGGAAATACCTGAATTTATCTGACAAAACCCTTCTCTGATGTCATCCCTGGCTTATGATTTCTTTTTTTTCCTGTCTATAAAAATGCACATCTTTTCCTCCACTGTCGCTTTGTAAGGCACTCCATGAAAATGCTGGAATAATCAATTTTTGTGGCCAGCTCAGCACAAGATTGTGGATACTCCTGGTGGATAAAGCAGATAAAGCTCTTTGCCAAGGATTGTGGTGTGACTCATCCTCTCTGCCCCACACTGTGTTCTTGGCCCTCCAAACATGGCTTGCCATCATTCTGGTGTGCAGAAGCCAGTTAAGGGAGAAAAATTTTTAAAAAAAAGGAAACCAGAAGAAAACCCCACAGCAAAAACAAAATTAGGAAAAAAAAAGAATACAAAAAAAAAAAAAAAAAAAAAAAAAAAAAAACAAAACAAAAAAAAAACACAAAAAAACCCCAAAGACAACAACAAAACCCCAACCCACAACCCAAAAATCAGCCCACAACTAAAAAGACAAACAAACCTGGAAACAGGTCCAGCGATAAAATTTGGAGCTAAACCAGTAAGGCAGCAGGTGAGACTGAGGTGAGAGCTCCAAGAGAGCAAGTCCACCTAGCTGTCCTTGAAATGGGCATCACACTGACCACCACCAAGGTCAGAGATGTGCAAAGCAGTGACCACCAGAGCAGGAGTGCTCACTGTGCAGCTTTCAGGCTGGGGAGGCAGAGAGGAGGAGGAGGAGGGCGGAACAGGTGCCCAGCCTGCTGCTGCATGTGCCTTATCATTTAATATAGCAAAATATCCTTTACCCTGCAGTTCATACCAGATTTGGCACCACTGAGACACAGCAAAGCCAGCCCAAAAAAAGCAAGTTTTTAAGTGAGTTTTCATTTCTGTCGGGCAGCCTTTCCCTACAGCTTGGGGAATGCAGCTCCCGGAGTGGTGTGCTGTCCTGCACAGCTGGACATCTTCTGCATCCTGGGCAAACCCTGTTCCAGCGGGCTTGGCTGTTTCTGCGCTGTGCTGCCTTTGTCATCCACCTAACTGCACCAAGAGGATTAACAAAAGGCCACAATCTGTCAGAATCAATAGTAGGGAAGCAGGAGTGGAAAAAATACGGGAAATTAGTCACCAGCGGGGCCTGTTTCTATACTAACAGCTTAGCTGTTCGTCTGTCTGACCGTGCAGAACGTGCCTGGAAGGGTGAAAAGCCCCAGCTGGGAAATGTTTCTCATCCCAATTCTGCCCTGGGAGCTGATACCAGAGCCAGTCACCAGGGTGTTGCCACCTCTGTCCCCAACAGAAGGAGCAGCTGGAAGCTGCCCAGCACTGTCCATCCACCACCTGAGGCTCAGGAGTGACACACGTGACCTGCCTTGTCCCCAGCATGGATCCAAGGTGTCCTTTCGTAAGGACAACTCTTTAATGAGGGTCAAACCCTCTTTAATCCAGGGGTTTCAGAGTTTACTGTTGTTTGGCCGTTCACCTCACAAATTCTCTGATGGCACTTTCGGAGGAAGCAGTTCCGGGAAAGAAGCAGCGTTATCCTCCTCAAGTGACACCCTGGGCACCGTGACCACACTTGGGTGTCCCATCCCTTTCCTTTGTGCAGTCACCTCTCAGATATCCCTGCCATTTAGAGACAAAAATAATGTTGTTCAGCGGGATTATCCTTGTCGGAATGGCCATGAGGGAAGCAGCCAGGGAGCTGATCTCACCACCCTTCAAATCAGGGTTTCCTCCATCTCCCATGACCAGATCACTGTTTCACAACACATCAGTCCTTGTTTCACTAAGATAACCCAGGAAGCAGAATTCATTGCTCGTTTGAGCTGAGTTTCACAGCAGTAAAACCAGAGACAATTACATATTTTAGATGAAGATATTCTGGTTTTCCCCTATGTTTGGTTTCTTGTGGGTTTGGGGTTTTTTTAATTCTTCAGCTCCAGGAAGACCAAGACCATTCCCAAAAATGTGAAGTTTTGTAGATTTGGCCCTGGCTTTCACTGGATAATAAAGACCTCTAGGCCTCCTGCCAAACCCCTGTCATTTCATTTTTAATCCTGAGTCCCTGCTGCATTCATGTCTTCTAACCCAAAGTGTGCCTCATCCCCCAGTCTGGCATCTGCTTTTCCTCGAAAGCCAGAGATCCTTCCTCCACTCCCAGATCCGGGAGAAGCAGCAGCAGCAATGTAATTTTATGCCTCACTGTCTTTCCAGTGAGAAGGGCACATCATCCCATTTTCTGCGAAAAAAGAATTGGCTTTTACAAAACTTGTGGGTGGAGGAACATTTCAGGTCTCACATCTCCCTTGGAACCTCGAGGGGAAAAGGAGACATTCCAGCACGAGAAAAGCCATGTTTTCCTTTCCCTTACCCAGGTTACCACTCCCTCTGCTCTTTACAGCTACCGAGCCTCAAGGTAATGCCTGCTGCAAAGGGCCAGAGGAGGTGGGAGGCAGCCAGCAGGGAGGAACATCCCCAAATTAGGATGCTGATGCTGGAGTCAGAGGTGACAGCGCTCTGGGCAAGCCTCCAGGCCTTGCTGGCACAGGCACAGTTGTTAGAAAGAGTGAGCATTAACAGCCTGAGTCAGGCTCTCCCTCCTGCCCCAGTCCTTTCTGCTAATATTTATTAACTTGACTGTTTCAGTATTAAAGACCCAACATAGTTGAGCTCTGGATCAGATTTCTTGGTAATGACCAACCCAAAGCATAACATTTCTCCTCCCAAGGTGGACAGAGGACTGTGGAACGTCCTTGTCCCCGAAGGAAACAGGAAAATTTGCAGACCAACTGTGCTGGCTGTCTTCACTTTCTTCCTTCTCCTCCTCCTCCTCCTGTGGAAACTGCCGGTAACACTTTCCATGGTGCCTTGCCTCAGATCACCTCTCTCCTTGGATGCTCTCCTCTGAAAGGGGGAAGATGGATTATTGGAGCATCCCTGAGCCGCTGGGAAGGAGGGCAGTGAAAGAGAGCACCAGTTAAAAGGGACTGTAGGTGACCTGCTCTGCAGCTTTGGTTTCTCCCTGGGCAGAAAGGTCTCTCACCCTCGCAAAACACCTTGCAGCACTCAAATTTGCTCATTCTTGAGGAAGCTGGAGCCCTGACCTGTACAGGGAACAGGAATGCTCTGGACACAGCACCTCCTGACAAAGAACTGTACCTTTGGGATACCTGTTCTCCTCATTTCCACATCTGCACTCAGCAAGTCTGTATTTGCAATGACCACCCCCAGACGTGTTTGCATAATCAGAAAACGCTGCACTCCCCGGGGTGCAGCCCAGTGCAGTAGTGGACAGAGAGGGAAATCCAGCCGAGGCTGCAGTTTAGGCAGATATTTCATTTAACACAGACCCGTCAACAGGACTCAGAAGCCTGGGACTGTCTGGAGACGCTTATGACCCAAAATGCTCCCTGCACACCCCTCAGGCTGTGGACACACCACAGATTCCTGCAGTGCTGCGGGCAGACAGCTGGAGGGACGCTCGACGGAGAGCCCACCACCGAAACCCTGTCAGCCCACACCCACCCCAGTCCTTCCCTCCTCCAGCCATCCACATCCCCCTGGCTGATGACATTTTTGCATCAGTTTTGCCTGAACCAACCCAGAATAAAATTGCTGCTAGCCCTCAGATGGTCATCCTCTCAGCAGCCTCCAGTTTTGGGAGCTTTTCCACAGCTCTTGCTGGATTTGGAGAGAGCCTGACCGAGCCTCAGAGTGGGGAATCACATTTTTAGGCAGCTACATCAACTTGCTGAACACGCATAGGGGACTGCAAAGTCTTTCTTCACAGCCTGTGAATGCAGAGTGAGGTTGGTGGTGCTTTCCCAGCGAGCTGCTGATTTATTGGGGCTCTTGGTCGCTGCCTCAGTGGTCAAGGACAGCAAACCCAGCAGGAGCGCTGAGCTTGCTCAATCAGTTTTGCAATTTTCGCATGAGGTGCGAGGCAAGAGATACTGAAATGAGGGAAAATTCTCGCTTTTGGATACATCTGCTGACTACCACGTGAAATCTGCATTTTCCAGGGTTTTCCCAAGGCAGCACAGCCTGTAAAATCCCCAGAGACTCAGGGTTGGAAGCGAGCACCTGCTCCAGCTGACTGTCCTAAGCAAAATTATTTCACAGAGCAACATCTGCTGTGGTGACCTACTAGAGGGAAGGAAAGCAGGAAATCTGGGATGAGGAGGAGAGGAGCCAGACAGTCCCATACAGGTCTGCATGAAAAGTGAAATCAAAATAGAAAAGATAAAACAGTGACAAATTTTAAGGAGATCAGGAAAAAAAGGTGAGGAAAAACCACATTGGGATGATGAAGAAGGTGGGCAGCAGAGGATCAGATTTTGTGTTTGAAGATCAGCTGGGCTTCCTTACTCTGGTCAGAAGAGGAACTTATACTCAAAAGTTAGAATAAAATAAAAATAGAAAATGCCTAAAATGTCTGTTTTAGAATTTTGCTGACACTTTCCATGTCAGTATAAATAATGCTGTTTGATACTTTAATGGTTTTTCTGCTTTGTGAGAGGGATTCTCTGCATCCCAGACTGTGAAGAGCTTTGTGTGCTGCCGCCCGAATAAGCTGAATCCCTCCAGAAAAACTGAATTATGAAAATAAAAAAATAAAGCATTGATAGACAGCTCTTGAACAAGGAAAATATGAGATGTGTTTTGGTGCCTTTTATGGGTGATGACATTCATTCATCAGCTATACAACCCCGTAAATCTATTTACACAACTCCCTCTTCATGACTACGGGGTACATAGGATGGCCTCTGCCCGTGCCAGGGGCACAGAGATGCTTTCAGCCGACCAAATAATTATTTATAACTGCTTTATAAACCTTATTACTGCACAAAATGACGGCAGGGCAGTGATCCTGCAGATGTATTTGGTTGTTAATGGCATTGACCACATCCGTTTCGTCAACAGAAGGCTGCAAATGAATCATCGGGTTTTTTAATGGTTTTCTCCTTAAATCTTACAGAAAACGGGCCCCGTCTCCTGGTGGTAGCAGAGCAAGCTAAAATCTTCTCTCACCGCGGCGGCAACGTCACACTGCCATGCAAATTCTACCACGAGCACACGTCCGCAGCCGGCTCAGGAACCCACAAGATCCGCGTCAAGTGGACCAAACTCACCTACGATTACCTCAAGGAAGTGGACGTGTTTGTGGCCATGGGGCACCACAGGAAGAGCTACGGCAGCTACCAGGGCAGGGTGTCCCTGCGGGAGAGCAGCGAGAACGACGCCTCGCTCGTCATCACCAACGTCAGGCTGGAGGACTACGGCAGGTACAAGTGCGAGGTGATCGAGGGGCTGGAGGATGACACGGCAGTGGTGACTCTCAATTTGGAAGGTGGGTGACACCTGAGCTACGCTTCGGGTCAGGTTCGCGTGGTGTTGAGGAATACCTGCTTTTGGGTTTTTTTCCCTCCTAGTACTGCTGACACTGTGTTATCAGTGATGTTGTGTTATCAGTGATGACAGCAAGTTGAGAAAGCAGGATTCGTTGTGCTCTGGCGAATCCTGGCCTGACAGCCCGTGACAACAACCATAAATCAGAAGAACATTAGGGCTACTATAACTTAAGCTAGCCCACGGCATATCCAGCTTCCAGCCAGACCTGGTGTGAGAGGAGCCGAGAAAGGATGAGCAAACCCTGATTCAAGAGCTCCATGTGTTTTTAATCTGCTCCTGTCATTTTGCAAATCCGCTGCATTTTTTCACCTAGGTGAAATTATATTAAATTCCCTCCAGTAGTAATTTTACAAAACTTCAGGATATTTTAGATTATCAAGCAAATACAAATCTTCCTTTAAAGGTGAAAAATGTTACAGTAGTTGTCCAGAAACAGTGGGTTTGGGTTTTTCCAGCCTTATAATTAGATAAATTTAAACTTTATATTTCCTGCCAGGACAACTCCTACATGTAATGTCTACTCATTTCCTTCAGCATTATTCTTGAAAACAGTAGAGTGAAAAAATAGTGAAATGGGTTTAAAGAGGACAAAATTTCAGCTCTCCTTACTTCTTATGCAATTCAGATACATTTTATGAGCTTCAATGCATGTAAAAGAGTATTTGGCCTTTTTTTTTTCCTCAAAGCACTGCACTGAACACAGAGGTAAACTTAAAAAAACTTTAATGACATGAAGACATATCACATACTCTTACACTTACCAGGAGGTGTATGCCAGAGGGATTCAGAGAGAGGGAGAGGAAAAAGAAAAAGAAAAAAGGAAAACAGGAAAAGGAGGAAAGGAGGAAAGGGAAAAAGGGAAAAAGGTGAAAAGGGGAAAAGAGAAAAAGGGGAAAAAGTGAAAATGGGAAAAGGGAAAAAGGGGAAAAGGGGAAAAGAGGCAAAAGGGAAAAAGAGAAAAGGAAAAGGAAAAGGAAAAGGAAAAGGAAAAGGAAAAAGGACACAGTTACCCTGCACTAAAACACTGTCTGAGTGGTTCTTGGAACCAAACAGACATCATGGGCTTAGTTTACTTCTTTACATCTATTCTTCCATTCCTGGCTGGAGGCCACAGAAACTGCCCATTTTGGAGAGCAGAAAGACCCTGCCCAGTTTCCATGCCAGCAGGGCATTGCATTTAGGCTGTTCCACCTCATGTAATTCATCTTTAACAAGAATGTAGCCTGTTCTCTTCAAACTTATGAGATAAAGAAAACTGGACATTTACATGTTTAGTGTAAGTTCTCTAAAGCAGTCACGAGTGAAGACAGAAATGATTTGGAGGAGGAAACTCTTTCTTCTTCTCTGCTGGCCGAAAGCTCTCGTGTGTTCCCTCTCCCCTCCCCTGGGGCAGGCTCTGCAGGGGCTGCTCAGCCACTGAAGGGAGAAAGTTCCTCTTGGCAGGCTCAGCTTTACCCGGGTAAAACAATCCCCTCACCTGCCCAGACTTTTGCTTGCCCTGCAGAAAAAGTTCATTATTTTTCTGCTGTTAAAAGCGAGGGGGTTCTGCTGTGAATGCTTCCTGCTGTCCCTGGGAAGGGGAGATGCTGATGGACGTGGAGGGAGAACAGGTTTGCCTGAAGCTTGGTACAAATGCTTGTGCACATGCCAAAATCCACACCTGAAATGCATTATTTGATTGATACTACAGTGAGAACAATGAGAAACCTTTAGTGCATGTAGTAACACAGCTTGAAAAAAAAAGGGAGATTTTCTACCTTTTTTTCTGTTACTGTTTTGTAATATAGCACCAGCCTTGAATACAAGGTCAGAGTCCCTCCCTCAAAATAAGGAAATTCATAAGTAGAAGAGGAATCGTATTTCTTCAGCCAAGTATGTTCCAATCTGTGCTCAAAGGGAAGTTTATCTATTTTAACCAGTATCTGGCTAACGTAAGGAACAACATCTTTTCAATGATTTTTGTCACACACAGGACTGGCGTAAGGCTGTTCATCTCTGACACTGTGGAGTGGTGTTTCTTAAACTGGCAGGAACATTTCCTTTGCAAAACCTCATGGCAAAATGCAACCTTTCAAGTGAGAAAAGAGTGGTGAGAGTGCCAGTATCAGTCCTGCTCATGTTGACTAAATCCAGTAAATCTGGGTCTATGGTACACTGAAATTTCCTAATAAAAAGAGAAGTATTAAAATATACTAATATTACAGTGGAGATATATAGCCAATAGAAGATATCCCTCTGTTTGCATGGCCCTGTGCTTATTTTTTCAACTGACCTGCAGCTTTATGTAGTTCTGGCATTAAATGCCATTTAATGCATTTGAGCAAAGCAGAACAGATCAGGGGAAAAAACACAAAAAAACAAAAACATCACAATATTTGGACAAAAAATGTATCAGCCCATTCCAAAATTCTCCGTCTGGTGTAAAAAATCAGGTTAATCTCAGAGTGGAAACGATTTGCATCAGTAGCCTGGTGTCCTGAGGTGGTGGCCTTCGGGATGTTAATTGGCAGCAGGACAAAGCCATTTACACCCAGGAGTGCCCAGGAGCAGTGCAAAGCAGCTGATGGCTCCCGAGTGAGCTGCCTGTACAAAACCCACGGCTGTGTATCAATATCAAATTGTTGATGTTGATTGACCTCCACCTCGATGGACCTTTTTCTTCCTCTCCCACTGCGATAGCATTTTATTCTCACTAGACTTCAAGGCCTCCTGAGATTGTCATTAAATAAACCATTCATAATAACTGGGCACTGTTAGCTTTGAAAAATACCCACTGAAATTAGATTCAGCCTGAATTTGTTACACACCCTTCATTTTTATGTTTTCCTCATTTTATTTAATTCAGAACCACAACATTTTATTTAATTCAGAACCACAACACTTTATTTCATTCAGAACCACATTTTTTGCCCTAGACTAGGGAGATTGTGCAGAGCACCCGCTAAAGATCAGAACTGGAATTCGCTGCAGTTTTCCACAACCACCAGCTTCAGGATCTATTCAGTCACATCATGATTTTCATCCTGTTTGTAGCCCAAAGTACTAGGACTGGTCCAAGGGCTCCTGAGGGTTGGTCTGGGCACAGGAGCTGCAGGAAGTGTCAAGTACTGAGGAAAGCAGGGCATTGTTTACCGAGAATCAGCCTCATCACCAAAGCCATTTTCTCTCCGAACTGGCCTTACTCTCCCCCTGCACATAAAGTATGGATCATGAGTTTTACACTCTTTGTTCAATGTTCTGAAAGTCAAAAGCCTGGCGTATTAAAAGGTCTCCGACAGCAGGCAGATATTGTTGTCCGAGTCATGAGCAAAGAGAGAATTCTTAGCTCACGTTAAATTTTCTTTACAGCGGCTTTTTACACTCCTACACTAAAATTTCTTTATGCCTGTGCTTTCCTAGTTTATTTTCTGATGAATACCTGGCGCTGTAGCGAATCTCACTGTGCCAGGTTTGTGAGTTTGACCTCCCAGGCGTGTGAAGGCTCCAGCCCTCAGGTATTGCTCAGGCACAGGTTTGGTGTGCCCTTCCTTCAGGAGAACCAGGGGAGAGGTGGCAGACAAAGTGGGACAATGCTGAACAGCCAAAGGCAGGTTTTTACTCTATTAGAGTGGGTTTTTTTAATAGTTTCTCTCTTCGAAGGGAGGTGAGAGCTGAACACACTAAGTTTGCAATACAGGCTATAAAATAATTACTTTTTACATCCAACGCTGCTGGGAATTTGAAGATCTGGATAAAATCATTAAAAACCTCTGAAGAATGCAGCTTCTAGAGAGAAGATAGCTCTTTGAGTGGCTCCCCAAGAACCAAAAAACGCCAGCATTCGTGTTCTTGCTTTGAGGCATGTTGGCCTTTACGTTCAAGACAGAAAAAAGAAAAACAGGCATCCCCATTCAAAACCAGACTCTTTCGTTCAAAATAGCTGAAACATATACATAAGCTTCATGTAAACAAATTTTTCCAAATTGTCAAAACAATCATTTTTTAATCTGTTCATTTGGTCTTCAGCTGGATGTAAGCAACAGGGAATTCATAGCTGAAACCAATAGGAAATCAACTCCATGCTCTCAAGAGCAAGAGAAATCAGATTTAGCCTAATAATGTCATATTTGTTTCCTCTGTGTGCTTTTGTTACATTCATACACACACCAAAAAAAAGCTATTTCAGATATCCTCTGTGTGATAAGCTGTTCTGCTCTCTGACGAAAAACCAGTTTTGTAGGACACAATTTTTGTGGGTCCCTAGAACAGAGCAAAAAGTCTTGTAAAACCCATGAGGGCTTTGTCAAGAGTAAGTCGTGTCAGACCAGTGTAATTCCTTCTGTGACAGGGTTTTGCAGACAGCCCTGTGTTTGCACATGATCTGAGAAGTGGTCCTTGAAAGATGCAGGTGAAACAAAAAGTTTAAAAAATCATCCTAAATTCACAACCCAAAAGGAAAGTGCTAAAAAATTTAGGAGTGATGAGACTAAGAAGAGCAAAGAAAGGCAACAGACTCCGAATTTTTGGTAAAGACTGTAGAAGTACAGGGGAATAATCTGCCTTAGGCCAGATCAATCTAGTTTGTATGTTTTTATTGGTTGGAAGTAAGCAACCCCACTGACAATGCGATTATGGGATGCCTGAATGACACTACTTCGAGGTTCAGTTTCATTTTTAGGGAGATTGATACCTGCTGACCACCAGTGGCTGGAGGATCAGACATCTGACAGTCCTGACAGGCAGGAAAATGGAGGTGGAGTCTCTGTGAAAATGAGGGGCTTACCAGTTTTTATGGAATTTTAGGAATCCAGCATGGAAAATTTTGCCACTGAGTGTATGAACCTGCCAGCATAAAACTGTACCCTACAGTACAGTAAATAGCAAACCCTACTGTTACCCCATGTTTACACTGGCTGCAAGAAAACTTACTTTTCAGTTTTGGCTAAAACTCAAGAAAGCCTTTTTCTTTACTCTGGCTGTGAAAAGACCTTTTTTCTTTCCCTCCCCCCCATCTGGATCAACAGAAATTTGTGTTATTTTGTCGCTATGTGTCAATACTCATGAAACTGCTAATTGCTAGTGGTGCTGGCTTAATTAACACCCATAAATCGTTACAGGAGTTGAGCTTTCTGAGATTATTTCCTCACCTTGTTGTCTGGGGTAAGTGCTACAGCTCCTTGCACTGGCAGTGTGTGTGAAGTGACTAATTGCACTGAAATTTAGGGGTTACCTGCATATAACACTCTCAAATACAAATAAGATAAATACATTCCCGAAAAAAAACCACAGCAACTGGAGAAGAGTTGTACATTTGCTCACTTGAATGAGAAATCCATAGAAATACAGGTGTTCCTGTGGGGAGGACATACAATATATCCAGTTCTCATGTTCTGATTTGGTAGAAATCCCAATTTCCATTATAGGATTCATTCTCCAGACTGCAGTTTCTCGGTCACAGGTGCGTACATCCCCTTGTCTCTCACTAACAGATTTATTCTCTGCTGAGCTGATGTGTCTCAGGTTCTTCCTGTCTCTTTTAGGGGCAAGCAGGTCCTTCCTTGGGGGCAGAACCTATTCCAGAGAGCCATGGGTTTGGGACAGCAGCCACACCGTGAATCTCATATTGGAAATTAATATCCCCACTTAGGCTCCACACGAGGCTTCCTCAGAGTAGGGAGTGGAATCACCAAGGTCAAGCTGAGGCTCCTCAGCTCTGCCTTCCCACAAAGGAACCAGATTCTAACCTTCTGAGGCTGGAAGTTTTTATCTCCCTCCCTTTTTTAAGCTGAATTTGTTAACATTTGGGAGCGGGTGTTTTGTCTAGTGGCAGAACACGGGGCTGGAGTCAGAAGTTGAGGCTCAGTCTGTACTTTGGGAACAGCAACGAGCCCCAGGACAGCTTTTGTCCATTCAGGAACAGATGGGATGGATTATACTTTGACGGGTTTGTAAGATCCAGGACTGAGGAAGACGCCCTGTAATTAACTAAAGCTCTGCACTGCTAAAGGGTAAGAAAGGGGAGATGAATAGCAAGATCTTACTATGAATTTCAGCAAGGTTTGATAGGGAAATGAAGACAAAAAAAAAATTAACAAAACTGCAAGGTGATGCAAAGCTGCACAAAACACATACCCAGTCCATTTTCCTCAGCAAAATCACCCCTGGCCACCCCCAGCTGAAGGGTGAAATTAATGCTAATCAGTTGCAGGCTTGTACTGCAGATGAACTCCAACAAAAAGTCAGCTTCTATGCAGTCTGCTCAAATATAGCCCAAAGCTAATATTACAGTTTAGTGCATATTCATGTTATAAAAACATTATGTCCCAAACTGTCAAACTCAGATTTGTAACACATTTACATACACAGCTAGCCCCTTTTAAAAAGTGATTTTGGAAACCTTAAGGAATCTAATCTGTTTAAATAGTTATCAATTAGTTGTTGCTCAGTTTTTAGAAGTATGTAAGTTTATATCTTGATCTTTCCTAATCCTAGGGGGTATTTTTAATGTATATGCAAATCAGACACATGTACTGGAAAAGGAGTCTGTTGTCTCGGGAAATGTAGTTCTGAAAAAATAATAAGTATTAGATTTTGAATAAAGTAATAAAGCTTGGACTCCTATTATATTTGCTAAATTTTTATTATACCCAGCAATATCTCTATCCATTAGCACTGTGAAAGAATGGATTTTTTTTTTAACAAAGATATGATGAAGGAAAAACAGAGATCCAGAAAAACAGGAAACATCTTCAGCATCTTGTTTATGAACTTAAATTTAACACACATTGTGTTACACTACATTCATACTCTGCAGTTCAGAACATCACATAACAGAAAAGCCCTTGAACAAAGGATTTACAAGAGGAAAGAACTGAAGCAGGCTCTCCAGTTAATTGATGAAGGAGAGCAAAATATTGTTTATTATTACCCTGCCAAGTTTACATTTGCATGCTTTATTTTCTTGGACCAAGTCACTGAGATTTGGTAATAGCAAAGATTTTGTTTAACAAAAATAACACTTGGACGACAGAAGGGTGAGGGAGACAGGGAAGAAAGGGGACTTTAAGAAAGTGGTGAAATAGATACAGAAATGGGTTAGAATGTTCTGAAAGAAGAGTGGCTTCATCACATGGTGACTGCCTTGCTTGACCACTGGGTAATTTCTCTACCCTACGCTGCATTGCCCTGAGGACAATGGAGTGGTTATAGGCAAGAGGATCCAACAGCAGGAAAAAAGTAAAAAGAAAGACAGATATTTATACCAGAGCAAAGTTTTTGGCTCACCTCATGTGTTATCTTGTCTTCAGTCCCCCTGTGCCCTACAGCTCTTAGTTCTACAGAGATGACTGAGGATAAACATTCTGAGCTGGATCTTCTCTAATACCATTTTATTTCAGCTTATTATGGGACTGGGATAAAGCCAACTGTGAAATTTAGGTCTGGGTTAAGTTTCTAAGCCCTGCCAAAGATTAGGGTGGTCTGATCCAAGCTTTTGTTTCAAGTCTCTCTTTTCTCTTTTATCAAAGCCACATGGGGAGGTGGTTCTTCAGTGTTTTCTGAAACGTCTTTCATGCTCCAAGAAACAATGTTTAACTTCTGATCTTTTTCATAAAACAAGCAGAAGAAAAAAAATCTGCCGTGTAAGGTCAGTGACTGTGTTTAGATGTCGCTTTTGAAACAGTTCTGGAGGCGTCCCCACATTTCCCAGCCTCGCTTGGACGTCCTCTGTCGCGAGGTCTCTCTGCTGTACCTGCCTGCAATGGCTCAGCAGCCATGAGCCCCACGGAGGGCTCGGGGACAGCTGTGCCGTGTCCCCCGGGTGGGAAGGAAGCATTTGGCAGGGCCACGCTCCTTGCACAGCGTCCCTCTCTCAGGGTGAGCCATCAGCGCCGCAGGGGCAGAGAGGGAAGGTGGCGTCACACGTGGGTTCCCACCAGGGCTGTGCCACCATCTGCACGAAGGCTCCTCCTGTCCTCCGTGAGGAGCTGTCCCTCCCCGAGCGGTGGCAAACGGCCCAAAACCAGACGGAAAGCAGCAGGAAAGTCTCCCACACAACTTCACCGGTTTCATTTCCCCACAGTGTTCCTACTTTCGGGCCTCAGGGCGCTAAAATTGTGCCTCCTACCAGATTAGCCTTGAAATGCTGTTGTTAAGGCAGACGTGCCCATTTCTGGGATCATGTGAAATTCAAAAAAACAACAAATAAGCTAACAAAAAGCAACTGTCTTGAACCTCTCAGGGAATCTTGGCAAGGGTTCGTGCAAAGAGCACAATGCTCTTTTATGTCAATTTAAACATTTCATCTTAATGTCTATGAGTAAAAAGAAATAATTCATAGAAATTCAACCATTCATTCAGCAATTTCTTCTTTCTAAATAACTGCCAGGAGCTCTCCTACTCCCATTCCACACAAAAAAAACCCCACCACACCAACCAATCACCCAACCAACCACCCAACAAACAAAAACACCAAAAAAAACCCCAAACAAATAAACACCCAAACAAAAAAAATTAAAATAAACAAAATAAACATCCACGACAAACAAACATTCAAAAAGTAGAGCTACACTAGGGTTTAATTGACTCTTTTTAAAATGCGAAATTTATCCTACAATGGATAAACGGAAATTTTCTATGAAAAACGCATAGTTGCAAAATTCCAGCCAGCTCTGCTCCTCCTGAAGCCGGGTAAGAGCAGGAGAGTGAGATCACCGTGGTGACGGCAAGCTGCAGGTGGGAGCAGCATGCAGACCTGGCAGGATTCCCACTGGAAAGGGGATGAGGCCACGGGGAGATGAGCCAGCTAGGTGAGGCAGCAGCCCCTACCTCTTCCCAAAACCAGTGCTGGTGTGCTGCTGACGGGGCGTTTTTTTCCCCAGAAATAAACCAACACTCTGCCATGTGGGCTTCCAAGCAGGGGTTCAGAGATGCAGCGAGGCAGGAGTCCAGAGCGAGGAATGAATTATTTATTAAATTTACAATACCATTTGTATATTCTAGTGCCATAAAGCAATTGAACAGTGCTCACACTTCGCCTAGGGTGATTGGCCAAAGTCTCAGACACCCACTGAGAAATGTTTTTTCCTAATATAATGTACACAAGGTCAGAAGATACCAGATATGAATGCTACTTACAAAAACCCTATCTATTGTTTACCCAGCTTACACAGCAAAGGAAAAGTTCTCACAGAATGAATGCAAGAAGAGAAAATTTCCCTGCTAACAGCATTTCAGCATCCACACTGCCACACTTCACGGAGCCGACCTTTACTTTCCCTTTATCCCTCCTTCTGGTGGCTGTCCAAGCTGTTTCCTTTCTCCCTGCTCTTTCAGTGCCCAGTAACTCTGCCCCTTTCCCCGCTGCAGGTGTGGTGTTCCCCTACTCCCCGCGGCTGGGGCGGTACAACCTGAACTTCCACGAGGAAGAAATAAACCAACACTCTGCCACACTTCACGGAGCCAACCTTTACTTCCCCTTTATCCCTCATTCTGGTGGCTGTCCAAGCTGCTTCCCTTCTCCCTGCTCTTTCAGGGCCCGGTAACTCTGCCCCTTTCCCCGCTGCAGGTGTGGTGTTCCCCTACTCCCCGCGGCTGGGGCGGTACAACCTGAACTTCCACGAGGCTCAGCGGGCGTGCGCGGAGCAGGACTCGGTGATCGCCTCCTTTGACCAGCTCTACGACGCCTGGAGGTCGGGGCTGGACTGGTGCAACGCCGGCTGGCTCAGCGACGGCTCCGTGCAGTACCCCATCACCAAGCCCAGGGAGCCCTGCGGGGGCAAGAACACCGTGCCCGGGGTCAGGAATTACGGGTTCTGGGACAAGGACAAGAGCCGATACGACGTCTTCTGCTTCACGTCCAACTTCAATGGTGAGAGCATTGTCTTCACCCCTCCCTTGTAAATAGCTGTGGGTAGGCAAGGAACTCCAAGGGCAGAAAGTGGTGCTTGGTTTGTCAGACCTCGTGCCAGGCCTGGAAAATGCTAGGAATGAAATGATAGAAGAAAAAGAATTAAAATCGTTGCAGAATTTGCAAGGGCACACGTGCACAGTAAAGTCGTCTTTGTCACATGCTCACATAGGTAGTTTTGACAGCTCAGGACTTGTACTGGCAAGATTTTCTAATATCTCCCCTTTCAGCCCATTACAATTACCATGCACCCTTTTAATGCTGATGTGTAACCAATTTAATACAGTTAAAGCGATGAAAAAACCGGCAGTTTATTAATTGAGTTTTCCTGTTGAATTCAGTTATAATCCTGTTCATATTGCTTAAATATGTCACCAAAACAAAATTCTGGTCATCACTTCACCTATTCTGCAGCGTCAAGCAGCTCCTGCTCATGTACCAGGTCTAACATGACTAATAGTTCCTTATCAGCCAACCTATTTCTAGATTTATTCGTTAATAATTTAGATTTCTAATCTTAGTATGCTACCAAGCCTCCGATCACTTTTTGCTCTGAGGCTGGACTGCAGTAAACCTTACTTTAGCAACTGCAAGCGTTTTTTTGCTATTAGTTGATGTTTCTTTAAGTATGAAATGAAATTAAATTACCCAATCTCAGCTTGGTATCATTTCAGGGTTTATCTAGTGGCTGGAAAACATTTAGAAAGCATTGCTGTGAATGTCCAATCCTCTACAGCATTCTACTTGTGGATAATTCCTACACAAATTTGCACATGTTTGGCTGGCAGCCCACTCAGACCACGGAGCATGGCCTTTTTTTATTTATGCACAGATTGCTTATCCACAGTGAAGCAGTTTCATCCTACAGACCAGCAAAAAATAAACATAAGCCTTGGTTGCAGAAGATGTGCTCCAGTGCTAAGTCTGCACCGCCCTCTCCAGAAAAAGACCCAGCCAAACAAAAAAAAAGAAATGAATCAAACCAAACAAAAAACTCCAAACTCCCCAAAAAAAACAAAACAAAAAAAACCCCACAAAACAAAAAAATACACACAAGACAAAAACCACACACACACACACACACACAAAGAAAAAAAACCTCAACAAAAATTTTCAAACAAATCCTCAAGCCAACAATATTTCATTAGGTTCAAATTGATCTGAAACAAAAGTTTGGCTGATTTTTTTATCATGCTTCTTCATCCTATCAAATACTGGCTCAGTTTTTCTTGCTCCATTTGTCCAAGGTGGAATCCTGTATGAACTCACCTCTTCTATACAGATTTAACCCTGTACTATAGAAATATCACCAAGGAATTAAATGATCAAACAAAAAGAATTAAAATGTGATAGCTGCACTTTTTCTAATGCTTGCAGAGTAAAACCTTGTGACTACTGCTCGCTGATCACCACCCTTTTACACACCAGAAGCTGAGCAGCATCTCTCGTGGAACAAGAAGCATAATTTTGGGGGAAAAGAAAGAATAATAAATACTGACAGATAAATATTGTCTGTGCACTGATACAAGGAGAAGGAAGGAGGGAGAAGGAGAAAGGTAGGGTGAGGATAAGGTGCATGGATAGGAGAGCAATCAAAGACAAGACGCTGATGTGAATCTCAGCCTTGAGGGGTCTTGAAACTGACTCGCAGATAAAATATTGGGGGAGGGGGAGAGAGGTGTATAGATATAGATTTATAGATATAAATTATGATATAGATATAGATTACATATATATAGATAGGTATAGATAGATATAGATAGAAGTAGATGATCTAGAGATAGATATAGATAGATACAGAAATGTATACATCCGCTGAAAATCCATATTCCTGCTTCTCTCAGCTTCCATTTCCNAATGTATTCCCCATGACTCAGTGTCAAATGTCTCTCAAGACATCCGCTGAAAATCCAGATTTCTGCTTCTCTCAGCTTCCATTTCCTTAACTCACCAGATTACCTTTCCCTCACATGCCCCTGCTGTGTTGTCCACTATTCCTTGTCCCAGGCTCACCTTCGTACCCACAATTAACCCAGCCACTCTGCCAGCTCCCTCGTTTTCAGCACAGCATTTTGGATAAGCACGTTTAATGGCATATGTCGGCTCTCACTGCACAGGGAAAAGGTTATAATGATCTGTTTTGCCACCAGGCTGGGATTGCCAGTTGCCAAAGATAGTGGCTGCAGGAAAAAAAAAAAAAAAAAAAAAAAANAACACCCAGTATTGATTCTCTCAGCTCAGGAACAGCCAAGGAAAATGAGAGGTGGTTAGGACACCGTGCATTCCCAGTGGCTGCTGGAGTCTCCTGATAGTTGGAAACAGAGGAGCCTTCAGCTTTATGTAAGGGAGCTGGGAAAATGCCAAGGGCCACAGGATCAGGGAAGGATAAGGAGAGCTCAAAAAAAAAGTCAGTTGTGGGAGCTTCTATAAAAAAAGAGGTTGAGTGANTAAGTCAGTTGTGGGAGTCAGTTTTTCTATAAAAAAAGAGGTTGAGTGAGGTTTAGATACCTTCTAAATGGGTTCTCTATAGGGAAAGAAATTCCCCAAATAAGTTATGAGCTCAGAGATCATTAAAAAAAAAAAGGGTTTAATTTTGAATAATTCAGCAGTCAAAGCAAAAAATCTTGATCTGAAATACGTGAAGAGCTTGTTTTTTACCTGGAGAAGAAATGTAGAAGCCATGGTATTTAGCCATTAGGGTAAAAAATGAAACCATAATCATCAATGCAGTGAATTCAAATCCAGGTTCAGTGTTTTCATTCAGTAATTATTGGATCCCATGTGGGATGACCTGCATACATAAAAAATAATGGTTAAAAATTAAGGCATTATACCATTAGTAAAAAATTTTACATGCATTTCTGTTACCTACATAGCAAAATAATTTGAGCAAAACTGCAACAACAAATAATCTTGCTGCTTCATGAAATTACCCTCTATTATGCCTTTTCTTGACAAAGGCAAACATAATACTTACACATTTTGTTCTGCCTATGCAGGTGATTTATACTCAGATCTTTCTGTTGGTTCTTACGAGGTTTGTTCATGTTTTGTGTCCAAGAACATGAAATCATTTCTTACCCTTTATATCTAATAATACCAGCAAGCTACCAGTTTATAAGAATATATAGTGATGTGTTTCATAAAATAAAGCAAAGAGTAACACCAGCCTGATGCTATCTGTGAAATCCATCAAAATATTGTGAAATAAGAAAATATATTCTGCCTGCACTGGATGGCAATATGTTTCCCAATCTGTTTTTACATTCCTTGTGCTGATAAAGGCTATTGAAAATGAATGCACACAAGTGGGGAGCGTCTAACTTAAATTTGGAGATTCCACATTGGAATTTCCTGGCATCCAAAGGCTCAGCTTTGCTCTCTCACAGACAATTTCTCCTTCACTTGTCCTGCCCCATGGGACCCACTTTAGTCCATGTCACCTTTGAAAAGCTGAGGGTTCCTGCCCTGTGTGGCACAACCTGATGTGATCCAAAGTTTTTCCAGGGATGCAGATCACCCCAGTTTCTCTCTTTGGCTCATCCCAAGGAATGGGGCTACTCCTCTCCCATGCAATCCCTCCAGAAGGTCAGTTTGAGGAAATAAATGCTGATGAATCCTTTTGTTACAATCTTCCCCACAGAGCCTAATAGACATAGACCAAGGAAGGTGCAATGGAAGAGCTGAGTGGTTATTCTTTATTTATTTTCAAAAGTCTTATGAAGGAGAACAGTACGCTTTTTTTGATGGAAAATCCATGAGAATCTTTCACACTGAAAAGTGCTAAAAGAGCTAAATGTAAATATATTTATCAGCTCCTCTATAATTAAGCATTTTCAAAGAAAATAAGGTACAAACACAGCTTGCATCACACTTGCTCCTCATTAACATGCGTTTTGTTCTATACTTTGTCCACAGAACCATAGTGCATAATTGATCTTTCATCAGCTCTAGGAGGATCAAGTAAAAATCTTGTGTTAACAAAGTTAAGAACACAAAGAATAAATTTTAAAAGCACAGCTGGGAGCCACCTGTTTATTACAGCAATGCATGTGAAAAGACAACCACCTCTGACATTTAAATAGGAGAAAGCTGTGGAAAGTCCTGTTTGAATAATGCTGACTGTTCATTTGACCATTTCAGAGTATTTTATCACTGGGAACATGTAGCAACTGTTCCAAAAAGAGAAACAAACCCAAAATAAAATTACCCACCCTCTATTAGGAGTGGCTGCTTCTGACTCACCAGAGTCCTTAATGGTATTGATGTGTTTAAAAAAAATTTTTCCCACATATTTAACTCAAAATCAGTTATTTGAGATGATCACTGGATGTCAAAATATTTACCACGTCTTAAACCTCTTCTTTTTCTTTTTTTTTTTTTCTCATAAGAAAAACTTACTAATAAACCTCTCAATTTAGCACTGAGCTTGGAGAAATCTACAAGTGTGATTCATCCCTCAAACTCCCACTGTCACAAGGGTGTGGGGTATTTAGGTCAATGGCTGGAGTGTTCCTCTTTAAGCTGTTCTATTACATGCAAAATCTTAAAATAGCTGTTATAGAGGGGGTTTGAGCAGGTTTGCACAAACCCTCTGCCCTATGATTTGGCTGTGCAGAGTCAAATCAAGCAGGATCATCCTCTGTAGAAGTGACCCTACCAGATATTAATGAGATATTAATAAGAGAGAGACAGTAAATTCCTCCCTCTCCTTCCACATAATTAGTGATTTCTGAGATTGAACAGTTAGGAGCCCTTCCCACCTATTATCAGGGGAAAAACCTGCAAATCTCTATGGAGTTTATTAATGGAATTTCATGTAATCAGGCATTCTGGATACACATTGCAGCCCTGTGGGGTTTACTATTAAATTTCTCTTATTTGAGGTAGGAACAGAGTATAGGAGTTTTTATTATTGATGTCTTATGTCAAAAGCCTGACCTTACTGCAAATCTCTAGGAAATTACATTCCATTGACATATGGTTTGATGAGGAACTAATAAACTAGGTGAGGTTTACACACTATCAGTCCAAACCCCTGCTCCCCTAAATCAGAAATCCTATTTGCTTAGAGGAAATCTCTTAATAGTGTATCAGTAACAGTTTTCCATTTAATAAACATTCTCTTTAGCAGCACATTGTAAATGTTCTCAACTTGCCAAAACTGAGTTTAAAAAGGCATGTTTTACAAAGGAATGCTTATTTGTTCTCAATAGTTTTCTGTGGAAATTCTGTAGATATTGTCTCTGACAGCAATGAAATTTTTTAAAAGTTTCTTCTCCACCACAGCTGCAATGTAAATGCCTTTTTTTAAAATGTTCTTGTCTTGAAGTACAATTTCCAACCTTTAAGCAGAGTTAATTCAATTACATTTATATTGTCATCTGACCTGACTTTCCTTCATTTAGAAAAAAAAACCCTGTTTGATTTTTGCAGGAATCTGAAGCTGACATAACTCTTACCTTGCTCACCACTTTTTCTTCACCAAGAAAGTAATCTCATAGTAAGCAGGGTTCTGTGTACTTAGCTGGTTTTTATGAGGCAGAAAATGGATATTGTCCTGGAGTACATTCTTAATTGAGCAGTAAAGAATGTGCTCTGGAATTAGCAGATGCCCACAAGGACAAAGTCCTTCCTTTTTTTCAGCTAACTTTCCTCTTCAGGAAGAGGCAGATTGGAAAGTTGTGAATTTATTTGGAAATTATTATGCCTTCAAAGAAACACGATTCTTCTGCAGTCCACTTGGCTGTCAAACCAGTGATGATAAATAACCCCAAGCGTAATGAATGAAGTGTTCACAATGAATGTTTATTGCCTTGATAAATGGAATCAATATTAATATTATTGCTGCCTATGGATTAGTACGGGAGACTTTTCTTTTTGGGCTTTATTTTCTGGCATATATTTTCATTACCTTGAGACAGGGCACATTTTTCTTAGCAGCACTATCAGCTCAGCCCCGTGTTGTGGTGAGGATATACCCTTTGATGCCTAAAGAGAAACACAGCTGCAGAACTGATGCTGAAGACTTACAACAGACGTAATTTTGCTCTACCACAGGCTGAAACTCTCCTCCTGAGAAGCTGTTTGATACCTTGTCTTTCTCACCAAAAAAAAAAATTCTTTAGCTTGTATATAATCAGAAACAAGGTCACCACCTTGTCAGAGAGCAAAAGAACATGTTACCTTTAGCTGCCCTCCCCTAAATGCTATCACTGAGTATAAATTCAAGTGGGGATGCCATACTCTGATATTAGCAGAAATAAATATAGCATTACCTTTTTGGGATTTTTTGTTCAAATAGTCTGTTTTCGGTACCTGGGTTGTTTTTTGGGTTGCTTATTTTTTCCTCCTGATATCTAAGAACTCACCATACAAAGAAATCACAATATTTTTAACAACACAACCTCCCAACTGGCACCGACCTAAATTAACCACTACTTGACATGATCCCTCAGTGGAACGACTCCACTTCTCCTCGAAAATCAGCATTACAGTATTGTTGCCTGAAATCAAAAGAGAAAAGAGCCCTTGCCACACTATTAAAATGGTAAGATTAAAAAAACTGTTCTTTATTGGGAGCTTCCAGGTGCATCCGTGGTCATGGGCTATAGGCACAAATTTCTACAACTTTTATAAGGTTAATTCATTAGGATATCTAACAGGTACATCCAATAGGAGATTCAGTTGCCCCCATAACCCATCCCTGGGTTGGCCCAAGGGCTTCTATGCCCTCATTCCTGTTATGTCTTCTTGTAGGTCCTCTACTTTAAAATAAGACCAGGCAATATTTTAGGAATGTGTTAGAAGGTCAGCTTATTACTCTAAAATCTAAGAGAAAGGGCGGGAAAAATACCAGGAGCTACATAACTAGTATACAGAGGTGTGACTGTATGAAAAGTACATAAAAAGTAAAAATCTGTAGGCGACACCGTTGAGGTCATAAAGTCGCAGGATTTAAGCTTGGAAAAGACCTCCAGGACCATTGAGTCCAACCTTTACGCCGCTAACCACTCCGCCTTCCTCCCTTCTCCCCGCCAGGCCGTTTCTACTACCTGATCCACCCCACCAAGCTGACCTACGAGGAGGCCGTGCAGGCGTGCCTGAAGGACGGCTCCCAGATCGCCAAGGTGGGGCAGATCTTCGCCGCCTGGAAGCTGCTGGGCTACGACCGCTGCGACGCGGGCTGGCTGGCGGACGGCAGCGTGCGCTACCCCATCTCCCGGCCGCGGAAGCGCTGCAGCCCCACCGAGGCCGCCGTGCGCTTCGTTGGCTTCCCCGACAAGAAGCACAAGCTGTATGGCGTCTACTGCTTCAGGGCCTACAACTGAGAGAGTATACCTAGAGCATGAAAGTTTGCTGGTTTTTGGTTTTGTTTTTTTTTAAAAAAGCCGTTGAGAACGTGTGAAAGGTTTCTTTTTTTTTCGGTATGAACTCATGCAAGCTACCAAAACTGTGATAAACCTCTTTTACTTACTGTAAAGGGTCATTTTCATAGACTTACCCCCTCCCCAACCCATTGGTTTGGTTTTGGTTTTGTTTTGTTTAAGCGGGGGGGTTTTTTTTATGAAAATATCATTCCATAGATATTTTAAATTAATATAATTTAATGGGAGCTCTAGGTAAGGAACTTTTAGATTCAAATTCTTTAAGCTACGTCATCCCAAAAAAATTATAATTTTCATGAATGGGGCATGCAATAGAGCTTGACAATTGCTAGGGCACAATTATGGAGTGTAAGGCTACTCAAAGCAGAAGCTTTTAAAAGCACAGATTTTACATATTTGTACCAGTTTGAGAAACACTGCAAATTGATTATAACAGGAACTGTAAGATAAAACAATCTTTTCGTTAAAGGGGATCAGTGAGGTTTCGCAAAGAAATCTCACAACAATATATGTTACCAAATAACTGTTTTCACTGGTTCACATGGGAACAACAGAGAGTTTAATAAAAGCAGCTAAAACAGTCCACAAAAATAGGACTAGTTTTACAATTTCAAATCTTGCCTTTTTGAAAAATAAGCTCGTGGTCCCACGCATAGGAAGAAGCACAATTACTTCTCCTGAACATTTCAATTGCGTTTTTGTTGTGTATAAATTCATTGAGTGAATAATTAACTAACGAGAAAACTCTGTTTTCTTCTTAACTCCAATTAAAGATGCCTGAGAAGTGTTGTATTACCTTTGAGTAGCTTTACTGAGCTATTTTTAAACTCTTTAAGGCCATTTGCTAAGCAGCATAATAGCATCTACTCAGGGCAGTTGTATAAATGAACTGCTGGACAGAGAAATTGTAAACTTTAGCAGCTTGATTTTACATTAGCCTTTGAAATGTTATTGTCTTAATTAAAGAACATTACAATATTTAATATTTCTTAGCTACTTACACATCACAAGAAATAAAAGTTAGAAAAAAAATATTTAAAATGGTGAAGTCTTAAAAAAAGGCTATTAGAAAAAATCTGAAACCAGCCATTAAGTTTTAGAAGAGAAAAAGAAAAAAAAACCCTTCATTTCCTTCTTATTTGTATCTAAAAAGTACATCTGTTTTTTAAACTATCAATGAAATAATATAGTATCACTATCCCTGAATTATTTAGTTAGTCCTCCTTAGAATTAACAGAAAATAAAGCTATTGAAATACTTCTTTTCACCAAATCTGCAGTGGTCTAGGCGGAAGATGTTTACCTAAATCTGCCAGTGTCAGGAGAAACACTCACTGTGCATGGTGCCTAGGATTTTCAGAGCTGCCTAAAGCACTAGGTCCTCCCTAAGTACCAGTTTGAGGGAATTTGGGATTTCTAATGCAAACTCACTTTGGATGCAGCAATTCTTGGTGCTCATCTTCAGATACCTTAATGCAACCAGTTTTTCAGAGAGCAGGTGCTCAAGGCTTTCTGAAAATTTACTCCACTTATGGTGTCTCAAGCTGGATATCCAAAAAAAAGGCAGAGAGGCCACTGATTAAAAATATCGTGGTCTCGGGTAATATCTTAGGCGGTTTTTGATGTTCTCTATCCAGTATTGGTTCTACCACTTAAAAATGGAGAACTCTTTTTCCTACTCTACACTTGCTGACTTCGAAGAACTCAGAGGACCAACGTTTGTATTTACGCAAAGTTTTATAGCTGCCCACTGTTTCCATAGTTTAAATGAGGTATAGTGGTATTTATCCGACTAGGACACAACCTGTATGCTTTCATGGATGGTTTGGTGTTAGCTATTTTCCCATGGATGTGAGTAAATAAATCTCTTTCCCGGAGTGGTTGTGGTCCTGTTTTAAGACTCTGTGAGCAAACCGGGAGCAAGATATGGAAAGGGGCCGTAGCGTGTGATGTATTTTATTGGAGTTCATTCCCATTGAACTCAGAAGCAAAATTCCATCCTTCTGGGGATATTTGCATCCTCTGTGGATATCTGTTCATACTTTACAGATGGAGCAATCTCAGTGCCAAACCCCTCCCCGCCCCCACCCTTTTTAATCCACTAGGAATTGGATTTTCCCAAAACAGTATCCCTTAGCTATAAATAGAGACTTACTACAGGTCAAGTCCCTAAAACCACGCAACCTTTTTTGAACAGCCATTTTTTAAATCGGTGCCCATTTCACACATTTTCTCAGGCCATTCAGAGCCTTCTCTGAAACCTTTGGAGAAAAAAATGGAAATGGAAATGGAAATAGGAATGTTAAATATCCAACCAGGATAAGGATTGGGGTATGCAAGAGTGGACCATGATCAAGAGGAATACATGTCATTCCTCCATCCAACCTTCAGAAAATTTGAAAAAATGCAGACTATTCTACAGTTTTTCTTCTGAAGTTTGGACAGGGAGGTTATGGGATGGGAAAATCTGTAGAGAATATCCAGGTAATTACCACAGATAGATCCAGAATTGCTGTAAAGAGGGGAGCCTTATGCAGCTGGCTCTACCCTCCACAAAGATCTGCTACATCTGGAGGAGGCTGCATGGTTTTCTTATTGCACAGAGGTGAAGAGACCCTCATGAAATTTTTTTTTGTACTTCTCCAAAGAAACCCCTCACAGGGTTTCGCCCAGACACATCTTTCTTTTTTTTTGCTTTTTTTAAATTTTTTTTTGCAGGAATGGGGTTTATATTTTGCCTGCATTAAAAAAAAAAAAAAAAAAATGTACACATCCAACCCACTCGTGGGGCTGGCTGAAGTGCCCTCACTGCTAGACCAAAGGCACTGCGGGAAAGGCGAGTTCAGCCTTTCACCAACTTTGCAACGCTCTGGAGATGGCTGGTCAGGTCCTAAATCACAGCAATCTCAGGCTTGCGCTAGTTTATGCCTTCCGTGTCCACGCCTTCCCCGGGCCGGCCGCCGCCACGGTCTGGGCGTAGCATCCCCCGACCCTCCCCTGCTTCCAGCATCCCCCAAATCCCCGCGCAACCCCCAGGACGGTGGCTGAGCAGGCTCTGCACCACCCACCCAGGGGATCCCAACCCAACCAAGCTTGGCAGCAAGAGGAGGGCAACGAGGAGTCGGGGCGTCCGGAGGGACGCGGAGCTGGCGCGAGGCCACGGATGGCCGAATTTTACCGCTCGGTTGCGTCGCCTGTGCTGTCGCGTTGGAGATGCCGCTTGCTAGGGATCACAATTTCATGTACGGAGTCGCAGGGTGTGGGCTCACACCCGCCGTGTTGCTCACGAGGAGCTCGGTAGTCTAAATTTGGGATCGGGCTAGATTTGGGTCCATGCGTTGATACATGGCGTTATGTGCTATTGTAACAGCTAATTGGATGGTCTGGCGAAAATATGTTTGTATGGAAAAAAAATAAATAAGCGTGTAAAAAAAAATTACTTCTAATGTAAGCAGGTGTAAAAACCATTAAAAAAGTGTATGATTACCTGAGAAGTGGGCACAAATAGACAAAAAGACACGAATTGTATTTATTTTTACAGCCAATGACTCCATTTCCTTTTGTAATGTCAAATGTCAGGATGTTTTCTTATTTTCAACTAAGCTAGCTAGGTGCTTGAATAAAAACTTCAAAAAGCAGCTTAATAACTGGATTAAAGCCTGTGCTATTTTCTGTTCATGAGAGAATATTGTTAGCGTCGTGTTCTCTGTCATTATCTTCTATTTCACAATGTATCAGAATTTTAATGCCCATGAATTAACAACAATTAAATCATGTTGTTCTTTCCAATTTGATGGCTTGTCCTTATTTACTGACCATTCTTCTACTTCTGTCCCAGAAAACACAAATAGGGAAGGAACAGATCAAAATATGAAAATACTTACTTTGCCATAGTAAACAAGACGATTAAAAAACTAAAGGGTGGGAGGGGAAAGACTACTCTGTGAATATGATTTTTTTTAAAAAAAAAACAGATCTGTATGCAAAATCCTTTGTTTTATGCTTCTTTGAAGCAGTTTAAAAGTAGAAATGCAAGTACCAATTTCTTCTTTGTGTTCTCTGCCTTCTTCTAAAATAAAATAAAACATAAATAAGGAAGGTGCTTTTTAAATTATCTTCACAGTTATGGTTGATATTACACTGATCATCCATCTCTAGAAATTGGATGTAGAACAGTGTTTCATGTATGAGAAAATTTATTAAATTATTTGTATAATCCTCCAGCCTTAGAAATTAAAACCCAACAAAAATCTCTCTTTATAAAGTGAAACAAGAAAAATTTCCAGCGTCAAGCAAGAATTAATTATTCAAAGCACTTGGCCAGCTTTTCAGCTTCTGTAATCACACTATTTCTTCATTCTCTTATCGATCTGTGCCAGAAAGTTAACCCTGAAAGCTGCCTGCACTGCACCACTTTGCTGGGAAATGTGAATATTCCATGAGGTTTCAGAATACATTGGCCATGTTTAGAAACAGGAGAAAAAGAGCTTTGGAAAATTTGTCACTCAGAATACGGGAAATCTGTGTTACCATTAATACACAGCTGAGATGGATATCCTTTATTTTCCAACAATTTAGTTTAAAAAAAATTAAAGACTTGTAACATTTTCACTTCACAACATTATTAAAACTGCCTTTTGTAGAAACAGCCACTGAGTAATAAGGATTTTAATTGATAGCAGCAGCTTCCCTGCAATGACATCTTGCTGTTCAAAATAGAGCCACCGCCTTCATGCTTAAAAGTGGCCGGATGTAAGAATTGATGCAACTACCTCAAAACCAGAAATGTGTAGATTTTCACCCAAACTCTCAGAAAATGAAGGAGAAGACTGCCACGGTGTTTAGCCATACTCTTATTTACTCAGGAGTGATACCAGCAACTTTCTGTTCAACAACAGCCGGTTGTCCTCCTTGAAGGTTTCAAGAAGATTAATTTTACACATTTTTAGCCATTTTCTCCCTTTTTCAGAAGCAGTTACAACAGATAAACAAATAAGTCATGAAGCAGAAAAATTCCAATGCCAGGTAATTTATTATATAAAGAGAAAAGATTTCTCTGGCTTTCAAATTTAAAAAGAGAATTAAAACCAAAAAGTATTTTAAAAAACAAAACAAAACAAAACACTCACCACTGCTGAGAATTATTTAATGATAACCTCTGAAAAATAATTTCTGCTTTTCCCATGCCATGAGCAGTGATAGTCCCTTTAAAACATGCATGTCCTGGAAAGCTCTTCAAGAAGAAAAAGGAAAGACAACAGGAAGCAAAGTTAGTTCCTGATTTTTCACATAGCATATGTTATATTTTGCCTAATAATTATTAGGCTACATGCTTAACCATATAGCTAAAAAACAAACAAACAAACAACAAATATCAATAGTACATCAAGAGTTTCGAAGGGATTTCCTCTTTTTCTCTGCCAAGGCTCGATCTGGAGGTTTTCGGGGGTTTTTTTTGGTCTAAGAATGTCTCAATCCATAAAGCCAACACAGGGTAAATTGTAAAGCCCATCTATTTCTTCAATATTTTGCCAGAGGCAAGCAATTGTTTGACAAATGACAACAGCCCTAATGAGGGCCTCAGCTAATGAATTATTCACTGGTATATTTTCCAGTGCCCCCAGTGGGTATTTAATGGATCAATTTTATTAAATGCCAGCAAACAAACCCAAAATGGTATTTCTTGGTACTGAATAAGGACAGTTTGGGGTTTGTTCTTTGCTTAAAAGATACATTGTAAGGCATTTCAGCTCCTTACTTCCTACACGGATGTTCACTGTTCCTATATACATGATGCTCTTGCTTGCTGCCTAATTTCATCCTGATTTCTTTAGTAGCTGGAAGAAAATTAAGTTCCTTGTTTTCTTTTATGTAGAAAAAGGTCAAATTTAAAAATATTTGCGTTCCAGCTCAAACCAAAGAGAGACAAATTGAGAAGTCTTCTTTGCAACAGAACTGGGTCTTGAGTCAGTGCCTGCTTCTTACAATTAATTAAAAAAAAAAAAAAAACCACAGCATGAAACAAATTTGCATTCTGTGTTAGCAAACATGAGCCATCAGTGACTGTACACTTTCCTCACTTTCAAGGATGTTTTGCATGAGGTTTTAGTTCTTTGTTAGGCACTCCTGATTTGGAATCTTTCGTTTTCACCAGGACCAAGAAAACCACACCTCAAAAAACCACACTCAAGAACCAGAGGGAAGAGATGACAGGAAGAAGCCAACAGCATTTTTGTGGTGTTGACTTTCACATTTATATTATTAATGGTCTCTGGTGGAAGAAGTACTTAAACTAATCACTTGACCCTGCTTAGCCCTTCCTTGAACTTAAACATCTGCCAGCTTAGCATTTGTAAATTTTTGATTATAGCAAAAATAACAGTGATTTCTCTACTTAGCTGACAATTTAAATGCTGTGCACACAGGTTAAGGTCAGCTACATGTGTGCATTAAAAAAAAAAAATCAGTGCAATTAATAGAGGGCAGCTACGTGGTTTTGAAGTGTAGCTCCCAACCACCTCCACTTTTTGCTCTCTGCCTTGTTTTATGCAGTTTTTGTGCATGTGATTTATGTTCCCTTTGGAGGAAAATTAATTTGAAGCTCAGGATGAGGTGGAATATCAAATGCATCCCATTCTTAAGGGAAATACAGGGGCCTGAACCAATCCTTGAGGCCTGGCACACCTTCAAAACACATCCATAGCGCGGATTTTTGTTTCAGGGCCTGAACTAAAGTGCAACCTGATGAAAAAAGCCCTAAAACTCAACATTGTGCAGGTGCAGATGTGGCTGGCTGTGGTCAGGGCTGAAGCTCCAGTTGTTCCAGCTTGGAGGGCAGTCACAAGACCGTTCTCCAGAGCCTGCTCGCCCTTTCCAAGCTCTCCCATGGAGCAGTGTTGGGGTTGGGATATGCTGCCAGTGCTGGGGCCAGCCTCGGACACTGAGTGCACCTCAAAGCATGAACTAGGGCTCCCAAACACACGCCCAAACAAAATTACATTTTAAAACTGAGGGCTTTTTTTTTTTTGCACAGCCTGCCAAAACAATGATGCAAAAAAGCCAAGGTTTGAGAGTAGCTTTTGGCTCGTCCGACTGTGTCGCAAGCTGGCAGCACTAAGCTGCAATCATACCACTTTCATCAAGCCTCTAGATCCTAATCAGCTCCAAAAGATCCAGGTAATCTGGTTTCTGCCCATTCTTTACGGGAAACCAACAAAACATTTCTTTGTTTAGAGATCCACGCAGCACAGTGTGATTAGCATGCACCCAGCGTTGCTTTTGTGCAAAGCCAGTTAAAATAAGATTTTATGCTGTTACTGACTGCAATCAAGTATAGCTCAGCTTTACCGCATCAGCTTGTCTCAGGGGAGTGTCTTGGGATATTTAGTTCTGGAAAATAGAGAGCTCAGCACAAAGCTAACATTTGGGGTATTTTTTAACACTTTTTTTCCCATTTCTCTGCATCTCAGTTCTACAGTAACACCTTCACCTTTATTACCCCAAGAGGTGACATCCCAATGCACAAGAATATCCTCAAAACACAGAGCTATGAAAAAGGTCTTCAATTCTCACAGCTTCTACAAACACTTCTCAAATTATCTCAAAGATAGTTATCGCAAAAAGGCTGCGTCAAGGATGGCGCCAGGAAAAACTGCCTTCCCCATTTTTAAAACATGACCTTCAAGGCTGAATACTTCTAGAACAGTTGATTCCTACGCTTACACATTTCTAAAGATAGCATATAAGTCTCAATCTTCTCTGCAAAACGGAAAATAAATTGTACATTAAAAACTAAAAAAAAAACCCTGAGAAATAAGCCTACTCATAGTACTTCTTTACAACAACTCTTAATCTCAATTAACATTATTTGTAGAGATGTTCATCTTTCCAATGCATTTTTCAAGGCTAAAGTTTCCACACTGATCCACGATACAGATGAATTTGATAATTTTCAGCCAATCCTGTGACAAACTCTTTAAAAAGACTTTTCTTGGGTATGTCTAAGCTGCAGTAGCAATGCAGTAATCATTCAAGCAAGGTTAGCTGCACATGGAGTTCAGCAGGATTTCAAGGGGGAATTTTTTATTTCTCACAGACTAGAAGATTTTTATTTTATCTGTATTTTGTTTAATTTAGATTTACTATTATATATATAGTAGCACTAATTTCAGCAACAAGGGGATCAATAAAATTACTAATGTGAATTTGGATTTGGATTGTTTTCACTTTTAAAACACAGTTAGGGCTCAAAAGAATTAAGAGCTGAGAAACTTGTCATGGAGAGTCACATGGGAACTAGGGCACTTTTGCTGCCCCAGGTGGAGCAGTAATCAAAAAACCAAAAACATTATATCTGATATAACCCTAAGTGTTAACTTTGGATGCAGATACAGGATGGTTTTGCTTAAAATACAACTCAAGCAAGATGAGTTACAATGAGTAGTGTGGATGAAGTATTTCCCCACTTTTTTCAAAGCCTGATGGCCACTGGAGATTAAATTATAAAAACTTGGTGTGAGAGAGAGTGATCAAGGCAGTCAGCCCAGCCAAAAGCTTCATCACCTGATTTGGTGCTAAGAGGGAACTCAATTTTCTGTCTTTTTTCCTAAAGATCCTCTGGAAGACAGGAGCGCGGAGTCAGGGACAGTCACTCCATGCCAAGGGGATGAGGATGGAGATGGCTGGACACCGTCCTGCATGCACATATTGCTAGTGCTAGGGCTCCCTGCCCAGCCATTGGACCCGGGCAAAAGGCCTTGTTTAAAACTTTTCCAAGGTCTTGAGTCAGGGCTCTGTGGCTGCCCTCGGATCCCTGGAAGTGTCCAAGGCCGGGCTGGATGTGGCTTGGAGCAGCCTGGGACAGTGGAAGGTGTCCCTGCCCATGGTGATGCCTTGTAGAGGCTGCCCTGGAGCAGAGGCTGGGCACAGTTAAGGATAAAGGGCAGGGATTTATGGAATGGCCTTCCCAGGGCACACCTTGGGCAGTGCAGGAGTCTCGCAGAGACTGCACCCAGGATGGACACAGCCACACGTTTTTGGGACAGATAGAAGTTCTGTCCATTTGCATATCAGAGGTTAATTGTGCAATTACAGCTTCAGGCAGTGCAGTCCCATTCTCTCAGTTTGCTCCCCTCCAACTCACTTTTGTTTACATTTCTCAGGGCTGAGACAGTGAGGTGTCCTTGATTCCCAGGCCTGGAGAGGAATTGTTGTGTCTGACCAAAACGGGAAAAGCAGTTGCTCACACTCTGTATGGAGCTCAGAGTTACACACTAAAGAATTGCAGGATTACAAATATATGAAAATATAAAAGGTAAAATCCTAAGGCAACAATGGCAGGGGGTGGACTACATAAAGGTCCCTTCCAAGCCAAACTCCTATCTGATTTCACGAAAAATATCAAGGAGATTTGGGGGTCACGGCTGGGCTTGTCAAGCTTCACCCACTGCACGCAAGAGCTGTGCAGGACATTTCCCACTGCTGCTGCTGGTGGGGCAGCCCCTTCCTCCTGTGTGCAGCCGCACACACCTCAGCCTCCTGTCTGCACGTGGGCTGAAAAGACGCCTGCTCAGAGGACGATTTCAGCAAAAAATTGTGAGAACTTGTACCCCACAATCACCACAAAACTGGGATTTGTGTGCACGTAAGAGTCTCTCGTGTGACAAAATTTATGCCTGTCAGTGGGAAGACGAGGCCGTGACCAATCAGCAATTCATATCTACTCTTGCACAGCTTTTTAAACTTCATTTCCATTACAAATTAAGCAGTCATTTCAGTCCAACTTTGACACAGAAGTCCATCTAGAGCCATATCCCAAAACATAAACACTTCTATCAAAGTGTTTGCCTAAACCTTATTTAGCAGACTACAAATTATATCCAGGAAATGTCACTTAGATTTATGAAGGAGAACTCTGAGATCAAGTATCTGAACAGCACTGTGGAATATTTCCATTGTGGCGGGGGTTAAAAGTCCACATTAATAAATCCACCACATTTCCCAAACGCAAAGCAATGGTTTATTAATCAGAACTCTTTAGTAAAAACTTGCTGCAATGGTTTGTCTTAAAGTTGTAACAATTGTTCTGCTGTTTAAGGATTCCCTGTCCATTTGGTAAATGCTTGTTTATAAGCATTAAAAATGCAAAGCAGTGTGTATATTTAATTGTTTGGTTTTTTTCTTCTCTGAAGCTGACGTAACTCATTGAGCAAAAGAAAACAAACTCAAGGACAAGGACTCTGAGGTATCTCTGCTCCACCAGACCATTCCTGCACAAATTACTCACACCTTTAGCACCAGTTCAGCCAAGGCAGCGGGTACCCAGGCTGGAGAAAATCATCAGATGAACCTAAGAGACCTGGCAAGGGTCACATTTCACAGCTCAGTTGTTCAGCAACAGCCCCAGAGCTGCACTTTTGTCCCCAATCACTCCCACTGGAGCCTTCTTCAGGTCCTGGATGGATCATTGAGTTTTTCAGCCAGATAATGAAGTATTGAAGGTTTAAGTCCTCAAAAAGTAATTTAATGAGCTATATTGAACCTAAGTAGCCTCCTTACACCTCTTCCAGGCTAACATTGCATTTCATCCTATTTCCAGGACCCCTGATGAGGGATTTTGCTTCATTTCCTGGGATAATGGCAGTGCAGATTCACAATCTGCACAGAGCAGCTGAACACAAAACTTCAAATAAAATAAAAGGTGTTGCCTCCTTTTGGGATAGTATTATGAACATCCAATAATTGTTGCAGCTTGCAGAGAGCCCAGATAGGGAGAGATGCTTTAGGGCTCGCTGACAGCTGTTAATTGGCTAATTACACAGAGCAATTTAGGGCTGGCTCGTAGCAGATAGTCTGAACTCTGGGATCCTAATAGGAAAGAGAGAACTGCAAAGTGGTGCTTCCCTGCAGATTAGCACATGCAGGGAATTTGGAGAGGGACTGGTGCTGCCCAATCCTCCCTACTCCTCCAAAACCAGCCCACTTAGGAGAAATGTCCCAGACTGCTGGAAACAAACACCTCCCATCTCATACAGCTGTGGGCTTTGTTAAAGCATTTTCCTGCAGTGTTGCTTTAATTATGTAAGGCATTAAACACTTGGCATTGCACTAAATATACAAAATTATATTTAAATTCAATTTGCTTATGGCCTAGAATTATGGAATTTTTTGCCAAACTCTTCTGTGACGTGAGTCCACCTTACAGGGCCACCATCAAAATAGCAACCTTGGCTGTGGTGATATGGATATGATGGTGGTGTCAGGAGGAGAAGTGACACCTTCACTCCTTTACTCCTCACTTTCTCAGGTGCTTAACGGGGAGTGGAGGCCCGCTGGTAAGTCAGTGTGCATGCATGATGGGGATACAGTGAAAAAAACAAGGGTTCCCTTGTAGAACAAAGCCAAAATTTACTGGTTTTACAGGATGTCTCTGTCCTCTTTCAAGTAAAGATTAATTAGATTTGTGTCCTCAGTTTTAAGTCAGGCCAAAATCAATTTAAGGAGGTAGCCAAGCAATTGGTTGCCATAGTTTATAAATGAAACTGGAAAGGTTGTACAGGACATCTCTTTTTATGCAAAAATATTTTTTTTCTTGATTTTCTCTATTTGTGGCAGTGGAAGGCACATCGAGGAGACCGAAGGAGAGTCTCAAGGGTTACCTGCAGCAGGAGGGCAGGTAAAACCTGGGCCAGTGATGTGCCTGACCCGTCGTGTCACAGCCCAGAGAGGGGAAACAGCACCAGTGCAGGTCCACGAGTGTGAATGTGCGAGAAGGGTAAACCCAGGGCAGGCAGAGCACCAGGGATCGTCCTCCAGCCTCAGCTCTGTCCTCACCAAGCGCCGAAGCCTCCAACCAAGGCCCTGGCAAAGGGGCCACATGATAATTACGAGGCTTAACCCAAACCAGCTCGGGAAGAACCAGGGACAGGTCTCACTCCAGTGCTCAGCTCAGCACCGCTCCCCAGGCACCCAATCTAGACACATTCCTGGTTTTTTCCCTTTGCTGGGTTAGGAGGGGACAGCACTGCAGGAGCTGGGCAATCTGCAGCAAACCCAAACCTTCAATCCTCTTACAAAAGACCCCTTTGTTTTTAAAACAAGTGCTCGTCCTGTGATCCCTCATACATCCCCTTTGTGTCTGCGATGCTATGCAATTTTTTCCCCCTTGGATAGGGTATCCTTTCACCATTCTCCTGCTTTTCAGTGAGGAGGTAGACAAGGACAGCAGGCTTATTTAAAGTGCTCTCCCAAGGCAGTACAGTGTTTCCTCCTCTCCTTTTCCAGTGGCTGGTGAGTAACAGAGACAGTTTGTGAAGATGTAGTCAAAAAAACTTCAGGGTTTTCTGTAGGGCCGTTTGTTTGACTCAAAACCCACGATGTATGCCAAGCCCACGACATTGTGTTCAGAGCCAGAAATTTAATGGAAATTGTTTTAAGTTTTTATTTCCTGCCACAGGCTTTCTGAAGCACTCTCAGAATTTTCCTTTCAGGTTAAGCTAGAGCTGTTCTGTATAAATATTTATGTTAGGGTGTGAAGGGGGAATCACCTTCCACGCTCCACCCAACAAAAATGTTGGAAAAAATGATGCATTTTTGGTAGTCCATTTTAAACATGTGGACAAGGGCAGTCTTTGACTGTATTTTACTTACTTTCTGGCTGGCATACACTGCAGTCTTTGCCAAAATCAAAAAATACAGAAAATATTATATTTTTTAGAAGCTAAGGGAGAAAATATTTTCCCTGACCCCCACACTCCCCCTTTTTTTTTTTTCCCCTAAGTTTAAATGAACAGCATTCTGTAAAAGTATGTCTTCTGCTCAGGAAGTCAGATCTAGACATGAGGAAAACACTACCCCAATCAATTGAAAGAAAAATGCCTTTCAATGATGTTTCCACACTGGAAAAATAAAAAAGGCTGATTCTGTAGTGTGCTTTAGCAGTCAGAGATTCCTTCTTGGCAGTTTCTCTCTGATTTCTCGGAACACAGGGAGGAAGGACTCATCCTTAGGGGCTACAGGGCCAAGCAGATATATTTTCTGGTAGGAGAGGAGAAATCAGAGGCCAGTTTTGCACATTTTTTGATCTGGAGGGTCTGGGATCCTTACATTTCTGTCTCCATACTTGACTCTTAACCTTTTTTTACCTCTTACTTTCTTTAGGTTTAAAGCACCACATTGTGTTGATTTCACCTGGCACTTACTCACCCAACCAGCCAAAAGACTCGCGTCCCAGAAGTTCTCACTGGGTAAACACAAGCCATGGAACCACAGAATGGCTTGGGTTGGAAGAGGCCACAAATCTCATCTTGTTCCACCCCCCTGCCATGGCAGGGACACCTTCCACTGTCCCAGGCTGCTCCAAGCCCCGATGTCCAACCTGGCCTTGGGCACTGCCAGGGATCCAGGGGCAGCCACAGCTGCTCTGGGCAACCTTCAGAGCAAGGTCACGATGGACCCCAGCACCACAACACCCTCCAAAGTGGCTTCAAAACTGGTTTGTTTTATTTATAGAAGGGGAATTTGGGAAGAAAACTCTGATAATTGTGATTGCCAGAGGATACCACCCAGGTGGCCTTGAAGCCCTGGGTTTTCTGTTACCACATTCACCCTGCACAGGATGAGTTTGAGTTACTGATGTTCAGAATCTGTCGCTGAAACACAAATTTGGTGAGACACGGGATCTGAGACAGTCAGATTCTGACTGTCCACTGAACACAGCCATGATTTAGGCCTGTGACCTTCCTGAAGGACAGCAGAGTCCCAATTGCTGCTCTGATTTCTCCAGCCAGACCTGTCCAACATTTTTCCCTCACGGAGAGAGAGGAAAACACATGTACTGAGGCTAATGAGCAAAAGAATGAATGAAAACTGAGTCAGGATGTGCCATTTAATTCCCACACTTCATTTATTGGCTTAATTTATTTTTGAACTTACACAGCTAAAACTCTATGCCAGTTCATGCTTGTAATGGGTTTAGATCAGTATTTAAGAACTCACTTTGGACATATTTGAAACTCCTGTAAAGTTCATATTGAATTGGTGACCAACTTGCAACATAAAAAGTAATTATAATGCAAACCTGGCAGTACTACGCCACATTTTCAAGCAAGATTTCACAAAAGAGGCCATTCATCCTTCCCTAACTTATCCATAAAAACAAATATTATGCCAAAAAAAATCTGAAGTATTGTTTCAATCAGGTTGAAACCGATGAGTTTGATGGAGTTTGTCATTTGTGGAAGTCCTCCATCAGTTTCAATTAATTTCCCAGCCTTTAAATAAAGACCAGATGACTTCTTAACAACAGCACTTAAGAAATAATTGGGATAGAACTGAAAGCCACTGGGTGAAATTTACGGTTTTGTGGAGTCCAAATTCTACGTGAACGGTAATGGAAATTGTCCATTCTGAATTGCAAAGCGCCCTGTAGCCCTAACAAAATTTGTGAAGGCCGCAGATATTTCTCAGCTGGCACTTTTCTGACCAACTCTGAGGATCTCCAGCCTTATCAGGTATTCACAAGGACGAAGGGGAAAATACAGCGGAAATCTGTCAGGAGTGGGACAAAAGAAAGGGCCTCAGTGACAAGTAAGGTCTGCAGGGAACATTGGCCTCATTAGAACAGACAATGAAACTGCTTTACTGCCCTAAAAGTTCCAAAATAAAAGCTTAATTCGTTCAGTCTGGATCCATGTTGCCATACCTAGCACGGGCAATTGGAGAAGAGGCATTTTTTTGCAATGACATTTTTTTTTTCCTGCCTGATTCATGTGTCTTGCAGCACAGAGAAAACCTGAGCTGGCAGAGTCTGAAAGGGAAAATAAAAAGAGACCAGGTAGGGGTGGGGGTGAAGGTTCATGAGTCAGGTTGGATTTTTTGGGGTTTTTTTTTGTTCGATTGGTTGGTTTTGTTTGGTTTGGGTTTTGTTTTTTTTTTTTTTAAAAAGGAAAAAACACAAAGTTATTCTTGTTTCCAGGAATCATCAAACTTTTCAAACCCCGAATTTCTCACACCCCTCCTTCCCATTTTGGGAAATCATCCTAAAGGGGAGAAAGGCTGCCCATGACTTTTTTCAGTCCATCAAGGAGGGTATATGTTTACCACAACCTCATCTGTTTGATGGTGTCTCCAGATTTGTTGTGCTGGCTCTCGCACGGTCTCGGAGTGCGTTCCGTCGTTATCTCTCCTTGGCTGCAGATGATTTCCCTCACTGCCTGGCTGCAGCGTGCTCCTGCAGAGGTTTGTGCTCCAGACAGCTCCAGGGGTTGAGCAATCTCCAGCCCCGTGCCAAGGAAAAGAGGGAGGCGGGAAGGGGCAGCACCTCACATCACAGTTCCTTTCACAGGGGCCTTCTCTCACGGACTGGTTCTTAGGTCTGAATTAACCGTTTTACCTGGAATCAGAAGCAAATGCAGACAAATATTTCCATGGGGCTGTTGAGGGGCGTATTTTCCTGCACAGTGGGCATATTTTTGTTAAGAAATAGCCTTGTGGAGCAGCACAATCTCCTGCTAAGCGGGCAGGGAAAGGGAGGGCTTGTCGGCTGTAATGAAGCATGCTGCTAATTAAGCAGATCCCAAAATGAGCTGTGTCTCTGGCTCCAAGGGCCCACCACCCCCCTCTCACTCAGATGCCTTGCACAGCCTCGTGCTGCAGGGTACAGCCAGGCTTTGGCATCGCTGCTGATCAGCCCGTCTGGCCTCCCCTTTTTCCAGGCACAGTGAAGAAAGCAAACACAAAACCTAAACGAAGCAGTCCAGGATAACTTGTCAGCAGCTTGCATAATGACAACATCCTTAAAGGCAAATTCAGCAGAGTAAATCAGAGTTTTCTTGCCCCCATGCATCCACCCCACAAACTTCATTTTCCTTTCGAATGAACAGAAGTTCTTCCTGGTTTCTGTTCCTGGTTGCATTGGGGCCTCTGCTGTGGTTTGGGGACAACCCTCCTGGCTCCCACATCCCTTCCTGAGTGCCTGGACCCTCAACTCCAGCTGCCTTAAACACTTCAGGTCCGGTACCTGTGCTGCTGGCTGCATCATCCCTCTTCTGGTCCCTCGAAGCCTCACAGGCAGCACATGCTTGTATTGTAACCTGCCTGTACTTCCAGGGCAGTCTTGTGAAGGGCCCAAGCACTGAGCAGGCTCAGGCTATGAAACCAGCACCAAAACCTGTGTCACTTTGGGTTTACCCCATACAGAGCAGTGAGAGTCCTCTAAATATTTTTATTTAGATGTCAAGTGCGACATGTACCCCTGTCAGATATCTGACACAGAGTGTGAGGACCCCTGAGCACAATCAACAGCAAAACATGTCGCTGTGTGTGTTAGTCACACGTGTGCCAAGGTCTCAGCTGAGCCCCAAATGATTCATTGCACTGTGTGTGTGACTCAGTTTTCGTTGGCACCTGTGTCTGGCTCAATAATATTTTGGCTCGGTAGATTATTTAATGAAAAAGAACAGTGGCGAGTCGCCTCACAGACTGATTGGGACAAAGAAAATGAGGGGGAGAGCCAAGGAGTGCAGCACTTTTCACATCTATTGGTTAAAAGCCACAGAGATCTTGATTCTGAAGGAACAGCTGCTGAGATGCCACCCACGAAAGCGTGGCAGCGTTCAGGAATGGGGCGTCTATCCAAGGAAGATAGCAAAGGCCACCCATTGGTGGAAGAAAACTTGGAAGGACAGCAAATTCCTGTTACTCATACCATCAAGTCAGGTGCCTGCAGGTATCTTATCTTGTATCAGGTGACTGCAGAACAAAATAAAGATATCAACATTCTCCTTCTGATCAGTACAGCACCAAAGGTTTGGGAGATAAAGCAACCACCGTCACGGCAAGGGTGGAATCTGTTTTTTAAATGTTACTGCTTTATGCTGTGTTGGCAGCACTGCTGGCAGAGCCCACAAAGACAATGGATAGATTTATGCCAGAAAACTAAATTCAAGACCTTTGGGGTAGAATGTGGCATTTGTTTTGAACAAATCGCCTGTCAGTCACACCTTCAGGTTTGACCTGCTCCTTTTCCACAGTAACAGTACCAAAATGGGCATGTCCAACTGGTCCAGTCAGTGATGTGCAGCACAGAGGACAAGGCACACCAGGTTCCTGCCACATCTCCTAAGTTTGTCCTGATGGACAAAAACAAGGTGTTTTTTGCCTAAGTCCTTTAAACTCTTTAGGAGTCACAACTCAGAGTTTCCAGCCAGGTTGCTGTGTTAATTACAAATATCCCCAAGATTCAATGGCGTTTGGCCAAAGACTTTCTGAAAGCCACACAGTCCCGAGTTTGTTTGGCATTTTATGGCCATGGATTTTAAAGGACTCCAGGTCCTGCCCTAGACGCCTCACCTCACCCGTGGGGAAGACACAGAGACCCAGAAGGGCTCATCATAAAATCCCCCAGCATCATGCAGAATTTACTGAAAGCATATTCTCCCTGCCTTGACATGAAACACTGCATTCAAAACTGAGGAAAAAGGCCTCTTTAGGAAGCTGAGGGATGTCTCAAACACAGCACATACTCTAGTACTGCTGCTGCATCCACTTCCCCCCTGCCAAAAACATCAGGCTCCATTGCTCTGCTGCCAAATACTTGCATGTTAGCTCACAGCGTCATGCTCCAATCTGCACAAAGATAGTGGAAGAAATAATAAGGACCAATGTGTAACAAAAACACAGCGAATACCCACAAAACATATCACGCTTCCTGCTGCCAAATTTCAAACACCACCAATTTCTCTCAAGCTTTGAACATTCTGAAGAAACCTGTCAGGAAGATGACAAGCAATAAATTTCATTGGAAGCCACCGAATGAGCACTTCACTTTGGATTGATTTTTTTTTGTGATTGCTTCTCACTTGATCAGCAAATCTTCCTCTCTCTTGCAATGAGGTCTCTCCTAGGATGCAGAGAAGGGATTAGTGCAGGCTGGATTCTGTACAGGCTGGGTCCAGGCATTTTATTCATCACAAAACACTGTGTCATCTTACACACCTCATTTCTGTGACTTTGGTGTGTGCCACATTAAACGGAGAAAACTTTGCTTTGCTTCACGCGGGCTGTTATCAGACACGCGATAATCCATAGCCACTCTCCTCTGCTGACATGTATGGAGATAGGATGGAAGGGTGATAGTCACAAAATATCCACTAGGAATCTTGGAGACTGATTTTTTTTTTCACTGGAGTGTGAAGGAGAAACTTCGGGAGGGCCCTTTGGATCTCAGATTTCAGAAGGAGGATCAGGGGCCATTTGGAAACCAGCAGGAACTCATAAATCAGACAGGAGAGGACTTTGGGCCCACAGAGGGGAGAAAAGAGAGACCACTAACCCCTTCATCTTACATGTTGACTTAGCCTCATTGACTGGACACCTCAAGATAAACTGCCAGGCATCTTTTGAAGAGACAGTCCTGCTGCTTACTGTTCTTGCCAAGAAATCGGCACGTTTTGTCTGCGTCTCAGCTGGAGTTCACAGCTGTGGTCACAGGAGTCACGGAAATGTCTTATCCAAATTCTTGTCTCATAATTTAGCGCTTTGTGCAACGCTTGATGGTTGCCTTTGCTGCAGAGTCTCCGCAGCTTCGGCTCCTCTGCCTCACAGCATTGCCACGCAGTGTCCAGGATTGTCTTCCAGCAATTTCTCTGCTCGCTCAACCCTTTGACCCACCAGTGCATTTCAAGTTGTATTTTGCTGCCTGACGGGACTGGAAGCAGCCGTGGTCCACAGCGCTTCTGCTGTGGTCACAGCAGGGTGCTGAGATCTGCTCCTCCAGGTCTGGGGAAACACCATGGACCTTCAGGGGCAGCTGGATCCTTCCAGAGGGAAGCCTAAGAGGTCTTGGAAATGGTCTGGCAGCCTGTGTTGTGATCAGAGCTCTCCCAGTTGATGGTGAAAGCTGCTGTTTCCAACAGCACAGATGCCAAGTCTGTGAGGCTCAGGGCTCTGGTCAGGGAGAGAAGACCCCACTCATCACCACCCTCCCCCATTTTTTCATGAGAAATATCCAATGCTCCTCATGACCTCAGTTTTCTTTTACAGGTACTTGTACAATAATGTTCATTCTGAATAATCACAAATGCACGTCCTTTCTATCTGAACCCTGCTGAAATTTGCGTGTTTCACCCACCAATTCCATGACAGAATAAGAAATCGAGCGCATATTAATCAAATTACAAAAGAAAACACAACCAGCAACAGACACACACACACGCAAAAAAAAAAAAAAAAGGCAAGAATCTAATGAAAATAGCTTCCAGGCATTTCACAGTAAACAAAGTTTAGATAAACAAATTTCACTCTGGAGGAGATTTTAGCTAGCAAAAGCAACCTTTGCCTCTGGGACACTAATGTGTTTGGCATACCCAGATGTTGGGTTTGATCCTCAACCCCATTCCAACCCTTCAGTCAATGAAAAGTAGATGCAGAGCTGACTTGGGTTGTACTAAAGACATTCCTCCTTCAGGCAACGTGCAAATAATTGTACATTTCCCACTCTTTGTTTGACAAGTTTTGACTGGAGATTACGAGGATGCTGCACTGCGGAAAAGCAGCACAGACTCACAGTTTTATTTCTCCTGCAAGTTAAAACTCCAAAAAGCCAGTTATAACAGCAGCCCCATTATTAAGGGAAGAACACTGAATCACCTTCCACAGCAATGCTTTGTTCTACACAAGTGCTGCTTTTGGAGATTTTTTGGAGACATGTTTTTAGAAGAAATAAAAAAAACATGTGAAAGTTGCAAAGGTCTGTGTCCCTGACAGAAGAAACTGTACAGATGCCATTGTTGATAACTTTGCTCTAAATTGCCTGCATGCCATTTTATTTGGGTAAAATATTGCACTACTTCTAAAATTAGGGTTTGTGTCCAACTTGGCCGGTTTGGTGCCATACTAACAAAAAAAGCCAATATCAAGGTTTTAGCAAAGTCTGGGGCAAAGATGGGGGATGAGTGTGCAAAAAAGGAGAAATGAAGAGAACAGGAAAGGAAATATACATCTTTTAAATAAAAAAAATCTGAATGTATAATTCAAAGTCAAGAAAAAAGTTGAAACATAAATGTGGAGAAGAGCAAGAAGAGAAAATAATTGGGTTTTTTTCTAATGTTAGGCAATTTTTTTGTTACTGAATGTGGGTTGCATTCAGGCTCAAATGAGGTTTCAATCATGTAATCAGACAATTCACCAAACCAACGAGAGCATTCAGTTTTTTGTCTTTTTTTTTTTTTTTTTTTGTAAATTGTAGATACAAGGAAAATATTTTTATGTAAATAAATAAATAAGAAGATTCATTTTATTTCTTCAGCTTAAGACGGAAAAAACAAAGCACAGCCAAGCTGTTATTATCACCTAGAGCTAGACTTGGTGAGCGATGGAGTTTCGAACTGATCCTCAAGTGATCCCACACGAGCGCGGCCACTTGTGCACAAACATAAACACCCCAAAGTAATCGGAGCTCTGGCCAGCTGTCAGCAGCCCATGAAAAGGCTGCTTCTCTCCTCACTCAGCAACGGCCCCTCACTCCGTGACCCTGCTCGGATTCTTCTTGGGGACCACAAGAAACAACAACCCCGCCCCGGCTGGCGTTTGCCCTCGGCCACCGCGTCACGGCGACGCTGCCAACGGCTCCGCGGGACGTTTTGTGCCAGGAGGGAAGATGCTCATCCCCAGCTGCCTCAGGAGGAGCAACTCAGGGGACCAGCTAGGTCTAAACCCAGTATTTGGGTGAGGAATAACTGGCAAATCCTGCAGGAAGTGATGAGCAGCCAAATGGACCATTTGCCCCAAGGATGTTGTCCAACAGTTGTTGAGCACTGGTTGTTTATGAGTTGTTTCATTGCTTTATGTCTACCTGAATCAACCACATTAAAAATGTCACTGAATTTACTAAAAATCGTGAATTTGTCACTTAGCTAATATAATATTCAAGTTACTCAAAACACCTCAAATGTTCATTGATCATGGAAGAAGGCAATCACTAGAGTACAGCTTTAAAAAATTGGACCTTCCAAAAAAGATCTCTTGGTTATAAACCAAATAGAAATGTTCTTCTGCTCCTATTGATCCATCCCGGGCTCTAACACTGCCCTTTCACACTGACAGCTTTATTTCGCTCCATACAGTGCACAATTCCCAGGCGCTGGTATCACCACACGCCGGCCATTAATTATTTATTTGATTAAAAGGCTGACATCACTTGGCAGATAAATACATCTGCAGGGCACTCAGGCAGGAGACATTACTGCCTGGCCCTTCCACCAGACATCACAATTTAGGAATGACCTTTGCAATGCCTGGTCACTGAGTCCTGGAGTAAAGGAAGTAAAGCCTGAGCTCCTCTCAGTGAAGCTCAGTAACAGGAGCAGAAGCAATGGGCACAAACTCGGCACATGAAAAAATTATTTTAATTGTGAGGGTGGTCAAACGCTGGGACAGATATCCAGAGAGGCTATAAAGTCTCCATAAATGGAAATAATCAAAACTTAGTGTAATCTTTCTCTGGCTGACCCATCTTCAAGCAAGAATGTTTGCAGAGGGTGACTCCAGAGGTGCCTTCCATTGCCAGCTGTTCTGTGATTCCAGGTAAAGGAAGGTGTAACAGTGCCACATTTTCAATGAGACATTGCAATAATGTCACATAAAGTTTGAATACAAACTCATCTGTTTTGCTTTTTATCCTTGAATATTTCTCTTTGGGTAACTAAACACCACCCTCTGCAAGGCAACACCTCCTTCTTCCCCCACCAACCAACTAATTGTAAAAAGTCATGATAATTTAAGGTTTCAATCATTCCAGTCACCATTTTCTACATAATTCACGACTATATGACATTATCTGGGAGATGAACGTGAAGCCAGCCGTGGTGGAAACTCCATTCTGCTGCCATGGGACATCCAAGCTTCACCACACATTCCTTCCAAGTATTTCTCTTCCAGGAGGATGCCCAGCTTTATCTTGACAATAACAAGCCACAGAAAGACCAAAAGTTCCCAGAGGTAGTTGTAGACACAATGGAAAACATGTTCTCTTTATTCTTTGTCTGACTCCAGCAGTGGTTGTTGGCCATTCCTTCTCACAGTGACCAATCCAGAATACTTGGACCTTTTTTTCCCCTTCCTGGTTTATTTCACCATTTCCAAAAATACTGTGAATTTGAATTTTTCGTGCGCTGACCCACAGTCCTGGGCTGGGGAGAGTGGCAGGGAAAGAAGCACACGGGCTACTGCAGAGGTTTGAGAAACAAAATGAAGAAGCTTTAGCTCCCTGGAGGAAACCACGAAGATTTCAGAAGCCTGAAAATGGAGAGGACTTGCTGACTTTACACCACAGGATATTCTCCCTTACACTTTCAAGTTAGCACACTTTTACCAGCAAATACACCTTTTTTTTAAAAAATCAGATTCTTCCACACCACAAACATATCTCTCTGTTTACGGTTCAAGTAGCAAAGTTACAAAATTAAAGTTAGAGGTTCTGTGTTACAGGCATCATTTAATTATCTAAAATAATTACCCAGTAACAAAAGCAACCAGACTGCAAATGAAACTGTAGTGGGCACTGGGCAACTGTGGTGATTATAATAGAAATAGGAGACTCTGCTGATGGACGTAATAGGTCACAACTGTCCCCCTGCCCCAGAGTCTCCAGGATGAAGTAATGAAAGGACTGCAAATATGATTTGTAGAATTCTGTGTAATTTGGGGGAAATTTGAGGCTCATACTTTAAAGCTCAGTCTTTAAAACTACTGAACTTTACAACCAGGAAAAAGAAAACTTATCAGAAGTGCTGTACTAAGCCAAAATTTCACTCTTCTAGTCATTGCATAAGACTGAGAAGTGAGGACACAAATGAAAAAAATGGACTATCCAAAATTGGTCAAGAAACACTCTGTGCAGAGGATATTTGTGGTTTATCTGAAGAAGCATCTAGTGCAGATTTGGCTTCATTTGAATTTCCCCCATTGTCATTGTAATTGCAGCAAGAACTGGAATTTCTATAGCGACTTCCACCAACAATCTCCAATATCTGAAATCACAATTTTAAGTAATATTCACCTCCAAATGGCAGTCTACCATCTTCAAGAGACATTAAGCAAGCCTTAATTAGAACAGAGTCATGCTGAAGTCTAGAGGTCTGGATACAAAAAGCCCAGACCTCAGCTGTTGGTCCCGTGACAGGAGTAAGGGATTCTTTTTTTTTCCTTTGGATAACTCATGTAATGCATCCTTTTTATTTTTTGTAGCAACCAACGTTCGTAGATCTGCTGGTCTGTCACGAGTTAACCCGTAGGTGCAGCTGAAAGACGTGAAAATAAAGTAAAACAGGGGGAAAAAAAAAAAAAATCTGTTCTTGCAGGCTGTTTCCCCTTGCAATAACCCTCCTGTGTGTGACATCTAGCGTTGGCTTGCTCAAAGGACAAAACTCTGTGCCTGCTGCTGGGCAGCTCTGCAGAAAGAGGAGGCAGAAGGGGACATCTGGGGCAAGGAGGTGACAGCACTGCTGTCCCCCATCAGTGCCACCCCTGGGTCACCCCTTGGCTGCTGAGGGGATTGATCCTGCCACACTGTCCACAGGAAAGATGGGGAAAGAACCTGGAGTTCCAGGGGTCATCCAGGTCATCCCAACCACCCACTCATGCCACGGGTTGGGGGGGGAAAAGTGATTATGATGCAATTATTTGATAACAGGTATGAAATTGCTTTACCCAGTCTAGCAAGACTATTACTAGTAATGAACCTGAAACGAATTAACCAAGTTTATTTCATTTAAGGAGTGAACAAAAGGGAGTTTCGCAGGTGTTCTCTGGATAGTGCGGGAGGTCGGTTCATAAGCAGAAATCAGTTAAGGAAAGAAAGTTCACTGAGCGAGCTTTAGTGCTCTAATTTCCATACAAATTGCAAGGAATGCCTGAGCTGTATTTCAGATCCTTAATTGGATACGAGTGTAATGACCACGAGTCGAAGAGTCGTTGACATTTGCAATTGCACTCCTTGTCAGCAGACAGGTCCAATAAATAAAGCAAAGAGGAGAGATTTTTTAAGAGGATCCTAAAAGTATTATAAGCAGAAAAAGCTGAACAGAAAGCAAACAATTCTTGTGTCTCTCAACTGTCTTGATACTACTGTAAACCCACCCTCAGCTCTGCACCTTCTCTGGAATCCCAACTTTATCAGTTATTGACAGGGAAAAATACAAAATCCTCAGGAGCCTTTCTTGTTGACTGGCTGATAGGAAGAAGAAATATGCTTTTAAGCATCTGGTTTTTAGTTTCCATTTGAAACTGTATTTCTGGCTTAAGATTAAATTTGTTATTTTAGCCAAGGCTGTCTAGGGATATAAGAAAAAGGCAAAGGTTATAGAAAGGTAGAGAATTTTTCATTCCTTTAACTGAAAAAGACATTTTTACAGGGCAGGGGAAAATGAAACCCCTTCAATCCCGAGAAAGAGCTGCTGGGAGTGCAGTCCTTTCTTTTTTTCCCTCCTCAAAGCAGAAAATATTTAGGTCAAATGCAGAGCTCTGACTTGAATCTGCATACCACCAAATTTCTGTGGCCCATCCATACACAAAGAGTAACTTGTAGTCCACCACGGCCACAGGTCACTGAAGTAACATCCAAGGATATTCCTCCTCCATGCAGGACAAAATACGTGGCACATTTTCCCTGTAAAAAAGCAGAAAATACCATGAATTCACAGGCCACATGAGGTCACTTTTTCTCATGAGCTGGAAACATCAACAGATGGAGTGCTTGAGACCCTGGTCTGGCCTGTCGCTGCCAGAAGCCAAATCAGATTCTGAGAGAGACACCTCATATTGCAGGGGACTGTAACTAATCACAGAGCTAATAAAAATAGCTCTGCCCATACTCAGCTACTAACAGGAAATAAAACTCCAGAGGAGCAGCGGGGAATCAGATGCCTGGGAAACTAATTTAGAAAGCCTTGGCTTATAAAACACTGATATTCAACCCAAAACCCCTATCACAGTCCTTAGCTGGTTGCCTAGGATTAAAAAAAAAGCTAACATAATAACCTCAAAGTCTGTGGACACCAGTTCTTAGGTAGAATCTGTTAAATTACAAATCCCTATAAATCTCTCAGTTGACACATCACAGAAACTTGCTTTTCCTTCTTTTCCCTTAATTCACCTCCAGAATTCCTTAATAACACCTACATTTTTAAGCTGAAGGGGAACAGTTTTGTTTGCTCCCACTGTGTGCTTGAGCTGGACCAATCGGTCCTTAAATGGACCTCGTGTTACTTCAGCAAAATACACACAGAGGAAGGAAAAATAACGTGATGTTTCAGCATTGTTGTTGCGTGAGGACAGATTGAGAGCTGAGAGCTTTACCTGCTGAAGAGGAGGCAAACCTTCCACCCTCCTGCTTCAAAGTTAAGTCTGAAAACTGGTCCTGATCTGGTCAGAAAGGCCACTTTTCTCTTGAGGTAACAAATATATGAAGAGGGTAAAAACTCAAGCAGCATTTTGTCTGAAAACACACATTTTAACACTCTCATTAGTGATCTCTGCTTTAATAGACGATACACAGTGACACCGTGAAGTGACTCAAATGGTGCAGGTAAATAATTTTTTTTTTTTTCCCTTTTGGTTCAAGAAATTTTAACAGGGGTCACAATGAAAAATGTATTTATATTTTTATACAAATTTATTAATATATATTTATATTAAAATATTAATATCTATTTATATAAATAAATATTAATATATATATTAAAGCACTGGAATTTCCCAAGTCAGTTCAAAATAAAATTATTAATAAAATGCAAATAGCAGCTGTTGGTGCAAACCTTTGTGCCTCAACATTGACTTTTGAATGTGTCTGTGTCTGCCTATCACCAGAGAAGCTTTGTTTTCCAGTGTGCTCTCAAGGCATCAGATTCAACTCTTACATCACAGGCCCTGCAGTATTTGGGGGGTTTATTGATTTTCCAAGTCACTCAGCTATGCAGCCTTCATCAAAGAGCAGAAATGTTCGGCCTAGTAATTTCCAAGCAAAACCTAAAAAGAAGTTAATTAAAAATCAGTAACATTCCAGCATTTCCTTGTGTTACAGATTAAAGGGCTGGTCACCACCGTGGGAGGAGAATTGGGTAAAGCCCAACCTGCAGCCGTGAAGGGATGGAGGATCTGAGATGCTCCTGGTGCTGGTGGGGGCTGAAAGCCAAAGATGGGCACAGGAGCCCCCGAGGCCACTTCCACAGACTTATAAGAAAGCCTTAAAAACTAAAAACTGGTCTGTGCTCATGGCAAGCACCATTTCCTCACGATACATTTTCTGTCTGAGTATTTGATCTTGCTGACAGTCGTGCTTAGAGCTCCATCCATGCCATTCTGAACTTGCTCCTGAACACACAGTGAGGAAAGTCACAGACATCTCATCATTTGTTTTTGACTTTATGTTGGTAAACACTGCCTCTGGGCCTAATGGCAATCACACTGCAAAATCAGACACTGTATGGCAACAACGAATGTTGGAGCAAAGCCTGAAAACTCAGGTGTGCTGAAACATTCTGTGCTGGAAATTAGTTTGCACAAGCCCAGATCTAAACGAAGAACAAGGTGTGTGGAGGTTTAAAATCTTGTAAGACCAAGTTCTTTATGTTTATGCATTTCCTCAGGATCCTTGGATGTAGGTATTTACCTGCAGGATGATGCTATAAAAAATCTGGGGTTTTTGGCATTGCTTGTACACTGATTAGTAATTAGTACAGTCATCCTTTAATCTATTGTATTTTTTTCTTCCTGGCCCTGGCTCATGTCAGATCAGATTATATAAAACTGGTAATGATATAAAACTGGCATTGTAGCCACCCAAAATAATCCTTTCAATAGCAAAACAGCAATTTTAATTATCAGCGAACAAAAATACGTGCTGCAGGTTTGCAAGGCATCTCAAAATTCAGCCTCACCTTGATAACCTCCCAGGAATTTAAAGTCCCTGAGTCACTTGGGAATCTATCATCAACAAGAATAATTTTTAAGGTAGTGAATTTTCCCTAAAGATATCAAATATTTCCTCTGTTCAGGTATTTTTGTTCCTCTTGAGGTTTTGGGAAAAAGATCCTGATTAGTTTTCCTTTTTTTCCTGAGTTTTTCATCTCACTTTCGGACTTTCAGTAAGTAATTTTACTTTTTAAATAAATAATACACGGAAGAAAATGAGGATTTTTCACATTCAACTCTCTCAGTGAGGGCATCTCAGAGGTTAGGCAGCTGCAGGAAGGGTACACAACAGAGAGATACAGCCCCTTAAAATGCAAAAATTTCCATTCTGATACTGTCACCCCAGTGGCTGTTACATCCAGAGATGTTTTGCCCTTGGGCATAGCTATATGAGTTTAATTTTTCCACGTGTGTGAGGTCTAATATGTTGCAATTGTGAATAAAATCCATGTAGTTCAATTCTTTCTGGAGCTTATCTCGCTCTTGAGTGTGGAGAGGCTGATCTTGGAAGAACACTTACTAACACCCACCAAAACTTAACCCCAGACAATGAGTTTATCATAATTTTTCTGTAATCTCCAAGTCTTCCTCCTCACCTACTCACGAATCAGATATATAACATATAAATAGATTTGTATAATCTGTTTCTAATGGTTGTGCTAAACTTGATGCTTTTCCTCATTTTTAAGGAAAGGCTGCATAAAACACCTCCTTGTGCTTGAATTTTATGAATTCATAGAATAGATTTCACAGAATCCCTGAGGCTGGGAAAGACCTCCAAGGCCATCGAGTCCAAGCTGTGCCCCATCCCCACCTTGTCCCCAGCCCAGAGCTCTGAGTGCCACCTCCAGCCCTTCCTGGGACACCTCCAGGGATGGCCACTCCAAACCTCCCTGGACAGCCCCTGCCAAGGCCTGAGCACCCTGTCCATGGGGAAATTCCTGCTGCTGTCCACCCTGAGCCTGCCCTGGCCCAGCCTGAGGCCGTTCCCTCTCCTCCTGTCCCTGCTCCCTGCGAGCAGAGCCCGACCCCCCCGGTTGTCCCCTCCTGTCAGGGAGCTGTGCAGAGCCACAAGGTCCCCCCTGAGCCTCCTTTTCTCCAGGCTGCGCCCCTTTCCCAGCTCCCTCAGCCTCTCCTGGTGCTCCAGCCCCTTCTCCAGTTCCATTCCCCTCTCTGGACCTGCTCCAGCCCCTCCGTTCCTTGTCCTGAGGGGCCCAGAAGTGGCCACAGCCCTCTAGGTGTGGCCCCAGCAGTGCCCAGCACAGGGACGGTCACTGCCCTGTGGCTGGCACAGCCCAGGGGCCATTGGCCTCCTTGGCCACCTGGGCACCCCTGGGCTTGTGTCCAGCTGCTGCCACCAGCACCCCCAGGGCCTTTCCCAGTTTCCAGCCCCTCTGCCCCAGCCTGGAGCTGCCGGGGGTTGGAAAGCTGGACAGCCCTTTCAGTGAAGAAATTGTTCCTAATATCCCACGTAAACCTCCTCCGAGTGGTGTAGGGGAGCAGAGAGAAATGAGTTTCCCTCACCACAAAACATCAGCAGTGGGTTTGAGGGATAGGGGGTGCAGAGGTTTTCATTAGCCCTCGGTGCTGTTGTGCCCCAAGGATAATGAGCACAGGAATGGCTCCCAAGGTGACCCCAAAGCACTGACTGACCACTAAGTGCGCACCCAACAACCTGTGCAGGTAGGCCAAACTCGCAGCTGTGCTTGCCATAAAACAGCTCAGAAGTGTGAAACTGCGCATTTCACATCCAAAACCAAGTGGGTATCCTTGCTTTGGGATCAATCTAGTTAGCCAGTACCCAGTACACTGCCAATCTCAAAAGACTAAGTCTTTTGTAGTCTAAACTCCAAATTTGACTCTTTCAGTCTTTTGTAGTCTAAACTCCAAATTTTTCCATAACTCTCCCACTCAGAATCTCTTCTTCAGGAAGAATCTCCCACTCTGCTCCCAAGAGCAGCATTATATGATTCTGGATGTCCAAAGCCCTTATCTTTAGATTTCATTTCACTCCAGCAGTATGTTAATGTCACTTCAACTTGAAAAATCCCTATGTCCACACAGCCTGTAATTTTGAACTCAAATGTTTGGATTTACAAGTGCAAACAGCTGTTCCTAACAATATTCAAGGACTAGAGAGTGACAGGAAGTGTAACTCACTTGTGCAAACACAGGCTAAAAGATCTTTCCTTAAAAAAAGGTCCTGAAAGATTGAAGTAGTTTTTTAAAAAAAAACCTACCTGTCCCTATAGAGTGCAAACAAAAACTGCCACCAAAGCACACACACATTTAGGCCAGTTTATCAAAAACTAAAATAGCATATGTTTTTTGTCATATGTGACTGCTCTACTGATGTGCATTTTCTGGGGATGTCACTGTCTGGTTGGTCTAAATTCATAGGTATAAATTAAAAATCCTGCCTAATACAAAGCCAGCCCAGATTGATTTTCCATTTTCAGATCAATACCCACGCACTTTTCCTCCCATCCTCCTTCCTTTATTTTTATCTCTGCCATCAGAATTCTCTTTCACAACATCATTATTTTCTGATGATTTTCACCCTTCTTACTCTGCCTCTGAAAACGTCAGCCTGGAAAGCTTTTCCACAGGGAATGGGCCAGCTGAGGGCACGGGAAGGATGTGGAGGAGAAGGGATAAAAACATGACTGTTCCAAATCATATCTTTTCCCCTAAAGCCTCATCCCCTGATCTGTCAGTGATGGCACAGTGCAAGGGGCAGACCTTTGCTCCAGATCCTCTTGCAGGGATAAGGGAGATGAATTCTGACAGGTTTAAGGAAGTGTGATGTCTTTGGGATGTCAATGCCTCTGTCCTGGGTTCAGGAGTCTCTTTATAACCTGAAAGGATGAGAAAACCAGCACGGCCTGTTCAGGCTGCTGAGGGGAAAACATCTTTTTTTCCCCCAAAAGCAAAGGGGAAGATCTGGCATTTCAGCCTTTTACCATCAGCTGTTTTCATGCTGCAAACAGCAGCCTGGCTGCAGCATGGTTTGAAATTCACCAAATACAGAGGTTTTGTTAACAGAGCACGTGTTCCTGTGGAAATGCACTTTTGGGGGACACAGGGGATGCTACCCTGCCATGTACTAAAAATCCCATGTATTTTGGAATTTTTGATCCTCGGTAAGAATCTTTGATCTTTGGTAATCCAAGATCCTGTTGTTTCCTGGATTTTGGATCCTTGCCAAGGATTTGAGCACATCTGGAAGCTGCCCTGTTTTAAGCAGAGGTGGAAGATGTTCCCTTCAGGGCGAACCAGAAGGAACCCTCATTCAGCAAGCAAACAGCACCACCAGCAACATCTGGTGCTTCTTCCTCCTTTCCCAAGCTTATTAAGAATATTTATTTTGACAAAGACATGGTACTTGCGTGAGCCCAATGTTTGTTCTAACTCTGAAAAGAGCAAACTGAGATCCTGCTGCCTTTTGCAATTAAATCTTCCATCAGCTGCTTAGAAAAGCCACTTTTTTTCTTTTTTTTCCCTTTTTATTTTTTCAAACCTGTGGAAGAACAGGGCCTTTAGTGAACACTCAAGTCTGCTGCAGATCTTTTTGTGTGACCTGTGCCAAACCTCTGCTTTGCTCTTTTTCCCTACCAAGTAGGAACATTACGTGCAATTATCACCTCAAAGACTGTAAGAAACACAGGACCCAAATTCCTGCCGTTCTCCTGCTACCGGAGACAACCACACCATTTATCCCCTTCCCTAAACTGATTGCCCTCCTGTCTCAAAAATCACTTTTACTGCCAGGGGACTGCTTACCACTACATGATGTAACTTCCAGAGCTTAATCCCAGCAGCCTGGTAATTGCTCCTTACACTGCTGCATCCATGCAGGACCACCAACAGTGTTTGCCTTCCGTTTACTTTCTCCTCCAACCACCACAGAAGGCAGCTGCTGGGCCATTTTCAGCTTCATTTCATTTCTCCCACCTATTGGCATCTGGAAATGCGGAGGCATTTTTGTACTGTCATGAATCTGTTCCTGCCCTGTCAATAAATTCCTGACCAGCAGAACTCAAGGTTGTGCTTTCTCTGTTTTTCAGCATTTACACAGTGCCTGAGCCTCTACAGCACTAACAGCTGGTGGCTTCCCCACTTGAAAATATTTATTTGCTATGGAAAACAAAATTCGCCATCAAATTGCACTGTAGAAGCACTTAAACTTCCTCCAGATCTGCTGCTGAAGGGCTGAAATGATACATCTTTTTCTGGATGGTGTTTCTGCCCTTACTTCTTGTCTCTGCCATGCTAACAGCTTTGTGTGGCCTTCAAGCTTTTGTCCATGTTCCATCCAAGCATTGTTTGTATCTTTTTCATCATTCATCAGAAAAAACAATGTGCTCATGGAGTCCTGCACACGTCACCGCTTAACATCAATAACACAAGTCCTGTGTTTTCTCTGGAAAAGAATGGATTTGCCTTTTTGCACCAGCTGTTTCAACTCCCATGGCCCAGGGATGGTCTCTGCTCCTGCTCAGATGTCGCCTACAGAAATCAAGAATTTTCTCTTAGAAAAGATATCACAGACACAGACCTTAATCACACCTACATGCTGAACCTCAGTGTTCCTCCAGACACTGCCCTGGCAAAGCCATTTTTGATGCCAAAGCCCTCTTGGCAGCAAATCCTCTCCTCTGGCAGCCCCGTACCAGCCTGCCTAAACCCTGCTGACCCCCGTGCTGCAGCTCCAGGGTCTTGTGTTTTCTCCTTGTGGGCTCCTCCATCCCCAGCCTCTGACGAATTGTGGTGTCTCAGGCAGGAGATCTCATTAAACCAGAGCTCTGCCATCACAGAGATGTCTCTATCTAACTTCAAGAAGTTGTGCATCTATTAGGGAGTAGCTGGAAAACAGGAATGTGTGCACCAACCAGCACCTTCTCTTGCTCCTTGAGCAGCTCTCCCAAAAGAGCTGGCCTGGCTGCTCTCTGCCCTGTGTGGTGTCAGCCTCCGGGGTGCACTCCAGGAATTCAAGCACTGTCGGTGTCTGAAGGGACAGGAGGAGGTTCAGAGCAGAAATGGGTACGCTGCAGAGACTGTCATGGGCACAAAAATTGCAAAATCTGTATTCAGATCATAGAACCATAGAATAATTTGGGTTGAAAAGGGCCTTAAAGCCCATCCAGACCCACCCCTACCACAGGCAGGGACCTCTTCCATGGTCCCAGGCTGCTCCAAGGCCTGTCCAGCCTGGCCTTGGGCACTGCCAGGGATCCAGGGGCAGCCACAGCTGCTCTGGGCACCCTGTGCCAGGGCCTGCCCACCTCACAGGGAGGATTTTTTTCCCAATATCCCATCCAGCCCTGCCCTCTCTCAGTATGAAGTTATCTCCCCTTCTCCTGGCACTCCAGCCCCTTTTGACATCTCTGGTTTGGTCTTCTATCCCTCCACTCCAACCCCAACGTTGTTGCACAGACGGGAGTTCAGAGATGCTCCAGGTAAAGGAATGATGGTGTTTTTCATGGCAGCACCCTGGCTCCACAGCAGAGCCAGCCCTGAGACACGAGTGTGTGCGCTTGGCAGGGTGCTGGTACAGAAACATTTCGAGGTTTACATCAGTGTTAGAAAAATTCTCCAGAGCTGAATAACTTGCCATTCCCTGTCTAAATAAATAAGCATGGGTGACAGGTTTGTTTAGGGTTTTTTTGTTGTTTTTTTTTTTTTTTTAATAAGGAATGTTGTCAGTCCTATTTTATTATGCGTAATAGAAGGAGGTGAAAAAAAAATCAATATAAGCACTGCATCTAACCTAATTAAAACTACAATCACAATGTTATCTGAATGTCTTACAACATTGTTTAAATCCAACAAGTAGACAAGAAAACAACAAATCTATGCAGGGTTTTTATACATATGGTGAGAAAGTTTGCAAAGTGTTAAAATATATTTTCTGTTCTGTGTGTTTCTGGTACAAGGAAGTGATGTGTAGATTAGTGTATATTTATGAACAGAGCCTTGACTTTTACAAGCAATAATCGACTTCAAAACATACAATGTATATCTTAAAATATCCCCTAAAGCTGCTCATATAAAGTCAAATCCAGCACCTACTAAAGTTCAGCCAGCTGATTCTTTGACTCCAGTGGGCACTGGACCAAGCCCACGGTAATTGTGAAGTACCTGACAGTCTAGTTGTAGTCATATGAAAAAAATCACATTGCATAGATTTAAACAGGAAGACATGCAATAACAAGACAAGTCACAGTATAGCAAAACCTTGTTTCTTTGGTGAAACAGAAGCAGATATAAAAGTTACAAAGATTTTAGACTTTCATTCACAAAAAAAACCCCAGACATTCACATTATACACTATACAAGATAATAATATAAATAGAGAAAAGTATTATGTGCATTGTTTGGGGGCGAGGCGTGGGGAACGGACCGGCCAACGCGGGTGGGGAGCAGCCTCTGCCTCTCCTCGAGGTCAAGGGATGATGTTTGGAACTCTGTTTTCAGCTCCCAAAGAGCTGTGGCAAGGTCACTCCATGGGCAGCTCTGCCTTGTTGGCTGGGTTTCAACTCTTCTCCTCTCCCTCTCAGTTTTTGTTCCATCATAACCCCACACGAACACAAAGGCGTAAACCTCGCGCCTGTGTGTATTTTTCATGTTACTTTAAAAGGTACATCCTAAGGAACTTACTTTCACGGGTTTTTTTAAAAATCATTATTATTTTTACTTTTTCTTTCTTTTTTTTTTTTTTTTTTTCCTTTTTTTTAAACTTTTTTTTTTTTTTTTTGTCCTGTGCCCAGAGGTGTGCAAGGCACTTTGCAGGATTAACAGTCCTTTCCGTGGAGAGGTCGTTTCAAACGTCACCTTCTACGCTCACTGTACACATCGAGGTCAGTGCTGGCACCGACCAGGGCAAGAAATCGTAACAGAAAACTCCTACGTACACACTGCACCAACTACAACCTAGAACCAATCCGTGCACACACTTCTTTAGAGAAAGCCAAGATCCTGATTCTTCCGTAGGTCGCACACAGTTCTCACCCACCTAACTGCAAACAAATGATCCTGTTTAGCAGGAATTTTTCTTTTTTTTTTTCTCCCCTCCGGGGAAAAAGAGCAAGCTGAACTGAAAGATGGTTCCAAAAGTGGAGCTCAGGGGCTAATACTGCACTGGTGAGCTCTTTGAATCTTCTTTGTATGGGTAAAATAACATCCAATAAATTAAATCAGTATGGCTTACTTCATTTATTTATGTACGCTTCACAGCTGCAGCATTCATACACAAACATTCATTACTTTATAAAAAGATTAAAAAATGGTTATATATACAAAATTATTTACTTTTTTGATTTTTGTTTGTTTTTTACAAAAAAAAAAATCCCCCAAACACCAGGTCTACCTCCATTTTAGAATGCAGAGACCTGTAATATAGACCTTGTGGTTAATATTGTGAAAGTAATTTTTTTTCCTTTTTTCNAAAAAAAAAAAAAAAAAAAAAAAAAAAAGTGGCCCTGGTTGATAAAGTTAATGTATTAGCACTTGGAATTTTACAGGCTCTCCCTGTCATACACAACTCCACCACGCAGTCCTTTCTCATGTGTGCTGAAGCTGGAATGGAGAGCAGAAAAAACGTTCCATATTGCAGTCCCTAGTTCATGCTTCGTGCCACTTTTATGTGCTCTGTCTAAACTTTTAATCTCATGGGACACAAACTGTACCTTGGGTGGGAATTGGCACAGTTCCCATTAAAAAAAAAAAAAAAAAAAAAAAGTCATGTCGCTTGTGTGTTTATCTTCACCTGATAATTGCAAATTTCAGTCAGTGAAGTCATTATTTCAACCATTTCCAGCCTAGGTAAACAACACAGAAACAACGTCATAAATGACTGAAGACCTCTGAGGCCGTTCTAACCATAAATATGCCTGAAATTAGTGTGACTTTTCATTTTATATACAGGATTTTAAAAACAACACACAGTCAAACAACATTAAAATCATCTTATTTACATTTTCATTGGTGCTAAAATTGAGCTGTTTAAATATTGCAGAAGGCTGGTACATATCATAAAATGGTCCACACCGATGGCATATAGAAAACTAATAATCTTTATAGGCTGGAAATGGTTTCCTTTTATCCCCATAAGCACTTCTCCTCTTTTTTATTTATTTCTTAAATTTTCTGATAAACACCGTAATTTTTATTTTTTTCTTTTTTATTTTTTGCAAAACGCGTCGTGAATACTGCAGTCCATAGATTCAAAACGATTTGATAATACTCCTATAAGTGATAGAAAAAGGCACAGAAAGTTATGACTTTGGCTGAAATGGTGGAAATCCCCAATTCACCATTTAGCTCTCAGCGCCTCGAGTCCTGCCACGTCCTGATCCAGCGGTGGTAGTGCTTGGACGAGTTTAACGACGTCCCCTTGCCTGATGAGGAGTGTTTGTAGTAGTATTTCTTAGAGTAAGTCCTTTGGTATGTGGAGGCTGCAGAGAGAAGGGAGGAGAGGGGAAAGGAAAAAAAAAAAAAAAGGGAAATTCGTTTAAAATTAAACTGCGAATGGGCTGGCTACGCTTCACATCACAATTTCATTTGCCCTTGTTAATTAGAGGGTTAACGAATGATTAACTGGAGCTGTGGCAGCGTTAGAGGCTGTACACACAGTTGCAGAAAGAACAATTAGCATTATTAGGAACCTGTTGATTCCAGGATTGTCTAACAGTGTTGCTGCTTACTTTAAAATAATCTTAATGCCTTCTGTAGAAACAGAACAGGAAATTTTAAATTAGTTTCGGAGGTTTGGTGTTTTTTCCCGCAGACAGAATAAGCAGTATTGCTGCCATAACCTGTCCTGCCAGATTTGCTCCTCCCTTAAAATACACGTTCATTACTTATTAATCTTAAATTAGCCCGCTGTTTCTGATTTGTCACTGGTTTGCTCTCAGAGAACTCACGATTCATGCAAGTAATTTTAGGCATGTCCCATCGTCCGTTCCCTTGGCACCGGATGGTCGGGATGTGGCGCTGGATGAAACCATCCTTGCAGTGGTATCTGATGAGGGAGTTGATCTCGTAACGAGGTTTCATCTTCCCAAAGGTCTTCGCGTTTTCCACGACAGGAGGCTGGCCACAAGCCACTGGAAGGAAGAGAGAGCACCATCCAAAAGTTCAGTTTGTGAGGCCAGTCTGGGTTGGGACTGGCCTCTGAGCCCCAGCTAAGGGAAGGTGACAAGGGACCTCAGCTGGACTGCCAAGAGGAGCATCCCGACAAGGACAGGGGGATCAGTCTGTCCTGTAGGTCTCCAGTCTTGTAAACCAACACCAGTAGTGATGGAAACTGGAAAGTGGCAGATATTGTGGTCAGTACTGCCTTTTTGGTTTAAATTCTAACATAAATTCAAGCCAAAACATTGGCACACTCACACAAAGAAGTGTTTTCTCAAAACCTGAAAAGCAGTGAAGTTACTACAAGCATTTAAGGAAAAAGTCCTGTTTTCAAGACTCTTCATGTCGTCATCAACGACAGACTGTTCAAAGGGACTTAAAACTGATGGATGCATCAAGGTCCTGAGAGCATGTTAAAGAGTATTGAATGGCAATCTAGCAAATTATGCTTTTGTCACTGGAAAGTTTGTACCTGTTCCTTTCTTGCAGGTGTAAGTAAGGTGATAATTGCACGGGACATCATTCCACTGCCCGTTCTCGTGCCAGATTATAACAACACAGTCTTCTCCAGCAGAAAAGAAGCTGTCTGGCTGGTTTGGTCTCCAGTTCTCATATTGCTGCAGAAAAGAGAAGCAAAACCGTCATTCCCAGTGCTGGAGAATATTTACATTAATGCAAGAGCACATGGCATCACCTGTGGTGAAGAGCAATCTCAACTTTGATTCAGGCTCCTAAGCACGGGCTAAGCAAAGGGAGGTTTATAACATCCTCCCACTCTATTATAGATTATCTCAAGGGCAAAAATGGTCCAGTCTAACTTCTCATTTACTGCAAACTGATGTCAGGTGAACAAAACAAAGAGACACAAGGAAAACTGGATCCTAAGTATGTTGAAAACACTCTATGAAAAAACATAAAAGTCATGAAGTATAATGCAAGAAATTGGAGTAAATAGCCCATAACCCTCATTAGTCCACATCTACTAAGCAGAAAATTACAGACTAACTTCCCAGGCTTGGATTATTTATGACATTGGATGACTTCATTCACTCAAGTCATTCCACAGGATGACGTGCAGAATTAGGTGCAATGTAAGTGAAAGAGTCAGAATGTGGCCTCTGAAACTGCTGGAGATTGGTGTTTCCACTAAAAATGCTAGGTGGCAGACTGAGCCCAGACAGCAGCCTCTCAGCTTTAGAAACTGATTCAAATTCTGCCCTCTGTAAAAAAAACAGCCCCAGACATCTATGAAAATATATGAATAAAAGCAGAAAGTGCTACTTCACAACACACTACTTTTAGAAGTAGAAATCTGGTTTTTGGTATGTGAAAAGCAAGCAAACAAACAAACTCACGGAAGAACCTTCAAATGGCTGCAACATATCATCACAATGTCATTTTTGGATGAAAATTTGGGAGGATGCAGTCTGTTTTTACAATCAATCAGCAGGAAAAGTAGCAACACTTTTGTCAGACTGATTGAAACTTGTGCAGCAGTTCTCGTCAGGGGACGTACAGCCTTCTGTCCTGGCAGCCAGCAGAGGTGGGATAATCCCTCACCTTGTTCCCAAAAAAAGCACAGGAATCTGAGATTTGCATAGTTATGTCAAGAAAAGTGAGAGAATATTTGGAAACCACTCCTAGCGATTTTTGCTGGGATTTCTGTTGTGTCACTACAGGAGGAATTTAATGAAGGATAAAAATAGATATCTGTAAGAACTGGAATTCACATAAGTGCCAGACATTAACCAGGCAGCTAGCCCCTTGTATGGGCAAAATGACACAGTTTCTACAGTGCTTATATTTTCCTCAGTGCTTACATCTTTCTGACTAGAGCCGGCCCGTATAAATGTCATAAAAGTTTAGCTTTCTATTTTGTTAACTTTGTGAAATAACCCCTATTCACTGCCTGGGTGAACGCATTTTAGAAATAAAGTTAACATACCCCACACAAGTAGTATTTACTTTACAATGAATCAAACTACTAAAGGAAAATGAGGTAAATACTTACCCTTTTCCTACCACGTGTCATCTTACCCATCATAGGTTTTAATTATCCAGGCATTTAACCAGCACAGTCTGAATAAATTTGTTCTGCGCTGAATTTATTACCTCCAATAAAACATCTCCCTTTTCATCTGGAACTAAATTAACTCCATCTCAACTTTTCAGTGTTTAATAGTCCTACATTACAATGCACACCAACTTATTTACTCAAGTCCAGAATCCATTCGCTTTCAAGAACGTGTGCATAGACACACACAAAAATAAAGAAAACTGTTAGGTCAGTGGCAGAAAAATTCATCAATAATGTCCTGAGAGCCAAGGAACTATTTCAACAAGCCTTACAGCTGTTTCTTGTGGAAATGATGCTGGAGAGCTGCTTGCTTCCATTGGGATGAGAGTGTGGGAATGAAGGATATTTAATGGCTGTTGGGGACATGCGAGCTGGAGGTGCTCAGCAGCCTGCCAGCTCCCACCCTCAGCACACAGACTCCATATGCTCTTCCTTGCCTTGCCAAAATGACTCCAAAATTTGTGTTTGCTTAGCTGGCAGGGCTGCAGCTAAGTGGCAAAGGATTACATCTAGGCCCTGTGGTTTGTTCAAGAATGTCTGATATCCTCCAGCATGACTTGCTGTTACCTCACATCTGATATCGTCATTGCACAGATTTATTTTGGCTGAGGAGCTCTGATTTTGCCTGGGTTTGGTGCCAGAATTGCTTAGCAGAGGAAGTTCCAGACTGCTGAATTGCTTTCTTAGGTCTCCACCCAGCTCCTCTGTAGTTTTTCAATTCCTTATTTAGACACTGATAACGGGACAATGATACAAGGAGATTCTCACAGTTTGAGTGGAATAGGCTGCTAGAAAAAATCCCCAGTATTTTGCTTTCCTCTTATGGATCTTTGCATGGCCACAAGAATGATTTTCTGATTTTCTCTAGTGTAGATCTGGGGTGATTGCAGTCTCCAGTAAACCCATATCACCAAAGAATTAATGGGAAAAAAGCTTTGCAAATCCTCTTAGCTGTATCATTCATAAGATGAAAGCTAAATAGAATCAAATGCTTAGTGAATACATAGGAGAAAAGTTGCTATAAGATTTTTAGTCCTTATCAGAAATTTTGACACTGGGTGACTGCACAGAGTGACCTAAAAACCATCACTACTCTGGTTTTTGTGCAACATTTCCATAACAGACGTGAGGTTTTTCTCTGTATTAAAATGCAAAGCACTTCCAGACTGTACTTTTCTGGACATATAATCTTAATTATGTACAAGACTCAAAATGTACCTCAGAGGAGGTTTGGCTGACCATGCTTCTCCTCCAGCGTGTTTCGCTGGGGTGGCTGTGGAGGCTGAGAGAGAGGTTCAGAGCAATCACAGAACCTCAGAATGGTCTGGGTTGAAAGGAACCTTTAAAATCATCCAGTCCCATTCCCTGCCATGGGCAGGGACACCTTCCACTAGACAAGGTTGTTCCAAGCCCCATCCAACTGATACCAAAATGGGCTGAAATTTTTTATCCGTTATTTTATTCATCACAACCATCCTTGATCAAGCACAGATCTCAGGCTGAGGCGGACAGCACCGCACCACCCACTCTGCAAAGCCCTCAAGACCCTCAATGGGAGGGACTTTTCCTCAAAAACCTGAGGTTTCTATGTAATCAGGTGACTGCAGGACCTAGCCCCAGGGACAGGAGTTTGGTCCCTGTACCTTCATTTGGTCCTTGGGGAGCCAACAGTCTGCCTGACCATCATTTCAGGATGAAATCTGGAGTTTATACTCTTTATGCCTTTAATTACACTGTTAATCTTACTTGTGCTTTTTAGGGTTTTTTTTTTTTTAAATCAAAGCCTTCTCTGTCATGCTGGATTTATTTGTTCTGGCTTTCTCTGCTAAAAGGCCCTGAAAATCTTCCTGCAGAGTGTGGATGGTCCACGACTTAGAGCTGGAGCCGGGTTGGGATTCAGCTCTTCAGGCTTCCTACGTGGCACTAGACAATGCACTTGGCTGGCCATTCACAGCCCATAAAACAGGAAAAATGTATTCTCTTGCCTCACAGGAGGAGTTTGGATATGCTGGTTTCAAAAGCCCATGAGGACATTTTATTAAGTTCCGCATTTTTGGGGAGGATTTCCTTATATGGCACTGCATAAACTCGCAGTCATGTTGGGTGGCAGACTGACTTGTCACATAAAATGAGCTAAAAAAGCCAGGACTATAGCAAGAGCTGTAAAGCAGAAAACTTTATTAGCCAGTCACTACCTATTCTCATTCAGATGGCTGCTAATTAAACAGAGGGAGCATAATCTTCCCACCATGGACAAGACCCCACCTCGTGGGAGATTTGTTATTTAAATTCTCAGATAAGTAGCCTTTCTTGATGGGCTCATTTCCTTACTAATGGGTAACCCACTCAGGTCTTTCAGGTGCTTGCACTGCCCAGGTGGATCCAGGAGCATCTCAGCTTTGTGACGCTCCTTGGGAAATTTCAGCCATTCCCTTATCTCCAAGAAGCTCATGAAGTGCCTGGGATCAATCACTCGGATTTTGCGTTCCAAAATAGTCAACAAGCACTGTTTTTAACTAAGCACAATAAAAGAAACCACTGATGCCAACAAAACTTTACTGCTTGTCCTCGGTATTGTGTAAAGGCCAGCAATCCTCTGCACACGACTGAAGCTAGGAAATAGTTTACTTGAAATACATCCATTCAGATTTACAGGTTAAGGCTTTTCCTTCTGCGGAAAGGAAGCATGTTTTCAGCATGTTTAAATAAGCATAAAGTACAAATCTGTCTTGGCACTTTTTGGAGCTGGCAGTTGTCATTTCTATTTTCTTTCGTTCTGGCTACTTCCCTATCTGATTCCTCCTTAATGCAAGACTAATGAGGCAAATTGAAGGAAAAACAACAATGGAAGATGTAGGGACTGGCTGACTGGATACTTTCTGTGCCATTTCATCTGAAAGTGAAGCAACATTTGCTGTCTGGTATTTATCACTAAGCTGAAGCCTTACTGGTTATCACCCTTTTCTTGTCCTGCCATAGCTCTGATAAGAACAGGAATACACTTTTTTTTTTACCCCCCAACACAATGGCAGGCAGTATCTTAGAAATCTTTATCAGGAAAGGCCCTGAATGAATCCCTCACTGTAGGGGTTGTTATAATTGGACAGCTTAAGTAAAAATTACATCTCACTTTCAGCGAGTCTCGGGAATTACTCGGTGGCTGAACTACAACAAGATCAGCACGAGGTTACAATGAGCACACGGACCAGTCCAGCAAACCCTCACTTGTGACTCATGCTGCTGTGCAGCACTGATGCTGTTACAGGAGACACTCGGGAAGTTTGAACAGGATTGCATTTCTTCTCCACAGGAAAAAAAATCAACCAGATTTCTGTAAAGATCTGGCAATGTCTGAAATACTTCTATTAAAGTCATCTAGTACATAAATGCATTTTTACATTTTTACAATAAGCTACCTTACAGTGCAGGCTGTGTTCCACCAAAGTTCCCTCCAGTCCTGCAAAGGATTTTTCTGTCTAATTTTATGAATGGGAGCAGTCTGACAGAACTCACCAAGAGCATTCTTGAGATTAAAAACTCCATTCAGAGAGTGCTTAAGCACATACGTTAATTTAAAGGCGTGGGTCGTGCCTTAAGGGGGAAGATCACAGGGAAGATCACATGCAGGATTCAGACAGATGCTAAAATAATTGCCTGAAGGAGGGACCAAGTGGGAACATAAATCTTTGCTGTGAGAAATTCAAATCAATTTGAAGGCAGCTCCTATATTTAGACCTATCTTCAAGTACACACAAAAATCACATGTCATGATCCTGATAGTTTTTTTAGGTTGTAGTTGAATGCCCTCCCTTTGGCTCTTAATCTGAGTTTTATTTGCATAGGATTTGGGAAACTGGCAGGGTTTGGACCAGGCAGGAGCCCAACACTGCCCATGACTGAGTCAGACTGTGAGCAGGACAAACTCCCAGGAGGAGCTTTGCTACGGACTTCTGCCAAAGATTTCACTTGCAGGGGTTGGGTTTTTTGGTAACAGAGAGATGGAATGTATTGAAAAACTTTTTGAGTCCTGTGAAGCAGCTTGCAAAAAAGAAAGGGACTCTGTAAAACATACATTCATGTGCATCTATGGGTATCCACAAGAAGTGATTGCAGATTGAATAAACAGGAAGAGCTTTGCAAAAATAAATAATTTGGGAAAGAAATCTAATTAATTGAAATTAAAGCACTAGAAAAAAGGCTACCTGACGATATTGAAACATAAAAGCACTGTCAATCCTATAGTTTTGGGACAAAATGATTGATGGTGGAGCAGATGACCAGCTCTGGGATTTCTGTTTTTTTAAACAATACCACGGAATGACAATTTTTCCATGAGAAGCAGAAAAAGGTGGGTATGGCAATGAAACCCCACTAGGTGACACTGTCTACTCACTGCAAAGCCCAGAGTTGCTCCAAAATCGTAATTATTCCGAAAAGACACCTCTTCCATTAACTCTTTCAAAGCTAAATGAAGCCGTGGACTTTTACCTGCTCTTTACCGTGTTTTGTTTTCAGCATAATAGCTTTCATCACACACCGTATAGTTCAATTTCGAGGTTGTGCTGTGTGTGCTGGGCTCTCAGAAGTTGCTTTAGCACCTGAGAAATGTTAAAAATGAGTGGCAAAGACCTGGTGAAGTTCTCTTGCCACAGGGCAGGTGTTTTACTGTGGAAGAAAGAAGGGTAGTAGGTAGTTGGTTTGGTGTAATTCGTGTTTGTTTTGGAGTCACACTGACATGAATATACATTAGCAGTGTGATGCAAATTGTGTGGGGTGTGACTCAATCATTTTGTGCACAGCTACCAGAAGAGCCACTGGAAAAAAAAAAAAAAAAAAGAAGAAGAAGAAAAATCCTGCATTTTGTCGACAATTTCTGCAGGTTTGAAACTGTCCAAGAATTTTAGCCCAGAGTAATGAGTAATTTCAGCCCAGCAGTAACAAGTCTCTGAAGTAACTGCTGACCCCCCTGGTAAAAAACAAGACAAAACCCCACTTTGTCCAAGAGGCCCTCGTTACGGCATCCTGAGCCAAAAATATACCTGTCATTAATAACATTATATAGTTCTCCTCCATTTAAACGCGGGTCAAATGAGCATCTTAAAAAGAGGCCGTAATGACTGACTGCAGCACAGAACCAAAACATTTGGTAGGTTTAAAATCTCCTTCTCCAAGGATCCTGTGGGACATGGGCACAATGAGCTTTTTGTTTGCAGCTGACTACAGCAATTTTTTAGTTTGTTTGCTTTACTTAACCCTCAGAGGCAGGCTCCTTCCCTACAATACTCTGTGCCTTTTGAAGATTTATTTTTTGTGTGTGTGTGTTCAATGAAGTTACTCTTTCTGAGAGGGGTGCAGTTACAGATTTGCTCAAGTTAAAGCCTTCTGATTCACCGACCAATAAAGGAAGGAAAAGAGAGGGCTTTGTTTTCGCCAGAATTAAGTTTCTGGTTTGTTTCCATTCTTTTTAAAATTTTTTTTTTTTAATTTTTTTTTTTTTTTCTGTAGCTACCTAACACTGACAAAATGAGGAACCATCTTTGCAGGGCACAAAGAATAAACGCCCCTGTGCCGAAGGGGAGGAAAACCAAGGCAGGGTCTCTGGACAGCTTTAAAAGTGGCAATAAGCCGGGTCCCTTTCCTGGCTGGCAGCATTCTCCGAGTGACAGACAATCTGGCCAGAGACGCTGGCCAGCTCCTTATTACGGCACTAATCTTATGTAATGGCAGTGAGCTCACCGCCCTACAAAGCACTAATTATCAACAGCGTTTTCCAGGGGATGTGAATAACCCCCCTTGTGGGGCGGGGGGCCCTGGGCACAGCCCCAAGTTGCTGTGTGTGCTTAATCCATAACATGAATGGCTCCAAAGGGCTCCTTCTCCGCTCTGCCTGCTCACAAGGGTCCTTAGCAGGGAAACACCAGCAATCCAAACACAAAGGGGGAGCTGCCAAAAGCAACACCAGGTTTTTTTTATTTTCTTTTTTTCCTTTTTTTTTTTTTTTTTTTTTGGATGGGTGTGCTTTACAGCTTTAAAAGTTACCATTCACAGAGCTAAGTGAATTATTATTTAAATTCGATTTCCCTGGCATATTTTCAAGTGTCCCGTTGTGTCCCCTCTCTCTTTGATCAATTATTAAATGCCTCCACTGATAATGTAGGTTTTGTTGTTCTGTAGTTTGTATTGCATCGCATTTAAGGCATAAAAATATCCAAGTAGGCAAACTCCTGTGCTCACACAGTTGTGTGAGTGTTTGAGCCTTGCTGCCTTCTCCTGCATCACTGTGTTTTTTCCCAAATGTGTTTGTTTTTACTGCTTAGAGCTTTTCATTATAATTGTGGGATGAAGATTATCCTTGATGCATACTTTTTTGAGTTGTTCACTGTTGGAGAAATGTGGGGAGAAAAGCCTACAGTACAGTGCAAGAACATTTTAGATTCTGTAATTTTCTAAATGTAAATAAAGACTACATATAGCCATTTTCATTCCACTGCAGAATGCAGATCAGAGGGAAAATGTTGTTCTCCCACACCAAAGCCAACAGAGCAGCCCTATAACTACCCTGAGGAGAAGAAAAGCAGAGCTAGCAAAACATGCTCTAAAAAACACTGTATTATTCTCTCCTGCCCCTTGAGTCTATCACTGCAATCATACCTGAAATGTCTTGAGCAGAAACTGGCTTGATTTGGAGGAAGTAATGAATAACAAAGCTCTAAAAGGGCTGGGGTGCTGCGAGTTCTCTGGACACACCTCGGGACCTGCTCTCACCACCTTCACCTTCGAGACAAATTATCTGAGATCAAGGATTAGGCAGGTTGGCCAGAATTTGCAGCTTCCAGCTCGTCCACAGGACCTCAGATGATGCTCCCAGTCCCAGCCCAGGCTCGTGGCAGTGGCCCCTCACCTCCAGCTCCCACTGAACTTGCCCCACACGCGAGGATCTGGGTTTCCTAAAGGACACCCACGTTTTGTGCTGCTCTAGCACCGCTGCCAACAGTCTCTTGCCCTTCGTATAACAAGGAAAGGATTGGTGAACCAAAACCTGTTTTGTTGTGTGGCTCACCAGCTCCAGAGCATGAATCCACCTCTCCCAACCAACAGAACCACTGAAAAGTTCTTTCTTTCAAAAATGGAAAAATAAATAAATAAATAAATAAATAAATAACAGGAACACGATGTAGATGAGAAAAGATTGCTTCCTGCCACCCAGATATAGCACAGCAAATCAGAACAGATCAGATATACATGAGCAGCCAATGGATCCCACAGCCTACTGTAACTATAGCCTGTTTTATTCTGCTTAGTGGACAATGTGCCCTAAGCTTAGCCAAGGAGCACTTTGAAGATAAGTTCTGGCTGTAGCCAAGAAGATCCCAATTTGTTTTTTAAAGAAACTTCAAAAAAAGGACAAATATAAGCAAATTGGTCTGGTCAAAAAAAAAAAATCCAGTAATGATATATCAGTTACCTGAAAACCATTCTCTTTATGGAAAATGCCACCTGAGCTGACAATTGAACTTCAGGGCATGAGAGGTAGGACACAACTGCTTTATTCAAGTAATTTTGCTCTTCTCAAGCCCAGTCTATGTTTGGGTTGCAGTGGGTACAACAAGCTCTGTGTTTTACCAGCAGATGGTGAGGCTTTATCTGCACAGCTCAGCCCCTGGCAGAAGATTGTGCCATTTTGCCTGAAAGGCAGGAAACTGCTAGTTTTGAATTTAAAACCACTATGTAGTTAAGAAATAAACTTGCCAAACCCCCTTGAAATCTCACAGACAATGATGCATCAGACATTTCAGTGAGGTAGACCAAAAAGCCTCCTCGAGTTCTCTATTCAGGAGCAGAAATTGCAATATTGTGAATTAGGAGTGGGCCTGTTTCTATTTTATTAGGATAATTTTTCTTGCCCTAAAAGGTTGGGGTTTTTTGAATGGAAAACAGCCAGACTCAATGCAAATATGGACAAAAGTCGTGGGCTGAGAAGCTTTAAATATTATTTCTTGCTTTCTCACTGAATTTGATTGTACTCGCTTCATTATCCAAGGTGCCAATGTTTTCTTCCAGGAATTCTGAGAGTCAGAGAATGAATTTACAAGATCACTCTTCATCTTTTCCAAAACTTGCTTACTGGCATTATTTTTCCAAGTTCAACATAAATTCCAGTTGAAGCATAAAAAATGTGCACAGGAATAGAGGGGCTTTTGTTTTTTGTTGTGTTTTTTTTTGTTTTTTTTTTAATGCTCCTGCTGGTTTTGATGAATTGTTAACAGAGAGTATTTTCTATAGGGGTGAAAAAGGAAGAATTCCAAGGTACCAAAAGTGGCTGGCTATACTTAGTCCACTATTAGGCACTTAAACAGTCTTTTTCAGAAGGGCCCTGAGCCTGTCAAGGCTACTTTAGGTTCCCTGTAGGTTTCCCAGTAAGAACCTTAATTCTATACTCTCATGTACATGCTTTGCCCAAATATCATGTTTAATAGTGGCTGGCTCTTGGCTTCAGTTTAAAAAAATCTGGAAAAACACAACTTGTCAGGGGCTGAAAATATCAAAAAATTACTGAGTTCCTCCCATTGAACCCATTGGTCGGAAAGTATTTTAGGTGCAAAGAAAGAAAGAAAGAAAGAAAGAAAGAAAAAGTATTTGATCACTTCTCCCAAAAGTGCCAATAAATACCACGTGGCAAAAGAGCTGCTGTCAGAGAGCTGCATATTTCTGTTGGTTTCCTTGTGTTGGTGGGAAAAGAGTGCCAAAGTAATATAAACCTTGTTCTGTATCTCCAGTACTGGAGCCCGTGTTTCAAGAATTCCCAATTCCCAATTCCAGGGGCTTGTTTTGGTTCAGAAAGAAAATTCATGTGAAAGAGAAACTTGTCACCCACAACATGTCTTGTTGGTGTTGTTGTTAATTTGCTTTTTCTTTTAAGTCTATGAAGCATCAGAACTGTTAGGGGTTTATTTTTAATCCATAAAACCTCATAAAGTCAAGCAAGCATGATTTTCTGGATTGAACCAAGCTGTTATTGGAGAAAATTCAAAGAAGTATCAAGATAAAGATGAATGTGCACCACTTGTAGCTGCACGATCACTTTTGTGATAGTATCTCCAAGAAAATTGATATCAGGGGGATCCCCAGCAGGCTTCACAAATTTTCCTCTATGCCAGAAGTGTTGAATAGAACTGCAGATAGACAATATTTTTTTGGAGAGTGCATAGAGTTAGGAAACAGATTTAGAAGCAGCTGAATACAGATGTACCCTGATACATAAACCACGTGAAGGCCATTTAAATTTTGGCTATAGGCAAGAGCCACCTCTAGACTCGGAAATCCAAGTTAGAACCTGAGTGATGGTGTAATAATGCTGATTTTTATGATCACAAATTATGCAAATGCATTTAAAGGCATCATGAATTCTGCTCACCTGCATATACATAAAACAGGCAAATTTTCTTCCTGTGTAGTATTTAAATTCACTGCAGTTTTAGGACATCATCAGGGAAATAGATTTTATGCATACATTTAATTATGCTATAATTCCTATTAATTACTAGAGAAGTAATAAATCACTGTAACCACAAGAGTGGTTAGAAAATATGAGAAATGAGTTAAAAGCCAGGGAAAAGGGAACAAATGAGGCAGCTGCTTAGAACCATGGGCTCCAGAAACCATATGGAATAAGTTATAAGGGAACTCTATTGAAGCAATGAACATAAATGATTTCAAGAGACACCTAAATTGTTTCCGAAGGAAGAGACAGAGGGAAGTTGTTAAAAATGAAAGAAAAATAAGGTGGAAAAAAGATTAATCAAAACAGAAATCTGTTGGACAGATGGTACCACTCTGCTCCTAGAATATCTTAATTTCTTAAAACTGAAAATTACAGTAAAAATACAATGCTCCACTCAGTCAGTAGCCTGAATTAAAAACTAGGCTCTCAGCTCTAATTTTAATTTCCTCAAATTCATAGAATCATAAAATGGTTTGGATTGGAAGGGACCATGGGCAGGGACACCTTCCACTAAACCAGAGTGATTCATCAGCAGTGCAACAAATCTGTCTTTGGCATATATAAGCATTTATCTTATTTTACACTGCAAGGCTTGGTGTCTGGAATCACCTTGGTACCACCCCAGGTGCCCTGAGCCACCAGTGAGACAACAGAGAGTTTCACCACCATTTCCCACCACTCTCTGCTGTCACCTGCCATACACAGCCATGTCCCTAAAAAATGTGTCCTTTATAAGCCACTTCAGAGGACTTTAAGGTTATTTACATGAAATGGCAATCAATGAAGCCTGCCTTGCCCCAGGTGTCTTTCTACATCAGCTGCAGCCACATGGTCTGCAGCGACTACAGGTGTGTCCAGATCCTCTCTGATTCAAGAGTTCACAACTGGAAGGGAAAATAATAACCAGTTTGGGTTTTACTTAATGTTCTTCAGTGGGTGCTCAACAGGAAATAAATCACCCGTCCCTCATACAGAAGGGATTATTTTGAATGGGGAAGAGTTTGATCTTTTCCTATGTCCATCAGCTCTTTGATTTAGGTTTGTTGATGGTGGGTGAACACGTTTTCCCTCTCCTTTTGCTGATTTTCCGTTTTGTTTTGTCAGCAAGAGGTATCAACAGCATCTTAAAATTTTATGGGTGAATTACGGGTTGCAGGCCTCCTGAACCAGCTAAGGATCGCTGCTGCAGAGCTGTCACACAGAGCAGGCTCCGGAAATACTTGTGAGGCTCCTTTGTGCACCCCAGAGACCCAGCAAAGGCAAGAGCTTGAATGCCAGATCATCACCCAAAAATGCATCCTGGTGAGTGAGGAGAATTGCCACACATGTCCTTGCGCAAGGCAAGATCACAAACCAGCTCCAGCAGAGACCCTTAAATTACCACAGTCTCAGATTTTTGAGTATTTCTCTTTGAAAGCTTCAAGAGTTCCCACACATACAATAACAGGAACTAAGAACAAGACCTTAGAACTAAACCACATAATATTAGATGTCCCTAAATGAATTTACTGGCTGCTTGCTCGGTGACATATTTAGTGACAGCGTTGGGTTTATTTTTTTGGTCTGTTTCATTTTTTGTTTTTTGTTTTTTTTTTTTTCACACAGCTTCTCTCGTTGCTGGTGGGAATTTGATAAGCCACCACAAAAAGAAATGAGTGAGTGATTTCAGCTCAAAGGCATCTTACCAGTGGGCTACCATCGGTCCAGCGGAAATCACGCTCAAACATCTTGTCATTGAGGCCAATCCACTGGTAGTCATGGCCAATACCTAGGGAACCAGAAGGGTATTTTTATTAACCTTCCCATAAATGGAAGAGATTTCACCAAAGAAAATAATTTTATACGGAATGAATCAGACATCCTGTTCCTAAGATTCTTCTGCTCCTTGTGCTAACAACTGGTTTAGAGGCTCTTTTTCAGCTTTTTGGTTTTAATTTGGGATGCATATAAAAATGCAGATTCTCATCTAACAGTTTTAAGCAACACTGTCTCTTCACTCCCAGTGATGTCTACCAAGGCAAACAGAATTAATTTCTTACCCGAGCACATGAGGGGAAGAAAAGAAAAAAGAATTAAAATCACATATTTTAATCTACATTTTTCAAGTTTTGGTTAGGCTGTGACCAGTGTTGTCTAAATTTTACAATACAACACAGTAGCTATTTCTTTTTAACTAACATAATATGTGGTGGAATTGGCCTGATGTCATATGCACAAAAAACCTTAAGTCTCCAGGAAAAAAAAATGTTTCAAAAACTTTCAATGCCAAAACAACATCCTGTTGTCATCCTCCTCCAAAAAAGTATTTGCTACTTAACAAATAATGATTTAATAGTGATAGAGAACTTGTATTAACTGTAGAAGTAAACATTTATAACACAAAGGGTGCCTTTTAAACATCCTAGAAGTATGTTTTAAGCTGGAGATGTAAAAGCTGAGTGGTGAGGAGGAGATCTCACCAGCTCTGAACCCTCAGTGACCCCTCTTGATCAGAGACAGGGTACCCTGAGCTGGAAGGTACCCACAGGATCATCAGTCCAACCTCTGCCCTGCACTGACACCCCAACAATCCCACCCTGGGCATCCCTGGGAGTGTTGTTCCTGGAGCTCTGGCAGCCTTGGGGCCGGGACCATTCCCTGGGGAGCCTGGGCAGTGCCCAGCACCCTCTGAGGGAAGAACCTTTCCTGATCTCCAGCCTGACCCTCCCTGGCCCAGCTCCAGCCACTCCTGGGTGCTGTCCCTGTCACAGGGAGCAGAGATGAGAGACACCCCTCAGGAGGACGTTGGAGACACAATGAGGTCTGACTTCAGTCTCCTCCTCTCCAACTGAACAGCTCAGGTGGCCTCAGCTCCCATCTGGATCCACCCCCACCCCCACGCCCGTCCTTTGGGCACTCTCTGGCAGCTTCAGATCTCTCCGGTGTTGTGGCACCGGAAACGCGAGGCAGAGGGACCCGTGGGCACGCACGGTTGACGAAGATCTGCTCCTCGTGGGACAGGATGCTGGTCAGGTGTGCTCCCTGCAGGCGGCATTCCCGCTCCGCCGTGTCCCACGTGCGCCGGTGCGCGAAGTACTTGTAGCACTGCCCCTGGAACTTGTGCCAGCCGTAGTCGCAGGTCTCCGTGTCTGCAGCAAACACACAAAGCACATCCCTGTCAATGCACCAAAACCAGGCACGTTTGGTCAGTGCACCAAAATCAGGCACGTCTCATCTACACCGATGGATTTTCCGTGGGGGAAAGGTTCAAGAAAAAAACCTGTCTGTTAAAGCGTGCAAAATCAGTCGTCATTGAAACCTCATTTTCAGGCACTTCTGCTTACCCAGGTTCAGTACACTCATCCTTGAGACCTCACTTTCAGGCAGCTCTGCTTACCCAGTTTCAGCACAAGCTGCAAGAATATTACTTATCTAATGAGTATAATTGCAACTGGAAACTTCGTAGGTTTCCACTGATCAAATTAGGCTGAATCTGGGCAATTTCGGGAGGACATCTTCATCTGCAGCCCTGGATGGATGAAATGCCTGGATGCTGGACTGCAGTGAACCTACATTTCATCAGTTTTCTGAACGAGTATGTGGGGATGGGAATTTTTACTTCCAAGGACAAATGGTTCTTGAAGTGACTGTACCAACTTAAGTTTGGAAGAAACTGACAACTGAAAATTATATGAAGGGAAATTATTGTGATTGTTCAGTCCACAGACGCAAAGCTGCAATATTATCTTTCTGAACTCACTCCTCCAAATCCTCCCCCCAAAACCCATCTTCCTTGACAAAGTCAACTTCTAGGCATCAATCTGTTAGGAAGTTTGCAAAGCTGAAACACAAAGCAATGAAATTGCACGTTGTCTGTGCTTGCATGAGGCATGCTGCTGATAAGAATGCATCACAGAGAGAATTCACACCAGCCACTGTATCCTTTCAACTCAAAGAGAAATAAAAACAAGCCTTGGAACAGGAACAAGCCATGGATTTGACGTTAATTATTTTGTCAAGGTTAGGCAGCTGTAAACAGAATGGATGGCAAAAAACAACAGAGTTTCAGTTCCAAGTTTGCTTCTGCAGGGATGAATCACAGAAAAACATCAGCATTAATAAGATGGGCAAAACAAGTGTGATGTCTGAATGTGTTTGAGCAGTGCTTGAGGATGGGAAGGACTTGCCAGTGGTGAGAGGGAGTTTTAGGGAGGAGTGAGAGAAACAACAGGGGAAACGCAGAGAGTTTCGAGCCATGACAGATGCAATGGCATCATAAAGGACATTTCAGCACAAGATTACGGTGTGTTCCAGCCACGGCCATCTCAGCACGGGATGGCTCACCCTGAGGGCCCTCAGTGGCACGATGCTGAGGAGCTGAAACAAAAGGCCTGACCTCCCCCACAGCACCCACCCACCAGGAATCGGCCACTTCCCACCAAGTTTCATCAATCCCCTGGGCAAAACTGTGTCTGGAGCCAACCGTTCTGGCCCTAACAGAGTTATGGAGATGTTTTGGGCTGGAAACTGGATTTTTCATTTTCAGTAAGTCAATGCAGTCAGTGGTCAATAACATGCTTTGGCCAAAAGGGCTCTTTTTGCATTTGTGCAGACACCTTAACTAAGGGATTACTTGGGTTTGGGCTGCTACCACCTAAAAAACAACTGTGAAATAGTTTTTCACAGCACAGAGCTAGTTCTCAATTCATAGCAGGAAGACGCCATTTCCATCCTGACACACCAAACTGTCTATTTTTCAAGAAAAAGTGTTTAAATCCCTCATGACACAAACTCGATTGTACATGTACATAAATGGATTTCAAAGTGCAAACATATCATGTCAGAGGCTTATCAGAATTTCTGTGTCACTAGTAATGTAGTCATTGTCTCAGGAGTCTGCTATCGAAATAATTTCCCAAAAGTCATCAGTATTGACATAAATGTACCAAAAGCAAATGCATAATAAAGCTTACAGCGATTATCTCCCTTCTATTTCCAGGAAGTTGAACTGTAGAAAACTGCTTGTGCCTTGAGTCATCCCAGCTATGAAAAAAAGGAATGTAATCTATATTACCAAACTGTTAGCTTGTTTTATCTTTCCCCTCTTTGTATTCTGCGTGAGGTGCAGGCTGCAGACACAGCTTTAATCTCTGGCATCTAGGTATTTTTTAAAGTTTAGTCTGCCTTGGGCTTTCTAGAACATTTGTTTAACCACACGAGGCTGACTAACAGACCTATGTCCTCTGTGAAGGCGCTTCAGATTTTATTCTTTATCTTGTTCAGGGACTCCTTTGTCCCACAGGAAACAAGTCAGATAATAACAAGGAGCTGGGAAAAACGTGGCCAGAGAGGATTTCCAGGCTATTCTAATCAAGGCTTCCCTGGCCTCTGCTAGGGAAGAAGTGAAGGATTTGAGAGAAGGTCTGCTGAAAGGCACATTGGGGAGGCAAGGAGGCTTGAAAATATAAAACTGAGGAGGAAGACTGTGTTTGCAAAATGAGATATAATGGCCTGAGTATGAATCCTAAATAACACAGTTTCTCTTCTTAAGGTAAAAAGTGACAAACAGTGACAAAGGGAAAAGTTAAGTAACTTCTGCACTTCTCCCCCAAATCTCAAAAAAGAACCAAAAAAAAAAGACAGTACTGATGGCTATAAAATGCATGATGTTTTCAGATGGGGGAAAAGAAGATATTTTAGTTTGGGGTTGGGGATTCGGGGGGTTTGTTTTTTGGGGTATTTTGCCTTTGGTGTTTCTTGTTGGTGGCATTTTTGGGGGTTGGTTGGTTTTTTTTTTAGAGAAGAAGTTGATGAGAAGAGAGAAAAAACGAATGGAGAAAGGAAGATTCAATGTGTTAGAGGATGAAAAATGCAAACCAGGAAAGTAAAAATGTGAGGACAGTTTCATCTCTGCAGTTCTTTGTCCTCAGTGTGCATCCCTTAATGAAGAAAGCTGAAAGGGCAACAAAAACGTAAAAGATTTCCATATGGGTGTAATTTTTTAGTGCCTTTACTGAACCAGTAGACCCTAATTGCAGGTGGCTGTAAATTTTCCGACCCAACCACAGAGCAGAGTAGGTGCAAGCACTCATTGAAGGCAATACTTCACATTCATTGTGCCCCCAGCCAGGGAGGCAATCACAGACTTCTGTAACCTTATCCCAGCATGTGATGGAAAGACTGAAACGCTGCTCGCCATGTTTGTGGTGTTTTAAAACTCATCTAGGATTTATGACATTTTACAGGGGTTTTCAGTGGGGTGTGCAAGGAGTTACAGCTTCTGTTCTCCGTAACTGCAATCGAACATCTGTAACAACACATGTTCAATTAACATTGAACTTAAACACTGCATTAAAAAATGAGTTTTCTGTGGGTTTGATACATAAATAGGTACTGCTTTTTCAATAGCTGCTGACAATAGGACCTGTGTCTTTAAAGAAATTCCAGAAGAGGCTTAAAGGAAATAAAGACTGACACAGGTACCAGAACATAATGAGAGTCTTACTCAGCTGTGAATTTCATCAGTGACTCTCTGCCTTCAGCTAATGAGGAAATGCTGGAGGCCACTTAGCCCACACACCTTGAGAAGAAACCCATTTCTCTAGTAAATATCCAAAATAATCCCTTTTCAGCTGATAGACATCAGTAGGAGACCATCTGTTTTCAGAAAGTATCTTTTCCCTGAGCCCTTCTCAACTACTTCAACCCAAACCAACCAAGGCCTGGGAACAAAGTGAATTAGATGAGATTGGAGTGAGCACAGACATTGAAACAATGAACTTGGGTTATAAGAACACATAATTCCTGGTAGGGTGGTTAAAAACCACAGTTGTTTTGTTTTCAGAACCTGGAAGGGAACAGCTGGTTGAATTATCCCGAGGAGGCACATCCTGTTACAAACACAGATGTGCCACTTCTGCACGCATGTCCAGCTGCAAGGAAGCCAAACCTTAAGTTTAAAACATTCCTTGAGAGCAGGTAGACACCAGCTAGAGCAGCAAAACAAGAAAAAGAAAAGGAAACTCTAGCCAGCCAGGAAAGGAAGAGGAAAATCCACAGAGGTGCTTATCCAGTTCTCATAAAGAGAACTCACCCTTAAAACTGAGGTTCAAATTGCAAGTCTCTATCATTTCCTGAGAGTTGTCATAGGGGCTTTTCACAGAGGGGTGACAATGGAAAGCCTGATGGCTCTCCCAGAATAAAACTCACACCAAGATTGACTGTAGTGTCCTGTCACTCTCTGAAAAAGTGTTTTGGGGATATTTATGAATTTTAAGGGGCAATGTTCAAATGTCACCAAGTGACAAGCAGGATATACATCTTCCCTTTGAAAAGATGCAGGTGGTGGGCAAAAGAGGATATTATCCCTTTTAATCTCACCTGCACCAGAAGTGATGCTGTCTTAACTGAGCTAACAATCTAGTTTAAAGGCAACTTTTCAAGGAACTTTCAGCTGCACTATTTCTAACATCAGACAAATTCAGCTCTCTTCAGGAAGATGTTCCCAGGCTCAGACTGCTGAACTCCTTCCACCTGGCAAGAGGAAGGACTGTCAGGGAGCCAGTTCCAGCTCCCTGAGTCTCAGGACTGATTTGCCTCAGCCTGGATTAGATCACCAAGAAGGTTCCTTTAACTTCACCACCTGCCAGAGCTCCCTGACATGCAGCTGTGCTGTCTCCTGATCACATCCCCTCCAGATGCTGACACAAGCATGACACTCCTGTCAAAGATCCTTTAGTCCAAAGCAGTCCCACGGCGGCAGCTGGGTGAAATTCTGAGCTCTGCATTTTTTTCTGGCCCAAAGTAGTGGGTGTAGATGTGGTGATCTCCTACTCTGAGCTTCATTTCCAAAGGCAGTGCATGCTCCCTGCTCCCATTCCCTCCCACAACATTTCAAATGCTCAGGACTGTGCCTAAGAAATCCCTTCAGCCTGATTTTTTTTTAAGCATTCTAAAATGAATAGTATATTTGAAATTTAAAAAAAAAGAAAAAAAGTAATGAAATACAATCTCGCTGTGCTGAGCTCCACCTTTCCTGTGGCACCGAGGTGCACATTCTGCCGTCCTGGCTGGTCTTTAAATCCAGTGAGGTCAGGACTGATGCCTTGAAATAAAGCCTGCTTGCCAGACAACCATGTCTGAATCGCCAACACAGTTTTATTTTGTCTGGTGGAGTGGAAATTTGGCACTAAAAGCTTTTCCCAAGTCCCAAACCACTGCAGGACTTTAAGTGGAGGAAATTTAAATTCCAAAGCTAAGAGAGCACAGCTCTGGTTCTGATTGACAAACTAGGAAATGTTCCCATTAACCACCTAAAATGCACTCTCAGGTTGGTCATAAAAAGCAGCTGAAAGCTACCATGGCACTCAGAGCCACTCACTACCATAGATTTGCTGGAAGTGTGTGGAGGAGGAAGGGAGTGAGAACATTTATTTCTTTTGGTGTGAAAACACTGTCAATTTTTAATTTGCGAGACCAGATTCAGAAAGCCTTCTCAAGTTACAACGTTAGCCAGACTCCTGAAAAGGTTAAACAGTGACAATTCTGGAGCTGATCAGCTCTGAGATTTTTCATCTCTGACAAACAAATCTTTACAGGTTGAGCTGGAAGAGTTTGCAAACTGTTCTTCACTGAAACTGAGAAACAAACATGAAAATACACAATATTAATTAAACAAATCGAAAGGTTTAGTTCATTCACCTGTGACCAAAATCATTCAGCTGAAGGAAAAGGAAAAAAATATTTTCGTAAGTTTAGCAAGCACATTGTAATACAGCATTTCTTTTTCCCACGGAAATGCCTTCATTAATTTTACTGACAGAACAAATGTTGCTACCCTATTCCTCCTCCCACATACTGAGTAAGCATCTTGCTCTGTGAATGTTTCCTGTGAATGCAGTGGGGTTTCTTGCAGGCAATTTTCTATCAACTACAGCCACTTTGCTATTCAATCTTATTTCAGTTGTCTAGCTTAGAGCGCCTTTTACAATCTCCTTGCAATGATAATCTTTTCCTAAAACAATTGCAGAACAAATAATTTAGAAAATTGTGGGATGAAGTTGTCGAGGCGGTGGTCCGCAGTGGATGAATATACGATCTGTCTTATTCACTAAACTGTTCCTACATCTCACTAATGCTTTTTGGAGGTGACGGGTTCTGATACATCTTTCACACTACGTGCAATTTTTTAAGAGAGAAGCTCAGCCAGAAAGTAACTCTGCTCCCACTCATTAAGCACCACTGCAGTAATGAGAGAGCCTCGTTATGTGTCTTCCCAGCAGTCTGCAAGCCAGAATAAGCAAGCAGGCTTGGAGCCACCTGAAAACTGTTGCTGAAAAGCAACACCTGCCAGCTGTGGTTTTGACACAGAAATTGCCCAATATATCAGTTTATATTTGGGACGTGGCAACATGGCTTCCACTAAGGTTAGCACATGGATAGGGCTTGTGCAAAGTGAGAGATGGGAAAAAGCCCTGAACCACAAGTCAGGGAAGTCTAACAAAAATTAGGGGCTCTCCTCACCACAGAGGACTTCCCGCAGATTTTTGTCATTCCCATTTTTAGGAGGCTTTGGCCCGTTACTCCAGGAGGGTGTTGGGATGGAAATGGGTGTCCAGCAGCACAGGTTAGGGAACACCTCTTACCTTGCTCACAGAGGGCCCCGATGTAGCTGGGCAGGCACAGGCAGGTGAAGGTGTTGAGGCCGTCTATGCACGTGGCTCCGTTCCGACACGGGTTGGACTGGCACTCATCGATATCTGCAGCAGAAAACACGCGTGGTTTATTACCCACCCAGCTCCCAGGAGGGACATGCTCTGTAGCCTTGGTCATGCTGGTGACTGGGACCAGTTCAGAGCTGAAGAATAAAGCATTGCAAAAGATCCCAATGGTCACTGTGTGCATGAGAAAGAGGAATCCCATGCAGGGCATAGAGTTCTCCTGGTGGAAAATCTGACTTGTGTATGCGACCCTGGCACAACAAAAATTCCCGTTAACCACCAGGGACCTCGAATATCTTCATGAAACTCAAATACTGGAATTCTTATCATGTAGCATTAAACAGATGGCTAATTTCAGTCTGCAGACTAGCAGGCCCTGGCATCTTATCGGTTTGCATTTCTCATTTCTTTCTTGTCTAATCTTATGGAGATATGGACAAAACATCACAGTCTTCATGGTCTGGCACAGTAAACAAACAGCATGAATGTCCCTGCCTCCTCTAGCTGCAAAAGTACCTTGTCTTCACCTTTTAAATTGGAGCACAAGTTAATTTTATATAATTACTTTGAGCACAGGTTATTTTTGCACAGGTTATAAGCTAGTATGTATCTTCACAAAGATCATATGAAGTTTCCTAATGAGTGCTGCTCCTCTGAAACAATCACAGCTTAAACTTCAATGCGGATTTTGTTAACATCTCTATCCAAAAATGAACTGTTGTAGTAGTTAATGAGTAGTTCAATCATTAAAATATAAGAGAGAAACTAAACATATCTACAAACCAAAAAACATCTAAGAATAATTGCTGCATCATGTGGAAGGCTTTAAAAAAAATTCTACTTTAAATTATGCTCTGGTCAAATTTTATGCTAGGTCTTACTTGTTCCAGTCATTTTATCATACTTTGGCTGGCTTTCTGGAAGGAAAATTGATTATTCTGAACCACACAGGTGAGTCTCTTGAAATCTACAGTCACGGGAGCTGCACAGATGCTACAGGCAACTGGAAGAGGTTCCTCAGCTAGAATTGTTACCAAAATACTCATTTGTACCAAAGATGCAGATGATTATGATAATATTTAAAATTTTCCTGCAAAAATTTTCAAGTCTGTGCTCAGTGCTCAGCTTTCCAGTCACATTTGGGATTAGTCTATCTTACCAGCCCTTCAAACAACCATGTGAAGCTCTTAGGGAATTATCCCAAATATTAACGTCTATTTTGTTTTATCTGGTGTGTTTTTGAATCCAGTGCTGTAAACTCCAGCTCCTGCAGTTCATTTGCAGCTCCTTTAACCCCTGTGTGTGTGCACGTATCTCTGCACCTTACGGGGAGAGGGAAAAGGGGAGAGAAGATGGGGAGCTCTCCATTTAATTGTCCCAAAGTAAGGCCTCGGTGTAGAATTATTCAAATGTCCATGCAGCCTTCGCCTTCAAAGCACACCAGATCTCATGTACAAGAGCTTTAAACTCAAATCCATCAGCACCCAGAGGGCACCAGTTTACCTAATTCACACTGCTCCCCGCTGAAACCTGGCAGGCAGGTGCAGATGTAGAAGGAACCACGTGGGTAGCAGGTACCACCATTGAGGCAGGGGCTGCTCTTGCACGGATCTTGGCCTGTTAAACAAGTAGAAAAAGGAGTTTGACTCTCCAGTTTCACGGAAACGGTGTATTTTTGATTTTTTGGGAGGAAAAAAAAAAAATCTTTCTTCATTGCTGCATTGATGATGCAGGCTTTACTGGTTACATTAACATACTCAACTACTCAAAATAAGATTTATAAAACAGTAAAGCTGGTCTTCAGGCATCAGTACTTTCACCTTTAACAACAATATGGCATTTGCTATGAACCAGTGTAAATTACTCTTGGAATTACATTTTTTTCACAGCAATTTGTACTGTATTTGGCAGTCTCTGATGATAGTCTGTTGAGGATTTAGTTTGCATGACATGACAATTAATTATAGCTGAAAACAGTTAAACATACGCAAAATGAATGGAAAATGCTTTTTTCTTGAACAGGGTTAGTTTATGCAGAATGACAGGGTACACAGAACATACTGACTGGCTGCTTATATTTAATCAATCAATGCCCACAAAGTCTTATTTCTTTTCCCACATGTGTATTTCCCACCTGCCTTTCTTAAAAATACATTTATGGAATACAAACAAAAAGGCACGGAATACATTTGTAACTGGACTAAACGTTAAGATAAAAACTTACCTGCTGTGAAATCCTCAGTTGTTACAGGAGTTAGCGTTTAAATACCATTTCCTTGAAGAGCTTTATGCCTTCCAGTGATGTTTATTTCCACTGAGTTTAGATACCTGGGTATTTGCATTTGATTTCATGCCTAGGAGCACTCACTCACACAAACAAGTACACACTAAACCATTTCTAAGGGTTAGTTTCTCAGAGAGAGAGAGGGAAATCCTGGAGACAGTCCTTCTGGGATGCAAAAATAAAGCCCTGGCTTTGAAAACTTACAAAATGGCTAAGAGAGTTTTGTAAATCAGAGGCATGAGAAAAATTAAGGTTTTTTGATCATGTTTTCCCAAAAGAATCTGACTACAATTTATGAAAAGAAGAAAAAAGAAAAAAAGCACAAAAGGAAGAATGTCTACTTTACTCTTGCAAATGAGACATTCAAAGTCATCTTATAGTACCAAGTTCCCTGTCTAGGCATGGGAACGCAGAAGGTCCAGCTTAAAGCCTCCAGAAGAAAATCCTATGTGCTTAAGTTTAGGATTGTAATTAAGTAATTAAGGATTTCACCTTGGAGGTTTTGGAAAGGACCTGATTCCATCCATTCAATAGGGTGCTTGTTTTAAGACTGCTTCACTGAAAGTCACAAATGTAGGGCTCTGTTAAGCCCCTTAATGGTGTTTTTTGTGTGTTTGCTGTGTGTTTGCCCTTCTGCAGACTGCATACTTCCACAGTAAACCTTTTCAAACGGACAGCTACCTGGATCATTTGAGGAAAAATAATAGAAAACCCTATAAATCAGGCCAGTCCAGTTCTTTCCTCAGCTGTATCTAGACAAAATACGAATTGAAGTGACACTACTGCCATCATCCATGTATTTGATGAAATGGGGCCCAATACCATCATGGAAAACAAAATACTGTGTCAAATGATATCTAGCAAAAAAAGTTACATAATTTTTAAGAGACAGACATTGTATCAACCACCGAAAGCTACAGACAGGCTGAAAACAAAGTCTTGGTTTTCTCTTGTGTGGAAAGCTATCTTGTAGGTCAAGAGAAGTTCATTTTTGTAGAAAATTCTGGTCCTAAATTGTGCACTGTTGTTTTCTAAATCACCTGCAAGATGTTAAAAACAACGCTACACAGAAACCCATTGTGTAAGAACTATTACCACGCTCACAAGAAAAGCCATCAGATAAAACCATCTGTTGGAAACTGGCAAATGAAATCATTCCAGCTGAATTCCCTACCACAACCAACGTTACCTTCCTGCCTTTTAGAACTGGCTGGTTACCTCCAGTGTGATCCAGAGCTCCACGATGCAGACACCGATGGAAAGTCACTGGGCTTGGGTTTTTTGGCACCCCCCATCCTCCTCCACTTTGCAGGGCTCACGACCAGGCTGATTTCTCAGCTGGAGGGTGACGAGGTCCGTTGTCATTTCACACGGAGCTCTGATTGTCACACCTCTTACCAGAGCTCAGGCAACACCTTCACAAGAACCACAGCACACATAACACAACAGAGATCATATTTGGGAAGTTACCTGGAATCTGAACTGCTGTGCCTTCAACTGAACCCACACTGGTGCCAATCACGAAATCTGATCCGTTTGTGACTTCCGGAAGGGAAAATGACGAAGTTACGGCTTCAACAGTGTTTGGCTCCTCAGAGCTCAGTGTCGACGGCTCGTTTTGGTAGGGACTGTTTCCAGGGGCAATGCTGTTTGTTGCAATGTTAGTAGAGATGGTTGTGATCTCCCCCTGACCAAACAAAACTGATTGTGTTTCTGTGCCTCCATCCAAAAGCTGGGAAGACAAGGTTAGTGTTGTAACTGCTTCCTGGTCAGGTTTAAATCCTTCACTTTCAATGCTGTTGGGTGAGTCTGAAACAGTTGTGGATATGAGCCAGGGGTTCTGTCTCTCAGTACTCCTGTCTTCCTCTTGGTGGGGATTATTCACTCTCCCTGAGGAAGTTTCAACTTTTGCTGTGCTGACTTTCGGAACATCTGTGCTTGCTCTTTCTCCAAAATTCAGGAAAGCAGTAGGCAAGACACGTACTGATGGAGAATCTCCAGAAACAGCAGCTTCTTCCTCACCAGCTAAATCAGTTACAGGCGTTTCTGTCTCCTCTGGCCCTCCTGTTAGAAGCCTACCAAAGGGAGGAATGCTTTCCATGGTTGTGCTGTCTGAAACAGGCTCCAGAGAAAGGTCCAGCAGAGAGGGCTCTGTTGTGTCAAGAAGGTCGGTAGTGGATGGTTTATATGTTGCTGTAACATCAGAACTAAGCTCTTTGAATATTCCTCCTGATGAATGATTGGACTGATGTGAATCCCATGATGATGATGATGATGATGTGCTTGTAATGATTACCTCAGGGTATTCAGATACTCCATTTACTAAATTAACAGTTACTGAGGATTTAGGAGTTTGAGGAACAGAATAAAAACTCACTGGATCTGTTTCCTCATACTCTGCTGATGCTGATTTTGTGTTTGTGTACACCGTGGGACGATTTCCTGCACTCTTGGTAGGTGACACAGTTGTCAGCTGGGATGTAGGCTGTGTGGTGACAACACCTAACTCAAGCTTGCCAGTTATCAAAGCCTTTTCTGGCTCACCAGTTATCAAAGCCTTTTCTGGCTCACCAGTTGTCAAAGCCTTTTCTGGCTCACCAGTTACAACCGGTGTAAGAGAAGGAACCACAGGCTGATTATCAGCCAGTTCTTCTTGGCCCATCCCAGAAAAGCCAGAGATTGTTTCACTTTGATCTGCTATTACTTGGTTGTTTGCTGAAGTACTTGGTTTGTAGGTGTCTTCTGTGGGGCTGGTTACAACAGGTTTAGACTCATGAGGCACCTGAGGACTTGCCAGAGATGGCACTGTAGGAAGGAAAATGCCCAGTTCAGAGAGCTCAGTGGTGGTGAGAGTTTCTGTTGCAAAATTCATGTCATTGCCTGAACCCAAATCCATGTCATCTGAGGTTGGTCTGTGCCCAGAAGTCACCGACTCTCTACTTGGTGGACTAGAAGTAGTCAGAGGAAGATTATCACCAGATCCAAGCACCTTTTCTTTGGCTATGGAAAACTTGGGAGTGGAATAATATTTCTCCCCTTCAGCTGTCATGCGATCTTCATAGCCATATGTTGACTGTGTAACAGGATTTGGCATAGTCTGCACACTTATTATATCCTCAGGCATTGATTTTGAGTGATCCATGTCTATAATGGTTGTTTCTTCTGGTGGGGTTTGTAGTCGTTCTTCAATCAGGGTAATATCACCATAAACAGAAACATTCAATATAACACTTCTTTTGTCATCAATCATGGGAATAATTTTTTCATATAACCCAGTGTCACTTGTTAGTTCTTCTGATGAAGCTGTCTTTGGATGAACAGCAGATGGATTTGCCACATCCTCTGTTTCTTCTGTAAAAAGAGCGGCTAGTCCTGTAACTTCAGTCTGTAATCCATCTCTCGGTGCCTCTGTGGTCGTAACTTTGAAATAAACATGTCCAGGAACACTGGATGAAACATTTAATTCTACTTTGGATACGGTGGGTATTGAGAAATGAGTAAACATATCAAGGGAAGATGCATCTGAAACACCAACCCAGCCAGATCCTTCCCCAGAGCTCTCAGATAATACTCTGCCTGGCATTTTTGTTGTTGATGTTATAAGAGATTCCTCTGTTTCAGGACTGGGAGTTCCATTCCGTACAACAGATACAGGAGTTGTGCCATCTTTAATCAGAAAATGTGAGTTTTCCTCTTGAGAAGTAGTTTTAGAAGTGGGTGTTGTCTTATCTGTTCCATTTTCTCCTCTCCCATAGTCACTTTCCTTTTCCTGAGGTTCTTCATTCGCAACAAAATAATGCGTGGTCTCTTCAATCTCTTTAGAGATGAATCTCTTGGAGCTGTCTTCTGCTAACGCTGGGGAGCTGGGGAATGTGGAGGTAGGGAATTGGTCTCCAGTTTCTGGCAGCAGCTCGGCTACAGCACTTGTAACTTCTTCATTAACTTCAACACTTGCTGGAGTGTTTCCTCTTTCAAAGTCTTGTGTCTTGTCAGTGGAAAGTTCAGGTCCCATATTAGCAGAGTGAGAAGTTTGAGGACTCGAGGTACTCTTGACTTCCTTGACAATAAATGGCACTACAGAAGGAAGAACAGCAAAGTCATCTCCTGACCCTTGTCCAGAAAACAGTGGATCACCAATGAGCTCGTTATCTGACAGTTTTTCTTCCTTAGGTGTCAGGAATGTTCTGGGAATATCTTTTGTAGGGAAAATGTTTTGCACCAGCTCCTCCTCTTGCTCTGTAACTGTGACTGGAGAGCTTATGTATTTCCTTTCAACTGTTACAGGCTCAGTTACTCTGTCATCACTAAATGGCAAAAGTATTTTTTGAACAGGTTCTGTTTTTAATTCCTTTTCTTCCAGATATGGACTGAGAGTTGGAACATTTAAAAATCCCAGATGTTCATAGCTAGTCTGTGTACTTTTAAAGAATGAGTCTGTTGTTGTTTCTTCAAAAGATTCGATAGATTTTGGTGAAATTTCACTTGACCTGTCTTCCCCAGACTGTATCTCTTCCATCAGAGGAATCTTTGTAGAAAAAGTTCTCACTGTCAACTCATCAACTGCTTTCTCTTCAGTTCTCATGTCCTCTGGAGTTCCCATGGAGGTTACCTCATGTTCAGAACTTGTGACCTGCTCATCAGGATCTGTAGTGAAGGCAAGATCCAGAGGTGACGTGCTGACAGCCTGTCTGTCATCCTTTTCCCATGGTTCTGGTCTCCCAGTAGGGGCAACTGCTGTTTCTGCAAATGATCCGGTGGATGTGTCTGGTTCTCCAGATCCCTGGTCAGTAATTGAGAAATGACCTCCAAATATTTCTTCAGTAGGTCCATTAGACATAAGCTTTGTGGTGCTGCTGTCATCTTTGAATTCTTCTCCAGAGCCATGCTCAATCAGGAAAATCTTGCCCAATGAGACAGTTGAAGAACCAACTTTTGCATCTTTGCTTTCTGTAGATTCAGCTACTGCTTTTATACTGCCAGTGCCATGTGTCACCAAGTCCTCATGAGGGTTGTTACTGACCACTGACCCCGGAGATGGTGTGGTCTCGCCCGTTTTTGAATCTCCAGTTACAATTCCTGGTGCAATGTGAGACGTTATCTCTTTTAGAGAACCAGATTTTATGTCAGAAGGAGCCGTGTAGGTTGGTTCTGTTTCCATGTTTGGTTCTCCTGGGTTTTTTGTACTAAACATATCCAGGGACATCTGACTTTCTACTCCAGACCCCTCTGTGAAGCTCTCTGATCCAGTACCTGAAACTGTGACTGAGGATTCATCTGTTCTTGCATGTTCTTCATATTCTGTTGTTGCATCCTTTGGTGAAGCATCATCTGTGCTGTGAACTTTTCCTTCATACCTTTCTGTTTGTGTTTCAGTGACAGGCCTTAACGGAACCGAAGTCAAAGTAGCAGACTCAATGACAAAATCTATCTCTCCAGAACCTGGATCAATAAATGGGGAGCCAATACTTACCACTTTGCTTGTGGGACCCCCTGAAAATAAGTCTGCTGGCTCTTCTGCTGATCCTTCATTTATAAAGAGCTTCTTCTCCCTCAAGAGAGGAACGGTGGTGACCTTTCTGATTTCAGAACTTATGGTACCTGGTACTGTTTCTCTGAGTGGCTCTTGACTTACAGTTCTGACTTCACTTGTAGTGCTCCCAAGTTCATTCAAATCCAAATTTTCCTCTGCAGCAGTAGCTGAATTTTGGTGACCAGAATAAACAGTGGTCTGCATTTCTTTTTCGGCACCATCTTTTTCAGTTACAAGAGAACTGGCAATTACTTTTTCTGTGATAAGCTCAGACAGAGTGTTGGTGGCAACAGTTACTTCAGGGCTTTGATCAAAAGAGGAATAAGGAGTACTTACAGCTCTGGGCAAAGCAGAGGTGATTCGTGAATCAGTTACAGAAAATTCTGTCGGCAGCGCTGTGCCGGAGCCCAAAGAAATGTCTTGCACTGAAAGTGTTTCTGTTACTGCTATTTCCTCTGTCACTGCTGAAGTTACAGTGACGCTATCTTCTACATCTCCAGAGCCTTCCAGAACCATAAAAGCAGCAGCACTCATCTCAGGCTTTGCTGTATGACTCGTTTCCAGAATATCTTCAACAGGGGAATTTGCATTAAGTTTCATAGTTGTTTTATAATGGTCTCCTGGAGCAGGGGTTGCCTCTTCTGGAATAAGGTCAATTACACCTTTGTCTACCGTAGCTGGAATAAAAACTGCCTCCAGAGAAGCAGTTACAGCAGAACTTTCCACAGTAAATGCATCAGGAGAAGATGTTATACCAGAATATTTTCCATCATCTTCCTTTCTTGACCCTGTCACCACTTCTAAGACCGAAGTGGACAGATCAGGTTCGGTGGAGCCATCTCCAGAGGATTCACTAGAAATCAAAAGCAGGTTTTTGCCATTTTTAGTAGAGCTCTCCTCAGTTCCCTGCCATGTTAAGGCCTCTCTATTGTTTTGCAGAGACTGCTCATGTGAAGAAGTGGTGGCTATCGATTTCTCTGTTGTAACAACCTCAGACTCCCCACTATAGACAGGTTCTGACATTGCAGGCCCTGAAGTTGGTTGTGTAACCTCAAATGCCCCTATTACTTCTCCAGCTTTGCTTGGTTGCATAGTACCAGAAGCTTCAGATTCATTTATTATAAATGTGTTTGTTTCATTGATTTGAGAAAAGGTTACGTTTTTGGAATGTGCAACGCTTTCAATTTGGTCACTCCTTGCTTCCTCAGCTTTTGTGCTCTTAGGCGCACTCGTAACTTGTTGCTTCCCATTGATGAACTGCAAAGCTGGAGGAGTTGTAACATCAGTAGTATTTTCACAGTCTTCCTCTTCTTCAAACTCTGCATAGTTTGGAAAGAAAGGATCCAATATTATATATTCAGACGAATCCTGCACAGAGTCTGAAGTACAGGGTTCAGTCTGAGTTGACTCTGCATCAATGTGGGTTTCATCTATCGCATGAGGAAGCATGTGGCGATTGAACAGATCCAAAAATTCATTCACCGGGTGATCTGCAAGAAAAAGAGAGCTTTTCATAATCCCTAAGTGACAGTAGACACATGAAGTACAAGCAATCCATCGGAGAAAAAAAACAAAACAGAACAAAACAAATCCAAAACTCAGCAATTTGTTGTAAATTCAGTGTGTTCTTCTGCTAACACAAAGTTAAACTCTGCCACAGTGCGTGGCTTTCTAGTTGCAGCCTCTCTGCATATTGAACATATTGATTATTCAGTACTGTTGATTGCCCTTGGTCCCAAACCCACACCTGATTTACCTTCTCCTGCACTTTTCAGCGAAGATGGGGAATGGACGAGATGAAAACCATTTTTCAGACCAACCTGCTGCAACTGCTTGCACGGATTTAGACACTAACTAACCTTTACCAGTAACTGAATTTAGACAAAGCTAAGCAAGGCAAAGTCTAATACAAGACATGGAAAACTCCCTCTGCATCTCCATTTTTCTTCAGTATAGAGTAATTTGAATTACTAGGAACACCATAACATCTACATCAATCACACTCTTCACTAGACTTGGACCCTAGGTCAGTGAATATAGACTTGCTTTACAAAGGTGTTGCTATTTGGAATTTTAAAGCATTATGCAGCAAATAAAACATATCACAGATTCAAAAATCAACTCCCACTCAGAGAGTAACATCACTGAAGTCCAGTAATTTTCTTTTGCTTACCACTCACTCTGAATTATTTACACACTCCCACAGGTTGCAAACCTTTCACAGTTTTTTCTAGGTGGATAGGCAGAGAAAGAGGAGGAAAGAAGTCTAAGAAGGCAAGATTTTAGCTGCAGAAAACCTCATGAATTCCTCCAAGATTTATGATCCCAAAGTCCACAGACACTTTTTAAACTTGCCTTTTCAGCACAAATATTACTTCAAACCTTCTGCTCCAGACAATAGAAGCTATCCCAACTGAAACAAAATTAAAAAAAAAAAAAGAAACAAGAAGAAAAGATACAACTGACTCAGAAAAAAAAAAGCAGTATTTCAAGCTTGGCCAACTGACTTGAAATGGGAAACTTTGTGCTGAAAGCCTATTCCATGAGTGGTTCTTTCTTCTGGATCTATGTTTGTAACTATTTTGCCCAGAGAGGATTACTTTCTTGCTGGAACAAATTGGTACAGCCAAGGGAGCTTTGCCCACATCTGCCAGGAGAGAATCTGAACCAATTAACAGGACTCCTGCCTTACAGCACTCTCAGCAACCATTTCTTCCTGAAAAATATCTGCAGTGTGTGACAGCAAATCTTCCTCACTAAACCTATCCACAAGACGTAAAACAATGAGAACTTGAGGTAAAGCTCTTCATCAATTCGAAGTAAGTCCTCTACCTATGAAGATCATTTAACCTCTGCAACTACTGAGTCCTCAGAGACAGCGTCATCAGGTGCTCATTCCAGAAAAGAATGTATTCAATCAAATTAAACTGACACAGAATACTATGAAAGGTTTGTGATTCTTTGCCTTAGGCTGGCTTGTGTGTGCAAATTGACTTCAATTTGGTTTTGAAAAGGTCATTGAAACTCCATTGAGAATTAATGTTCTAATATCTCACGCTGTGTTTACAGCTAAACTCATGAAGTATTACTGGATCTCAGCTTTGCTAAAGCTCCAGCTGAAGAATAGAGAGAATAAATCACCTTCAGCATTGTTTATTTCAATTACGATGTCAGGCTTGTACAGCACTGAGCTCAGTGCTCCCAGCAGAACAAAAAAAAGGTTGTTTTTAACCTCATTTCTGCCTGGCTGTTGCACATTGCCCAGAGAAGCCTGGTGGTTACTCTGTACTATGACAGCTCTATTAGATGGCTACAGAACACAGATTTCTTCTCTCTCCCTCACGTGTGTTTGTTGGGAGTTATTTTATGCAATGTTTGTAAAGATTGAATATTTTTCTCCAGTAAATTAGAAATATTTACAAAGGCTGCCCAACGCCACAGAAGAATAAATTTTCTGCAGCCATTTATTTGAGCTCACCCAGATCTCCCTTTCAAATTTCGTGAAAAGCAGGAATTTGGTAATGCCTCCAAGACTGGCAGTACGACTTGAGGAGTCTAATAACTATCCTTTCAGAATCCATGAATTTCAGCAAAAGGCCACCCTGGACATACTGAGAAACCGTGTGTTCATAAAAGCAGAAGATTCGATTGAAACAGAATTCCACACCTTCCTTTCAAATCTGTGCATGCAAAAACCCATGGGAATTCAGTCAGAGAGAGAGGAATGGCAAGACAAAGTTGATAGGAAGCCCGAGAGCTTCTGATTTTTGGTAAATTCGCTATAACATTACTGCACCCACATACAGAACCAGAGAACCACGCAGAGAAACGTGCATGGTCAGGAAAGATGCCTTGTGCTGTGTGAAGAGCTGAAGGAGGGATGTGTATGAACAGCCTGGTGTATAGACTGGTGTGCCATAAAGATTAATTATCACTTCATACACAGCAATTAAGACTGTGCGACAAAGCGTGCAGCTTTGCAGAGAAATGGTACACTAAAAGAAATAAATTATAAAGCCTGGATGGGACTGGATGGGCTGTAATTTGTGGGAGGGTACCGTGACTAACGAGTTCTGACCAACAGTGCAGTATTTTTGCAGCAGTGCACACCTGGGAGTCCCTCAAATTAGTAGCTCAGCCTAAGTCATTTATGGTAGGCAATAAATTTAGTGAACAACATCTGTTCCAAATTCACCTAGAAGACAAATACAAATTCTTACACATGCAGAGATCTCTATCAGATCCTACTTTTACTTTGTTAGCTTTTTCAAGATCTCACATGCCACAACGATCCACATAAAAGAACCTTAGCAAAAGGTATGATATTCTGATAATAAACATTCAGGAGGCTCTTTCATCAAATAATAAGAGTCTTTGGAGGGTTTTATTGTACGTTTTGTTTTTTCCAAAGCAAAAATAACAAGCTTTTCAGAAGATAGTGAAGAATGTAATTGATTGATTTTTTTGTTGTTGTTTAATTAGAAATTATTTTCCTTCCTACAGGTTTGATTATTCAGTGTTAGCATTCAGGTTGCTGAGGATTAAGAGCTATGAAAAATGCTCTTAAAGTCCTGAGATGGCAAATAATCTACATAATGATGTGGCTCACACATCCTTGTCAACTCGGGATAAGACACTGGGAGGAGAGCCTACTACAAAATATGAATTTAGAGGAAAAAGTTGAACTAGTCTGTTAGACCTTGAGGGCAGGAACACAAACACTTGAATTAGTTTTAAACTGACCAGATGCCACTGACTTATGCTGCCTCTATTTATTTCACACCCATTCCAGCTGCAGGTAAACACATACTACTAAAGAGAGATGAAACCAGGACTGTAAAGGGAAGGAGTTTGGCTATCAAATATGCTTATCAATAGGTCATGGAAAACAAGCCAAAAGGAGCCCTTTTTCAAAGAGGTGCTTTGTTATTCTGGCTCCAGGAGAAGGAAAGTGAAAACAAGTAGCTAAAAAGGAGCAAAGCCAAGGGTTGTCAGCTCAGAGTGCCAATCCAAACAAGTCCTGGGAGAGATTTATCAGCAAAGCCTCTTTTGGAGGGAAGTGATGAGGTATGCACCGAAACGGAGATGGAAAGGGTAGCTGGATGGGTGTATATGCAGCACAGAGTGTTTCCTAATCCATTTAATACATCTGGATGTTCTAAATGACCTGCAAGGAACAGGCATCTATCTCAGTAACAGCTCTTACACATAAGAAATTGAAATCCCTCTGGCTATAGGGTGATTTTAGCCTGCTACTGCACACAACCACAGAGCCACGGATCAAGGTGTCACTAATTCTTTTCACAACCCTTCCAATCCATCACAACTGGTTCCAAACCCTTCCTCAGTTTTTCAGTGCATCAAACAGAAAAGTTGCCTCCCTGTTACTGGTGCACGAGATAACGTCTGCACACATCCAAAAATGTGTAACATGCAGTAATATTTCTTCTCTTGAGAAGACTTTGAATATTCTACAAAGAGCTTTTCCAAGACCATCTTTGAGGGGGCAGGAAGTAAAAAGCATTTCCTCTCTCAAAATCCATCAGATAAGCCTCTGAAGAAGAATTAATAGGGAATTAAATAGAAAACATATTATGATTTCCAAACCTTTGAAACACAAAATATTTCATTAAGAAGATGTATGGTTTTGTGAAGTCCCTTTCAAAATGGGGCTCTTAACATCTAATCTGGCCTCCTGCAGATAACAGAATTTCACACTCCTGCAATTTGTCCACTTATTGCTTCAGAGCCACATGCTGAGTTATTTGTGAGCAGTAGTACAGTTCAGTCTTTTGTAGAAGGACTAGAGGTCTGATAAAGCCATGAAATTCACGTAAAAAATTCTGTGGACTTTAAATCAGGCCCTATATTTTGACAAGAATACAGCTAAATAGGAAACAAAAAAAAGAGATTTTAGATAGAAGACTACAACCATTTTGGACTCTTCATTTTGAAGAGCCATTGCATAATGTGACACTACCACAAAATCTTTAACGTTCACCATCAGGAAGCCATAACCACAAGACAGGTTTACATGAAAAATCAAAAGAGTTTGCATTATTCAAATTATTTCCTGCACTTGATAATCAGAATTTTTCAAGTTTGGCATCAATAGAGTTATATCAAGATTAAAATGTTATTAGTTATTGTCGGAGTGAGCACAGAGGAGGCACCAGGATGGGCAGAGGGATGGGGCAGCTCTGCTGGGAGGAGAGGCTGCCAGAGCTGGCATTGCTCAGCCTGGACACGAGAAGCGTGGGGGTGACCTCACTGTGGCTTCCAGCGCCTGAAGGAGCTGCAGGAAAGATGGAGAGAGACAATTGCCAAGGGATGGAGGGACAGCACCCAGGGAATGGCTTCCCACTGCCACAGGGCAGGGCTGGATGGGATATTGGGAAGGAATTGTTCCCTGGGAGGGTGGGGAGGCCCTGGCACAGGGTGCCCAGAGCAGCTGTGGCTGCCCCTGGATCCCTGGCAGTGCCCAAGGCCTGGTTGGACAGGGCTTGGAGCAGCCTGGGACAGTGGAAGGTGTCCCTGCCATGGCAGGGGTGGCACTGGATGAGTTTTAAGGTCGGTCCCAACCCAAACCATTCCATGATTCTATGTATGGTTCTATGAAGACGTTGCTAAAACACATGTATAGATGTAAATGGCTTTAATGTGCTGTTTTGAAATCCCTGCACATTTTTGGGATGCTCATGGTGGGATCGCAAAGGTTATGCACCGGAGAGAGCCTATGGACAGCTAAAATCCAGACTCCACTCCACCTGGAAAACAATGGGGAGTCCTCCAAGCAGAAGAGACTCAAAATGGTTCAAACCCTCTGAGAGACCAGTGAAGGACCAGTGAAGCCTCACACCCAGGCTTGGGAGAGAATCTAGGATGAGGAAAGACTAAAGCACCTTTATGTCATGCACTGCCCTGAACCTCAGCTCTGCCAGAAACCAGATCCCCAGCCTAGGTGGGTTCGAGCAGCTTTATGACCATGGCTTGCTGAAACTCTTACAGCAAGAAAAAAAAATCCAAAACTTCAACCAATTCCACAGGAATGTGTCAGTTTCATTGAATATATTTTGTTTTAAAAGCATACTGAGGAAATAAAAAAGGGATTTGACAAGCTGTCCCCAACACAAAAAAAACCAAATAAAATCAAAACCTTTCTATTAAGTAGGGGTTTCATTCCCCTTAAGATATTACATTTAAATTGGAACAAAACCATTCAATTTCACAGAAATAAATCAATCTGATAACATCTTTTGGGCTGTTCTGTTTCACAAAAGAGGGATTTTTTCTTTTTAATATATTGTTCTTTTCATTTAATTAAAAAAATTTTTTTTGAAATACAGATATTTCCTGCTGCAGAACAATTCCAAGTGTCAGCCTTTGGTAGATGCAATTCCTCTAACTTGTGCCATCTTGTAGTATCATTATCCTACCTAAGCACGGTCAAAGTGCAACAGTGCTCCAGGCATACCCCTTCTCCTCTTCAGGAAAAAGTGGGAATACTGCCAAGGTGCTGGTCTAAGGCGTTAAAGAAACATGGCTACTATTATACACACCTAAGTCAAAAAAATTTTACAAAGAAAAAGGTCCAGAAATAATTAATTTCTTTATGCTTTTAAACCTTCTACCTCACATTAACATGACTAGTATATATGATGAGGTCTAGTAAAATCCAATTCTTGATTACTGTTCAGTCTAAATAAACAAAAGGTTTTATTTAGTTCACTGCAAAATGTTTCCCAGCTGGATATATATTTCTAAAATTTTGTTAACTTTGGCTCCCTTTACAAATCTTTAAGGATGTAGGGCAGGTTTCAATAATTTTGGGGTTTGGATTGGGTTTTTTTGTTTTTTTTTTTTACCTTCTAAATTTTATCAAAATTTATATTTTGTTATCCCTGTGAGAGTCAAAAGAGATGATTACATTACACACACACA
>VWPU01016767.1:0-52500 GCA_013398955.1 Callaeas wilsoni
CGCCGCCAGCCAATGGGAGCGCGGGGTGTTCCCCGGCAGCCAATGGGAGTGCGCCGCCGGGCGCCGCCAGCCAATGGGCTGCTCACACTTCACGGCCGCCGGCCAATCGCCTGCCGGAGCGTCGCCGCCGAGCGCGCCGGCCACGCCCCGCCGTCCCTCCGGGGTGACTTCCTTCCGAACAGCCAATCAGCGATCCCGCTGCTTATTCCCGCCCCCGCGCTGGCGGCCGCAGCCAATGGGCAGCGGCTCCCAGAGGGAGGGAAGGGCCGTCTCCATGGTGCGCGCGGCGGAACCCGGAAGTGGCGGCGGCGATGGCGGCGGTGGCGGGGCCGGTGCGGCTGTGGGTGCGCACGGAGCCGTTCCTGGTGGGAGCGCTCCCGGTGCCGCCGCCCGCCCGCCTCACCCCGCACTACCTACGCAAGGCGGCCGCCTACGCCCGCGCGCGGGCGGACCAGGGCTGCTTCCCGCGGCTGCGCTGGCCCTGCTGGCGGCACATCGCCTGCGGGAAGCTGCAGCTGAGCCGCGAGATCGCCTGGCTCTACTTCGAGCTCTTCCGCGGCCTCCTCGGGCCTGCCCCGCCCCTCCGCCTGCGCTGGGCCGAGGCCGAGGCGGCCTGCGCCAGCGCCGAGGAGCTGGAGCGGGAGCGGAGCAAGGCAAGAGCCCGGAGCCGGCCTAAGGCGGGGGGAGCCCGGCACCTGCCTAAAGGGGAGCCCGGCCCAGCCTGACTTCTCTGTCTCTCCCGTGCTCTCCAGCTCTCCGTGGACACTCTGCAGTTCCTGCTCTTCCTGTACGTCCAGCAGCTCCACAAGGTTTCCCTGCGGAGGTCTCTGCTCGGGGACGAGTGGCCCAGCCCCAGGACCAAGTCTCCCAGCCTGAGTGGGAAATCGGCCGGCGGGAATAAGGTACTCGTGCCTGTGGGATTCTCCGCGTGCAGGAGCTTCTTCGCTGTGGGGAACTGCCTTGAGGGGGGTTGGAAAGGGGCTGGTTTGTTCCTGGGAGGGTTTCATCTGTGGCAAAATGTGAGCAAGGGTCCAGTTTCAGAATTCTTGTTCCACAGCACACGAAGTGAAGTTGGTGTGTTCTCTGCACTATATAAAAAGGTTTTTTAAAGTTTTCCATGAGACTTTCCTGGAGTCCAAAGCCAACTGAATATTCCCTAAGAGTCTTGGCAAGTGTCTTTTTAAGAAGCAACAGCCTCTTTGCTTTATTAGCCAAGCAGGAAGCTTTCCTCATGCTCATAGTGCCTTTCCCATGATCCAGTGTGGAGTTTTGGATCCCGGCATCACGTTGTGTTTCTGAGAGGGGAGTTGGTTGTTCAGCTGTAGATCAACCACGTGGAAGTGCTGTTTCCTTTTAAAATACTGCCAGGTATTTAGGAAGGAGTGAGTTGAATGTGTCCTGTGGGCAGCTCTGTGTGGGAGAACGGATTACAATTTGCAACCCTACACAAGGCCATGCAAACCTCTGGAATTCTGGCAGGGACGTGCTGCTGTGAGCAGGATGAGCTGGTGAAATGTGCCTTGGGTAGCTTTATCCTGAAACATTGAACAGAGGTGGTGAGGACAAGGTGTAATCACAGCCGTGTGTTCCTTCGGCAAAACAAAACAGCAAAACAAAAACAGAGCTTTATTAAGCTCTGCCAGCATTCCAGTCTCCTGGGTTTTGTTGTTTTTTTTTTTTTTTTTTTTGGCTGGACCTCTTTAGAATTTGAAATAAGGATCCTTTCAGAGGGTTTGGTTTATTGGTGCACTCGCTGTGGAGAAATAACCCTCAGCTTTTTATCCTGGAAGGCGGCGCTGAATCCTGGCTGCAGGTCTGGCCCAGCTGCAGGGATTTTCCGGTGGAGCAGCTCCAAGACCTTGAGTGTCAGTTTTTGATTTGTTTCTTCCCTTCGAATGCCAGCAGCAGCAGCCTGGGTTTGTGTAGGATTGTAGGAGAGGCTGGCGCTGCTCTCTAAAAGGAAATACTCAGTATTTGAGTTGGAATGAAATGTTTATTTTGAGTTTTTGGGGAAAGGCGTCCTTCCAGCTTTGGAAGAGCAGAGTATGAGGAATGAGCACCGTGCCTGACTGGGTTTCATTCTTTTAGAAGGATTCTCAGCAGGGATTTGTCTAGATGATATCCGTGGAGCTTCTCAGCTTGGAGAACTCACCCCCTTGTGTGTTTTCCTGCCTCCCCCCAGAACTGGAACGACCAGGAGCACCTCGCCTTTGTGCAGAGTCACCTCTTGGATATGTTGGAGCTGCTGCTGGAGCCGGAGCAGCTCTCAGCCTCTTCCCATTCCAGCTGCAGCAGCCTGGTGTCCTCCGAGGCCGTGTGTGCCCTCAGCTTCCTGCTCGAGGGCACCGTCAGCAATTCCGGCACCGTCTGGCCCCTCCACGAGCTGGCCCTCAGGCAGCCCTGCCACGGCCACAACGGATATTCCAAGGTGTCCAGAGCCTTCTCCCTGCCCAAGCTGGAGAGCTGGCTGCGCTCCTCGCTCACCGCTAATCCCTTGGGAATGACTGTCTGCCTCAAGGCTGGGAAGAAGCTCGCGTGGGCGCAGCAAGGTGGGAAAACCTGCTGGGAAGTTGTGCTTAGAAGGACAGAAATATGTGGGAAATGGGGGCGTGGGGGGGAAATAGGAATACGTGGGCAAAATAGAAATATACAGAAATATGGCAAAGAGAAGTATATGGAAATGTAGAAATCTATAGGAATAATACAGAGATAGAAATACGGAAGTATAGAGAAAGTGGGAGATAGAAATAGGGAAAATGAGAAATACAGAAATAAATTTAGAAAGACGGAAAAAGAAAGCTAGATAAATAGTATAAATAAAATTTAGGAAAAAAAAAATACCAGAAATGGGAACTCGGCTCCTGTTGCTGACCAGGCAGTGGGGTGGGACCTGGTCTAGTTTTCCTCGTCTCCAGTCCAGCCCCTCTCCTTCAGGGAGGTGGCAGTGGAGCCAAGGCGCTTTCCCCCTCAGGATAAGGAATTTAACTCAATGTTTTGTTTCCCTGACTGCCCCCAAGAGGGGCAGTGGGTTAGGGAGGACGGGGAGGGGTTTAAGGATTGCATCCTAGTGGGAGCATTTCCCTTTTCAAAACACACCTGCTTAAAACCTGCCCTCAGGATCTTCCTGCTAAGCTGAGTCTTGTGTTCAGGAACAGGCTTGTGGAACTGGAGATTCCTTGCTCAGGGCTGGCTGGAGCTTGTGGGAAGCTTTGGCTTGAAGTAGTTTGGATCCTTCAGTGTGTCTCAGTTTCTGAAATTTCTGATGCCTCATGCTGCTGACCTGCCCAGGAGGCATCAGGGGTGGNGGCTTTGGCTGCTCCTAAGTAATCCTGAAGTGGTTTTGATCCTTCCTAAGTAATCTTGAAGTGTTTTTGATCCTTCAGTGTCTCTCAGTTTCTGAAATTTCTGGTGCCTCATGCTGCTGAGCTGCCCAGGAGGCATCAGGGGTGGTGTGACTGGTGTGGGAAGTACCATCCTTGAACTTTGGGGCTGATTATTTTCCTGAGGGATTGCCGGACCCCGAAGTTTTGTGGACTTTGTCTTGCAGTGGAGGGGACAACCAAGAGAGCCAAGATTGCCTGCAGTGCCCGCGTGGTGCCGGAGGTGTCCCCCATGGTGGTCATGAGCCAGGTGTACAGGCAGACCCTGGCCAAGAGCTCAGACACTCTGGTGGGGGCTCACGTCAGAATCCATCGCTGCAACGAGTCCTTCATTTACCTCCTGTCCCCTCTGCGGTGAGTGTGGGTGCTCCTGGCTGACCATGAGGGTGTCCTGGGGGCCATGAGGCCAGTGGGATCCTGGGGGGCATTAGGAAGAGCATTCCCAGTAGGTCAGGAAGTGATGCTGCCCCTCTGCTCAGCCCTGTGAAGCACATCTGGGGTGCTGTGTCCAGGTCTGAGTTCCTCAAGGGAGACAAGGAGCTCCTGAGAGGATCCAGTGGAGGGTACGGAGATGATGTAGGGACTGGAGCATCTCCCTGACAAGGAAAGGCTGAGGGAGCTGGGCCTGCTTAGTCTGGAGAAGACAAGACTGAGAGGGGATCCCATCAGTCCATACAGAGATCTCCAGGGGGTGCCAGTCACAGGACAAGGAGCAATGGCCATAAACTGAAACACAACAAGTTTCACCTCAGCATTAGAAAGAACTTCTTTCCATTGAGGGTGGCAGAGCACTGCAACAGCTGCTCAGAGAGGACATGGAGTCTCCCTCTCTGGAGGGAGAGGGGGCCATGAGGCCAGTGGGATCCTGGGGGGCATTAGGAAGAGCATTCCCAGTAGGTCAGGAAGTGATGCTGCCCCTCTGCTCAGCCCTGTGAANGGGTGCTTTGGTCTGAGTTCCTCAAGAGAGACAAGGAGCTCCTGAGAGGGTCCAGTGGAGGGTGTGGAGACGATGAAGGGACCGGAGCATCTCCCTGACAAGGAAAGGCTGAGGGAGCTGGGCCTGCTTAGTCTGGAGAAGACAAGACTGAGAGGGGATCCCATCAGTCCGTACAGAGATCTCCAGGGGGTGCCAGAGGGTGGTGCCAGTCACAGGACAAAGAGCAATGGCTATAAACAGAAACACAAGTTTCACCTCAACTTGAGAAAGAACTTCTTTCCATTGAGGGTGGCGGAGCACTGCTGAGGGAGGACATGGAGTCTCCCTCTCCGGAGACACTCCAAACCCACCTGGACACGTTCCTGTGTCAGCTGCTGCAGGTGACCCTGCCTTGGACTGGATGGAGGTTCCTTCCAGCCCTAATGGTTCTGTATTTCTTTGGCAGATCCGTGACCATCGAGAAGTGCCGGAACAGCACCTTTGTGCTGGGCCCCGTGGAGACGTCGGTGCACGTCCAGAGCTGTGACAACGTTAAGGTCATCGTGGTTTGCCACCGCTTGTCGCTTTCGTCCACCACCGCCTGTACTTTCCACGTTCTCACACCCACGCAGCCCCTCATCCTCTCGGGGAACCAGGCAGCCAGCTTTGCCCCTTTCCACACCCATTATCCCATGCTGGAAGACCACATGGCTCAGGTGGGCCTGGCCACTCTGCCGAACTACTGGGACAGCCCCATGCTGGTGTGCAGGGACAGCGGTGACACGAGCGTCTTCCGGCTCCTGCCCCCCTCGGACTTCTACACCTTTGTGATTCCCTTTGAGATGGAAGGGGACACCACAGAGACCCCGGGGGGGCTTCCCCAGGAGTACCAGGAGGCGCTGAGGCAGCGGGAGCAGAAGGTGCAGGTGTGGCAGCGCATGGTGAAGGAGGCAGGGCTCACCAGGTGAGTGCCCCCCAGGGAGGGCAGAGCTCGGCCCGCGTGGGTCGTTTGATGGGGTTCCAGAGAAATCCTTGAAGGATGGGTTGGGTTGTGTGAGCCCTATCTTGCAGGCCAGTCCTACAGCATTAGTAACTAGCAATCCTGGGATTCTGCTTGATAAAGTGGGAAGAGTAATGCTCCCAGGCATAGCTCAGAGTTGTAGAATCCCAAAATGGTTTGGTTTGGAAGGGGCCTTAAAGCTCATCCTGTTCCACCCCCTGCCATGGAACACCTTCCACTATCCCAGGTTGCTCGGAGCCTCGTCCAACCTGGCCTTGAACAGTTCTAGGGATGGAGCAGCCACAGCTTTGGGCAGCCTGTGCCAGGGCCTCAGCACCCTCACAGAGAAGAATTTCTTCCCAATATCCCATCTAATCCTGTCCTCTGGCAGTGGGAAGCCATTCCCCTATGTCCTATCACTCCAAAGTCCCTCTCCAGCTGTCCTGGTTCCCCTTTAGGCACTGGAAGGGGCTCTGAGGTCTCCCTGGAGCCTTCTCTTCTCCAGGTGAACACCCCCAGCTCTCCCAGCCTGGCTCCAGAGCAGAGCTGCTCCAGCCCCTGGAACACCTCCATGGCCTCCTCTGGATTCCAGCAGAGGCACATCCTTGTTATGCTGGGTATCCCTGAGCTGGAGGCAGCTCTGCAGGTGGGGCCTCACCGAGTGGAGTGAAGGAGGAGAATCCCCTCCCTTGCCCACACTGCTTCGAAGGAGGGGCTTTCTCATGGTTGCGTTTTCCCAGCTTGTGAGACTCTGGGAAAAGCATTCCCAGCCAGTGCCGAGGTGAGGGATCCACGCTGGCAGTGGATTGGACCAGGGCTGGGTGTGCACCCTGAGCTGCCTGGGGTCCCTCTTAGCCCAACCTTCACCGTGGGATTGAAGCTGTAAATGACTGTCCCAGCCCTTGTTGAGGTGAGCTGGAATGTGCACGTGGATCATTCCAGCAGATCACCTTGTGGGCAGTAGGTTTGAAATTCCTCTGGAGCAGATCACATGGAATCCTCTGCCCAGCTTCCTTGCAAGCAAAGAATGGGGATAAAACCCCATTTCAAACATCCATCTGTAAAGACTTGGTGAGAACAAGTTTTGTTCCCTAAACCGTGCTTAAACTAGGGAGATTTTCTTTCTGTTCCATGTCAGTTGATGGCTGGTAAGGGGTGTGTAACTGAGTGCTGATAGCAGTGATCTTGGAGGAATTTATCCTGTGGGAAACATGGAAAAGGAAAGCATTCCTGTCAAGACTTCCTATTGTACCAGGCTGAGGAGTTCCAGCTCATTTGATGGTTCCTTGTTTCGGAGGAGCTCCCTGTGCTTCCCCTCTTCCTTTCTGAAATCCAGATGCCTCTGTGCTGAGCAGAGAAAGTGCAGTTTGAAAAAGCTCTGGACTGGGAGAGGGAAAGGATTCCAGGGCAGGATTTTGCTACAGGAGGAGGGTGGCAGAGCAGTTGTGACCCAGAGGTGGGGACAGAAAACCTTCACAACTCCCAGCCCTGAGTTTTGAGCACAGCAGAGAGGGAGGAGACTTCAGCCCTTGTCCTGGAGTCATCTCTTGTGTCTGTCAGCCTCGTCCATGGCTCTTCCTGCTCCAGCTCTTGTTCTCCCAGGGCTGCTGCTTCCCACCACAGTTTTGGGAAGGTGTTTGGCCTGTCAGAACCTTCCTGTGAAAGAAGTGTGAGGAAAATAGGGATGACGTGCTTGGATTTGCCATCGTCTGCCGCAGTCACAGGAGGCAAGAGCTCGCTGCTTATTCCATGAAAGGGGGAAAACTCTGGCAAGTTTAGAAGCTTGTTGAAAAGAAACTGGGCAGCTGACAGTGGAAAATGTCTGTTGTCTCCTGCAGACAGGGAAACAAGAAGGCAGACAAGTAGGAAGCTTAGAGCAAACAGGATATCAGGCTTGTAGAAAGAAAAAAGCTGCTGTGCTCGAGCGGGGAGGTGAAAGAGAGTGTTAGAAATAAGAAGACATCTTTCAAGAAGTTGAAGTTGTCTGATTGAGGAAAGTGGGGCAAAAAAAGAATGTAAATCCTGCCAGGCTGAAAGTAAAACCCCCGTAAGACAGGACCAAGAAGACAGCTTGAGGAACAACTTGCAAAAGCATAAAATCCTGTTTATTCATTTCCCGAGCGTATCAGACAGAAAGTCTTTCAGGGTCAGTAGCAGATCAAGGTAGAGAAAAAGCTCTTGGAGAAGATAAATCCACAAGGGAAGAAAGAAGTGGCTGCCTTTGTGTTCACTGGGGAGGAATTTGGGTTAGTTTGTGTCCCAGAACCGTGCACTTTGGGGAATGGCTCAAATGGAAGAGAACATACAGACAGCAGCCTTAACCTGAAAAAAGGATATGGATACACGGAGCCTCTCTGAGGCTGAGTGGGGCAAAACTGAACAGAAAGGGCTGTAATGGAAGTGACCTTAAAAACTGAACCAGATTCCACCCCCTGCCATGGACGGGGACACCTTCCACTGTCCCAGGTTGCTCCGAGCCCTGTCCAGCCTGGCCTTGGTCACTTCCAGGGATGGCACAGCCACAGCTTCTCTGGGGACCCTGTGCCAGGGCCTCACCACCCTCACAGGGAAGAATTCCTTCCCAATGTCCCGTCTGACCCTGCTCTCTGGCAGTGGGAAGCCATTCCCCCTTGCCGTGTCACTTCAGGCTCTTGGAAAGTCTCTCTTCATCTTTCTTGTACCTCCTTCAGGCACTGGAAGGCCAGTTAGGTCACCCTGAAGGTTCTCTTCTCCAGGCTGAACAATCCCAAATCTCCCAGCCTTTCCTTAGAGGAGGGATGCTCCATCCCTCTGATCACCTTCATGGTCTCCTCTGGAGCAGATTTCCTGCTTTTCCCAGTACAGAATGGGGTCAGCACATCAAATTAGGAATGGGTTCAAAGCAAACCCACATAAAATCTCCGGATTATTGAAAAATGATCATTTTTTATTGGTGTTCAGAAATGAATTGTGTAAACTTGAAAAAGTCCATCGGGAGCTACTCAACACCTGTTCCACCTTTGCCTTAAGAAATTCCAGGTGTGAGTTGATCCCAGAGGGTTGGGATGCTGTTCTGGAGATGCTTTTGGGCATCTGGCCAGTGCCAGTTAGCCTGAGCTGAGTTGCCCATCCTATTACTGCTGGACTTGCCAAAAACACTCCAAAAGTTCATAATGAGCAACAGGAATGATGTGAGGAGTGTTTATAGGTGCATTTTTTCCCTGATCTCCATCCTCCCGGATGCTGTCAGAACAGAATTTCGTGTCCTTAGTGCTTAAGCACCGGTCGCTAATTTTAGTTTTCTCCCTTTTCAGACAGTTTTTCAGCTGTGATCTGAGGGGGAAGTGGAGGCAGCCCTGGAGCAGGGTGGTTGTGGTGGTGGGATGGGGAATTTTGTGTGACTTCTCCAACTCCACCAGGTTCTGCCTTTGGGGTTCATTATCCTCACGTTCACTTGGTAAAAACCTTCTCTGGTTGTCTCTGCAAGGTTCAGGAACCAAGCCTGGCTCTTCCTGATACATCTGAAGGATTGTTTGGATAGTGAAGACGTGGTAGAAGTACAATACTGTAAATAAATGCGATTTTTCCATGCTTCCCTGCTGATGTTTCTGTTTCAGGGATCAGAGGAAACAGTTCCAGACGCTGGTAGAAAACAAATTCTATGAGTGGCTGGTTCGGACGGGGAACCGACAGCAGCTGGACAGCCTGGTCCCTCCTGCCGTGGGCTCCAAGCAGGCAGCAGGGTAACATTCCTGGGCAGGGCAACACTCCTGGGCAGCAGAAGGAAAGGGAGGTGAGTAAAAGGCCTCCTTCTCTTGCTTCTTCTCTCCCCGCAAGACTTATCCCATGTTTGTGTGCACAGCCAAGGCAGAGGTAGGAAAAGTTGGAGTCTGTTGAGTGAATGTTCTCCCAAGAGCCTGGCATTTGGGTTTCGTTCTTAATTTCCTGTCCAAACCCCTTTTCAGCTGAAATCTGTGTCCTCAGCAGTGCCTTGCTGTCAGGTTTGATTTGTTGGAGGCATCTGTAAGGCAGATGGGCATGTTGCACATAATGTGATATAAAACTGATTGGAACAGCTGCTCTTTCAGAGAAACTCTCTGTATTGAGGTCTACCCATCTCGCTTTTTGCTAAAGAGAATTGAGTGAGGCTTTGGGTGGCTCTTTCAATGAGCTTTTGGGTGGTTCTTTCAGTGAGGCTTTGGGTAGTTCTTTCAGTGAGGCTTTGGGTGGTTCTTTCAGTGAGACTTTGGGTAGTTCTTTCAGTGAGACTTTGGGAAGTTCTTTCAGTGAGGCTTTGGGTGGTTCTTTCAATGAGACTTTAGGTAGTTCTATGAGGCTTTGGGCAGTTCTTTCAGTGAGACTTTGGGCGGTTCTTTCAGTGAGGTTTTGGGTAATTCTCACTTTTCCCAAGAAGAAGTGGTTTAGGAGCTGGAGACCTGCCCTTATCGTGCTCTTCCACCGTGGCATGTTTCAAACCATTAGAAAGTTGTTTTATTTTTGATTTAGCTTTTGAATTCCTTTTTCTCTGCTGGTGTTAGAAGTAAACTTGGCTCCTTTTATTTTGTTCCAGAGCTCTGGGAACGGACAGTGATCAGACAGTGATCCACTCAGCCCAGTTCTCATTAAGACTTTGTGGCCATCCCACCTGCACCCACTGGATCTGACACCCAGCCCTGGTGTGGATTGGACTGCCTTAGGATTCCTGAGCACTGCTGCCTTCCCAGGAATGTGCTGCAGCCATCCTGTTGGTGACTGAGAGGAGTCCAGCCTGGCACTGGAGGAAGATGAGGTGTGCCTTGTTGCAGAGCTGTCACCAGAGTTTGTGTCCGTGGTGAGCAGGTATCCAGCACACCAGGTTTCCTGGGACAAAGCTGGATGCAGGCCCTGGGCATCACCTGCACCCTCACGGTACAAACCAGCTGTGCTGTTTTTATAAATGTGAAAAAGAAATGTTTAAATTTTTTATGAATGAAATCCAACAGGTTTTTTTAATATGAAGATGGCACTTCTGTGAAGATTAATTTTTGTATATGGTTGCATTGTTTTGACAAATGTCAATAAACCAGAGTTGTTGGATAAACCTGGCACATGTCCTGGGGAAGGGGTTGTACCTGTACAGTTGGTCTTAGAGGGACACAGCATCTTTTATCTTAATGAAATGTGAACCTGTCAGAGAGAAAGTGCTCATTTATGAGGAAGGTGGGGCAAAAAAAGAATGTAAGTCCTGGCAGGCTGAAAGGGAAACTCATGTAAACTTCAGCCATGGAGCTGAAGGTTTTGAAGGCTGCCCTGGCACAAGCTTTTGGTACAAGCCCTATTCCTATCTCTCATAATTTTCATAAAGATTATCAGCTTGAATAAGCACCATTCTCGTGTGCTGGTGGGATGTGTTTTGGGGAGATGTGCTCATAGCTGAGCACCTAAATAAGCTTGGAAAATAGGCAAAGGCATTGCATGGATGAGTGGAAGCAGCAGCTGGTGGTGGCTTGGGAAGAGCTATCCAAGCTGAGAGCGAGAGGAAGGCACAGTGCTTTGGAGTGCACAGACTCAGAATTCCTCTGAAGGTCTCCCTTGGCTCCTGGGCAGGCAGGTGAGGTGAGTTTATTACATTTATTCTATTTATGTAAGATGAATTTATTGTATTTAACCGACCTCTAAAGGAAGGATGTGCAAAGTGACCACAGCTTTGAGCTGTGAACCTGCTGATAGAACCCAGCTTGTGCTTGAACTCTGGTCTTCAGGAATTAAAAACGAAATCGATCCAAGTGGCCTCAGTGAGAGAGCAACAGCTCTGGGTGATTCAAGGCTCCTAAAATGGGAAGAGGAGCAGATGCTGAGTGTGTGCGCCCCGGGCTCTCCCATCTGCCTGCATTTACAGAGCTGCTGTTGCGAGAGTGCTTGTCCTGACAGATTTGAAAGAGGGGCTGCGTGTTTCGGGCGCTGCTGTGCCAAATTCGTGTCCCTTTGTCTCACTAAGCCTTTGGGCTGGGGCACTGAATAGCTGCAGAGGTGGTTTTTCATAATGCACTGGCGGGGGGGTGGCTGTGGAAGCCAGCGATCCTCGGCCTCCCCGCTCCGAGGGCCAGAGCGTGGCTGAAAGGAAAACTCTGCTCCAACCTCAGGTGCTGGGCTGGGAGTTTGGAGTTGAATTTGTGACACTTGCAGAGACAGTCAGAAATCTTGGCATCGTTTGATGTGTGAAATCACTCACTTTGTGGGGGGGCAGGTGGCCACGCATCCTTCTTTCCCTCTGTGTCAGGAGGCGTTTGGAGCAGTGTGGCTCCAGCTGAGGGTGTCCCAGGAAAATCTGCAGCCTCTTTGCTGCACAGATGTTTCCATTGAGAGCTTTCAATGCAGAGCTGGTCTTTGCAAGCCTCTGGTGTCTGCCCTGAGCACTTGTTCATCGTTCCTTAGCTGCATCCTTCACTGCACCGGAGCATTCCCTGATGAGTACCGTGTGCCCTTCGTACAAATGGGGTGGGTCTCCAAGAGCCAGCGAGGATTCCTTCTTGTTTAACAAACTTGGAAGGGAGGGAGCAGCCAAATTACCCCCCGTCCTCCCGGACTTGGCAGGGGGCTGCGTGTTTTGAGTGCATTTGGCAGAGTTTTGGTGTTCTGACTCAGCAAATGATAACAAAGGGAGGATGGCGAAGCCTTCCTTTATTCCATAATCCTGTTTGCTTTTCTGGAAATCGGCTATAGCCTCAGAATCACTGACTCAATTTTTGGATCCTATTCTCATGACAAAGCGGCTGTCTGGTTTAAAACAAGCCCGTTATAAAAAGGGCACCTCGGATCCTGGCTGTTTGTAACAGCTGCTGACGTTCCTCCGGCACAGGGGAGCTTGGCTGGAACAGAAAATGTCCAGAGCTGGAACCAAGGTAAGTTTATTTGCAGTGTATTCATGATTTTGGCTAAAAGTGCAGAATTTAACAGGGATGAATTGTGGAGAAAGTTTGTTTCCTTTGTTCTGCTGACAGCTTCCCCCTCTGTCAGCATGTGGGCAGGGGGAGATGCTTGAAATCCCTCCTCACGTGGAGGGGAGCTGGAGCTGAACCCTCCCAAGTATTTTCCCAAATTTTGGCTGGTTCCTCTAGGGGTGGCTCTGCCAGAGGATGGAGTCAAGCGCGGTGACTGGTGAGGGGGCATTTTGAAATGATTCTAAATCAGCAGGATCTGATGCCTCGTAAATTGGGGGTGGAGGGGGCCGTGCCAGCAGGGAATCACCGCACTTGCGGAGCGGAGTCTCATGAAAGGCTCCCTTGGAGTCTTGGGAGAGCCTGACTCCCAGCACCAGCGGAGCTGCCACATCTCCTTTCCATGGTGGAGCAGAGGTGTGCTGCGACAGGAGGACTCCTGGACGGTGGCGGTAGCACCGAAGGGAATGGTGTTCCCTGAGGGATGCACACCGGCCTTGCCGTTCGGTGCAATCGGCAGGCATGCACTGAAATTGGAGGAGGAGGTAGGTGGGGAAGCTTGGCTTCAGCTGGAGTGACATCTCAGGTGGGGATCCAGCTCCTCAGGCTTGGGTTTAGCAGAGCTGAGCTGGCTGGTCCCACAGAACTTGTACTGGAGCTTGGGCTGGGCAGGGAGAAACAGCTGGGAAGGGAAAGGAGGGCGAGGACTTGGGCCAGTGTCCCCTGTGGAATGTCAAACACTGCTAGGAGGCTGTGGGAAGAGCTTCATCTGAGTTTTACTTTTGGGCCGGATTCCTTTCAGCCCGTGGAGGCTGTAAGACCCAAGGGGGTTTGGAAGCACAGTTGGTTTGGAGGCACTGGGCAATGCCGTGGAAAATCCGGTCTTGGCTTTTCCGTATCCTTTGGATCTGTGGCTCTCAGTGGTTGGGCTGTCGGTCTGGGAAGCCAAGGAGGGTGTGCTGGTGGCTCCCGGATCCCAGGGGTGCAAACTTTCTGTACCTGTGCCTAAAAAGGGTGCTGGGGAATGGCAACTGCTCCATCCTTGAGTCTCCTGTCAGCTTGGAAAGCCTTGAGCACGTTCTGCCTTTCCCCTGCCGAAAGCCATGTCCCCTTGGAGTGCACCACGGGGAATTAATGGAATATGTGCTGCTGAGGGGCAGCAAGATGGCCAGGAGGAGTCATCTCCTATTTCTCTATGCTCTGCTCTTGTTAGCACATTCCAGGGAGAAGAAAAGGGCAAAGTAAGGAATTAAACACCATTTCTCACAACCCCGGCGAGTGATCTGCCCTGGAAAGGGATCACTGCTGACAGAGGAGGCACTACTGCGTATTTTTTATGGGTTTTCTTCCAGCTAAGCTGCTGTTGAAAAGAAATATGTGATAACTCAGGTGAGGTGACCAAAGAGAGAGTTTTACATTCCTGCAAGGGAGATCTCCTCTGGCAAATGTGGTATGTGCCTGGTAACCCCCAAAAGGCAAGGTTTAGGCAGGGAGAGGTTAACAGGTGTGTGCCGGGAGCAGAGCTCCTGGAGCGTTTGGCTGAAGGAAGGCAGCCTGAAGGGGAGAAAAACAAAGCTGCAAATCTGGAATTGGAATCTGTAATTCACCTGTAATTATTCTGCGGGTGAAAACATCCACCTGTTTTGTTGGTGCCCGAATCCATGCAGGAAAGCTGGGAAGTGAAGGTCTGAAATGAGCTGAGGGTGTGTCTGAAGAGCTGTGCTGGAGAATGGGCGGGCAGGATCCCTTAAATTCTGAGATTAAACCAAGGGGCAGCACTTTGGCTGGACACAGCTCTGTAGGAACAGCCATATCCTTAACGTGCCTTTGGATTTCTTTGGCTTTGTGGTTCTATAAGTACAGGGAAAATGCCTCCTGGAAACATCAGGTAGCTTTGCCAGGTTCCAGTTTGGTTGTGTTAGGCTGGGTAGGGAAGGAACATCACTGAATCCCGGAATGGTTTGGGTTGGAAAGGACCTTAAAGCCCACCCAGTTCCACTCCCTTCCATGGGCAGGGACACCTTCCACTATCTCAGGTTGCTCCAAGCCTCATCCAACCTGGCCTTGGACACTTCCAGGGATCCCTCTGCCCAGAAAGCAGATCCACGTTGGGCAGAGATCCTCATCAACCGTGCTGGACATTCACGGCGTGGACAGGAGCGGGACAGGATCAGAGCTTGGGGACAGATGTTGGAGAGAGGGATCAGCCATCCCAGCGGTGGGTAATGCTGAGCTGGGAAGAGGTGAATCCCTGCAGAGGGTTTTCCAGGGATGCTGTGGCTTTCTTGACCACTGGCTTCAAGAAGAGGGTGACTGGTGGTGCGTGACTGCCAAACCCAGTGAGCAGAGCTTTCAGTGTTGCCTCTGGGTCAGGCTGGCAGATTTTTTGGGTGATACCTTTAGGGACAATGATCCAGAAGCAGAATCTGTAAAAGGCAGCAGGAAGATCTGGCCAGCATGGTTAACTGCCCAAGAGTGGGAAAACAGGCACTGGGCATTTCAGTGCTTTCCTTTCACAGCCTTTATTCACTGCTGGAAAGGTTGGAGTGATTCCCAGCTCTCCATTGTGTGAAGGTGGGAAGAGCTTGCTCAGGATGTTGGGGGACAGGTTGTTTTGTGTGCATCAACTGCTTTGCAATGGCAGATCAGTCCTTGAAATTAAGAGGAAAATAGCATTATCCCAATAAATGTCCAGTAATAGGCCACAAAATCAAGAGCTTGAATCCTCTGGCATGATCAGTCCAACTCCCCAGATCCCTTGGTCAGGCTGGTGGGACACACTGACCAACCAGCTCCAGGAAAACTCTGACTAATTTAATTTTTAGCACAAAACAAATTCTTAAAAAGTAAAAAGTGAGTGAGTTGTCGTGGATTTGGGTTGAAACACTGACAGTGAATGATTTTTTAAGAGCAGGGAGGTTACATTGATACCAGTAGCCAAAGCACTGTAGGTGAAGTACAGCAGGTGGTGGTGTATCTTAATACTCAAACCATGGAAAAAACATGGGAAAAATGGGTTGTGGAACACGGCATGTTGGGTGTGGCCAGAAGGATTCTCTCTAGAGCATCTGGTGGTGTGAGCAAGCAAGGGATGTAGTCAACATAGACGTGATGGTTTGGGAATCCTCTTGGAGAAGAACAACTCTCGATGAGTAATTGTCACCTGGTGGGATCTAAAAATGGGGCTGAAGAAAAGACTGGTCTGGGCTAGGGCTTGGCAATATTTCCATGAAGGGATTTCTGAGGAAAACTGGGTCTCCTCTCCAGGGCTGGTCGGGTGGGTGATGCCTTGTGTGGGAGGAATGGGATTTGCTCATCAGCTCCCAAGATCATTTCAAGCCAGGTTGTGATCAAGCAGGATAAAGCACCTTGGGGTCAGTAGCCTGGCTATGGAGCAGTTCTTGGGAAAGAAACGTGGGGATGGATCATGAATTTTTCAGAGGTTTTGTGAACTTGCAGCAACCAAAGCAGAGCAAGCCAACTGCAAATACAATCCTTGGATACCCATAAAATGTCTACCCACCATGCACATGGAATGCTCCCTTAGTTTCTCCTGGCATGGGCGAAGCTTGTGCGATATACAGCTTCGGGCAGTGAGTTTTGAGAAAGGAAGTTTGGGTTGATCAAGTGGGAACAAGGATGGGCTGGAAGACATGACCCAGGAGGGAAGAGACTTCTCCACCCAGTTATCAGTAAAGATCTTGCTGCAAACACTTGGTAAGCCAATATGAAGGAAATCATGGAATCATTTAGGCTGGAAAAGCCCTCTAAAGGCATCAAGTCCAACTGCTAACTCAGTGCTGCCAGACCCGCCCATGTTCCCCAGAAACCTGCTTTGTACATTCCATTGACTTCTCACAGCTCCTCGGCCATAATTTAGTAACTCCTGATCTAGAGAAGGTGGGGGGGATTTGTTTTGATAGTGTTTTGCTGGGAAAAGGACAGGGACTTCTCCAAGGGAGTGTTGGGTTGGACTGGGACAGAACAAGGGGCTGGGAAGGGCAGAACACTGGTGGCAGCTGGAGGCATTGGGGCCAGACAGGTGAATTGATTGCAGTTAGTCCCGTTCCATGGCTGGGCTTGATGATTTCTGATATCTCGAGGGCTCTGCTTTCAGACATTTCCCGCCGTGGTGTGGCTGGAATACGGAGACATGTGCTGGATGAGGAACCTCCCCTCTCTCCCCCCTCTGCTCGTTTCAGGTCACCTTCTATGAAGACAAGAACTTCCTGGGCCGTTACTACGAGTGCGACAGCGACTGCCCCGATTTCCACACCTACCTGAGCCGCTGCAACTCCATCCGTGTGGATGGAGGCACCTGGGTGGCCTACGAGAGGCCCAACTACGCCGGGAACATGTACGTGCTGACCCACGGGGAGTATCCCGACTACCACCACTGGATGGGCCTCAACGACCGCCTGGGCTCCTGCAAGTACATCCAGATCGTAGGTGTCACCCCTTCCCAGGGGATGCTTTCATTTGCAGCCACCGTGGAAGGCTTTCACATGGGGAAACATGGTGCCCATCTTCCTGGGGAGCCGCAGAGGGGGTGGCTGCAGGGGATTTGCTCCCGCAGTCCAGCTCTGGGACTAGCAAGGTGTTTGGTGTGGGGAGAAGGTGAATCTCTCCCACTCTGGATTGCAGTGAGAAAAGGCAGATCCCTTTGGGTGTGGGTGAGTTTCCATAGGAACAGCAGTGTCGTTTCATCAGCATGTTCCTTTAGGGGTTTCAGCGTCCAGGCAGGTTGCTCTAAAGTTTGCCTCTTGCCTCTTCCCAGATGTGTAACCAACTGATCCAACAGGCTCAAGGCCCGTAACAATGGGATGTAGATTTTGCGGGAACATTTGGAATGAGGGGCAGTTTCCTCTCTAGCAAGCCAGGACCCCCTTCTGATACAGGGAACTGAATCTGTGTCACCAAACCCCTCTGGGCACGGAGACACCAACCCCAGTAGCAGCCCTGGAGTGCCCAGAAACGGGAGGGATACCTGGAGCCCTCCTTGGCCATGCTTGGAGCAGCCTGGTGCCTCCTGGTATTAGGAGAGCACAGGAGGTGTGCTCATCCCCTCCTAACTGTTGATGGGGAGAAAGGAATAGAGGGAATGATCCTTTTGGGAAGCCTGTGGGGAGTAGCATCCTTTAAAACTGGGATTGTGGATGAAGTGTGGATTGGTGCTGCTGCTGAGGTTGTGACAGTAGTGGGGCAGACACTGGTGATCCACGGGCTGCTGACTTGGAGCACGGCCGTGAATTCCCGCTGCATGGAGCAGATCTCACAGCTGAGAACGGGTTTTGCTTTTCTCCCTGGGAGTCTAACGCCCCTCTGAGCCTGTTCTTGCTTTGACCTGGGTCTAAATCCCTTTGCACAGGGCAGGGAGAGTTTCCAGCCTGTTCAGAGCACTGATCTGGCTTAAGACATGGAGCCAAAACACGTGCGAGACGTAAGAGCAGCACAGCTTCCTCCACCAGGACGAAATGTGCGAGCTTTATCCTGCATATGCACCTGGTACCTGGCGTTCCCTCCTGCCCTGGGGAGACCCCGAGACCCTGCAGAACTCGGCTGGGGCTGGCGAGGAGGGAGGGCTGGGGAGGGGAGGAAGAAGCGTCCAGGCAGCTGCAGATTAAACGCCGCCGCGGTGCCTTCGGGCGAGGAGCGCTTCCAATCCCGGTGGGAACCAGCGCTGCCTCCGCAGCAACACGGCCCCGCCGGGGTCAGCAGCTCATTAAACTCCTCTCCGCCCGGAGGAGCGCGGACTGGAGGGGGTCTGGCTCTCTGATGCTCACGTGGAGGAGCTGAGGGGTTCAAACCTGCTTGGGATAGCGAGCCCGGCCCTGCTGACTCAGCCTTATCCCTGCCTTCCTCCCCACGGAGCGGGGCCACGGTGGGGTTTGAGGTGGAGCTGCTCTGCTCCAGCTTCGTTCTTCTGTACCCTCTTTGCACGTGATGCTCTGTTAAAATTTACCCCAGCTGCTTCTCCCTGTGCTTTTGGGGGCTGACATGAAATTTCAGCCCTGTCCTGGTGTGCTGAGGGTGGTTGGTACCTGATTTGAGTCTGGCTGTGCCCAAACTCCAGCCCCCATGTCAGAGCTGGGACATGTCAGTGCCTCCATTTGATGCTCTGGTTGCCAATGAAGTCACCCAGAGAAGCTGTGGCTGCCCCACCCCTGGAAGTGTCCAAGGCCAGGTTGGACGGGGCTTGGAGGAACCTGGGATAGTGGGAGGTGTCCCACCCACGGCAGGGAGGTAGAACTGGATGATCTTTAAATCTCTTCCAATCCAAACCATTCCATGACTCTGATTTTCTCTCCCTTTTTTTTTTTTTTTTTCTAGCCAAGTGGAGGCCGAGGCCACATCCAGGTGTTTGAGAAGGGAGATTTTGGCGGGCAGATGTTCGAAGCCACCGAAGACTGCCCTTCCATCATGGAGGAGTGGCACATGCGTGAGGTGCACGCCTGCAGGGTGCTGGAGGGCGTCTGGGTGTTCTACGAGCATCCCAACTACCGGGGCCGGCAGTACGTGCTGCCCAAGGGGGAGTACCGCAAGCCCGTGGAATGGGGCGCGGCCAGCCCCGCCGTCCAGTCCTTCCGCAGCATCTCCGAGTGAGCCAGCGCCGTGACCGGGCTGCCACACCCCCCCAATAAAGCAACTGAGTCGCTCAGCTCCTCCTTGTCCTGCTTATTCCCGGGATTTGCGTGCGTGTTGTCTTGCCTCGGGGGAGCTGGGGTGGAGCGGAGCCTTCTCTGAGCAAAACACCCCCCGCCAGCCCCAGCTGCCTCACTGTCACCCTCTTCCCCGTCCCCTGCCCTCCGTCCCACTGCTCCTTCAGGAAAAAGCCATCCCGAAGCTGGAGCTTGTGCTCCAGTGTTTGGCCATTCCAGTGGAGCGGTGGGACCACACATCCCTGGATTCCAGTGTTCGGTGGTGGCTGTGGGTGGCTTGGTCTGTCATGTCCCTGTGGAGTCCCTGCCTGCTCTGTTGCTGCTCCATGGTGGCTTGGGAGAAGGGATGAGGTTTTCATCAGTGCCATGTGCCCTCCTGGAGACCCTGAGCAGGCAGCAGCTGTCCTGGTACTGGAGGAGTTTGTCCTTCTTGTGATGCATGGGGCAACAGGACCGGGAAAAGTGGAGATCCCAGCTGGAGCAGGAGGGGGACAGCCATAATCTCCATGGGGAATGCTGAGGACCCTGGCAGCCCAGTGGGTCAGGTACAGGATGTCCCCTCTAAGAGTGAGCCAAGGGATTCAGCTGCTTAAACTGGGGCTGGCCACCGCATGGAGCCGGGGAGCTGGGAGCAGGAGAGGAGGCTGGATGTGGGATAGAGGCAGTGAGCGCCTCTGGGAGCTGCCCTGGCATGGGAGGTGGCTGCTGAGTGATCCTGAACGGCAGGAAGAGCTCCCTGGACACCAGAGACGTGCAGGGAGCAGAGTGGCCTCCCAGTTAGCCCAGTTTGCCACCAGGACCATCCCGTTTTGTCCGGTGCTGCCAGATGTCAGGCAGGTCCCAGGCAAAGCCTCCTGGGCAGGAATAACTGATGGCTGGGCACTCTTCCCCTGGGAACCCCAGCGACCTGCAGCCCGTTTGCACACACAGCCGAGGGGCTGTGGGATAACGATGCTGGAAGTGGAAGCAGAGCCCTCCCAGCCATGCTCCGCAGTCTCTTCCCATTGATGTATGAGGTGATTACGGAGCAGGGAGGCAGGGAAAGTGATGCTCATCAAGCCACGGGGCTGCCACCCCCCGGGAACGCTGCTGCCAGTGGGGAAAGGGGAGGAGCTGCCAAGAGGGGCAGCTCCAGCCCCCTGGACTTCCCTCAGCACAAAGATGAGCTGAAGAGTTGCCTTCCTCTTCTTCCTCTTCCTCCTCCTCCTGCTGTCACCCCTCTCCCTTAGCCCCCGGCCCCGTTCCAGCCCTTCCCTGCAAAGGGTGATGCATCTTCACCCACTTCCATTCCTCCTCCACTCCTCTCCGTCACGGATCAGCAGGATGCAGGTGATCCAGCAACAAGGCTGGGTTTCACTGTATTTTTCCCCATAATATTTCTCCAGGATGAACCAGCACCCAGCTCCAGCTCGCCTTTTCCCCCCGGCTCCTGGCAAAGCTCTCTGAGGGCAGCAGGTTGAGCACAGCCTGGCTCCTGTTTTTGTTTTGACAGTGAGCCTGTTGCTGTCCCTGTTGCAGATGGAAAATCTCCTGTAGTAGGCGAGCTCCACCCAGGGCATTTCCAGCCATCTCCCACCCTGATTTTGGGGACTGTCTCCCTGTCCCCATCCCACGTGCCCTGCACTGGGTGGGTTTGGGATGCTCCAGCTCTGTGGCTGCTGGTGTGCATCCACCCCAGAGCACTGGAGGAGCCAGACCTGGATCTGGTTTGCCCTTAAGGTAACGTTTTCCCCATGTCCTTCCCTTTCACTGCTGATCTCCCCACTTTAAAACCCAATTATCCCAAGTCTTCCCCCCTTCTCTTCGTCCTCCAGGCTCTTGCCCTTGGGTGAACGTTGTGTCCTCAACATTTGCAACCGACACAAATAACAATAAACTGCTACTTGGGTGGGTTTTTTTTCATTAGTTTTTATTTTATTGTTATTCCAGATGACTTTTTCCGTCGGAGGCTCCCTTGCCACGGCGGCACACGGAGCAGGGCGCCTGTGGAGATGAGCGGGGAGCGCAGCAATCCAAGCCCAGCCGTGCTGATGCCGGTTTTTCCTTGACAGCTAATTTCCATTTCCCAGTATCAGGGGGTCTGCTCCAGTAATTGGCATGCAGATTGTGTCCGGTGGGCCTGTTAGACACGAGCAAAGGCTCTGCTGCTTGGAATAAGCCAACCCCAGGCTGATGGATGGGGTGTAAGGAGGTCACGGGGAGAGAGAATATCCAAGTGCCCGCGTGAACACACCTATGAAATTTCCCATTCCGTGCCCTCCCCCCATCCCTACTTTCTTTATCCTGCAAACTCTAATCTATCATATTTCATTGAGACAAATCCTGCTCCATTTCTCTCTCTTTCCCTTTTTCCCTCTAAGGGAAATGTGATGGAACCTGCTCCTGGATTTAATGAGAAGATGGTGCGGCATAGCAGGAATTAAAGCGGTGCCATGCTTCATTAGCAGTTGGGGATCACATGGAGCAGGCCCAGATGTTAATTACACTTTGGGAATTAATTGGTATAAGGCATTCCTGTCCTCCATCGTCTGTAATCCGGCGGGTGTGTGAGGACTTCTGGAAGCAGAGACCTCCAGGCAGGTGTCTGTCTGTCCCCCCTCCTCAGCCCACTGGTGCTGGCCGTGACCGAGGGGCACTGGCTGGCTTCGAAATCTCGAAGTCACCTTCATTTCCACCCCCTTGATGCCCAAGGGCCTGCTGTAATTTTTCCCTCTTTTCCTTCCTGTGCCACTCTCCCCCAAAATTTTTCTCCAGCTGCTGGGGAAAGCAGATCTGGATGGGATGGGGCAATGGTGGGAGGTGGCACTGTGTTGAAGGAGGAAAGAACATCCCCCTTGGAGCTGGTTGTCCCCAGCGGATCCCAGGACATCCTGGTCCTTTCTCCTGCTCCTTGACTCGTCCTTGCTGGCCCATCCCTTCCCTCCAGCTCTGGGGGCAGACAGGGGAGCCTCAGTCTGCCCCTACAGCCCCTCTGCTGCTGAAATCTTCCCAGCTGTCCAAGGCAAACGGCCTCCAGTTTCTTCCCTTTTCCACCTTGGGTTCCGCCTGATGAAATGCAAAAGGTGCTAAAGAGCTGAGGGGGGGTTATTTTGCTGGAGGACAGAAATTATGTGCTTGGAAATGATGCTCCTCTAAATGCTGCCAATTTGTTCCTTTCCTGAGCTGGCTGGTGGTGGCCCAGCGTGGGGCACGGATGTCACTGTGATGGAGCAACACGTCTGTGGGATCTGGAATTTGCTGCACAGCCCCAGTGGGACACTTGAACTCAGCTCTGCCCCCCACAAATTGGTCCTGGGCCCTGACGATGGGACACAGCCACTACACTGATGTGACACAACCAGCCCAGCTCCCATTTCGCCTCCTCTTCCCGAGGTCCTCGGGGCTTTGTGGGTCTTCCCTTGGTGATGCTGATGCTCCTTGGTCTCGAGGTGTCAGCGACCTGATGCACCTTTGTTCTGCCAGCAAAGATCACTCCCGAGTGAGAGGCACTGTCTCTTCCCTCCCATCCCTGGGAGGGCTCAAAGGTGTGTGGATGTGGCACTTAGGGACGGAGATGTGGCAAACCAGACCAATTCAAGGCCACTTTGGTAGGCGTTAAAGAAAAAAACTGTTTTCAAAACTCTAAAATTAATGGGTTTGGGGTTGGATGGAGAAAGAAGAGGAGATGTTTAATCCTTTTGTTTAAACTTTCTTGATTTTAGGTCTTGATTTTCGGTTTAGGGATGGGCTTGGCAGTGCTGGGGGAACAGTTGGTGATCTTAAGGGACTTTTCCAACCTAAACAATTCTATGATTCTATAATTTCACAATGTCATGATTCTACGATTCGGTGATTCTGTGATTCCACAATTCTATGGTTTATGATTATGTGATTCTGTGCTTCTGTTACTCTGTGACTCAGGCCAGCACTTCTTTGTCATCTGGTTCCCTTGGAGCCCTGCCACTTCAGATCCTGCATTTCCCACCATCTCCTCACTGAATCCCAAGTCCCTGAATCAGGGATTTGGCCTCCACCTCCACCCCTGCTGGGCAGTCTGAAGGTCCTCCCCGGTGGCTGCAGACCCCACTCTGGTTTTGGCAAAAACACTTTCCAGGTGTTGTTTTCCCCTCTGTTTTATATGTGACCCACCTTGTGCGTTGCCTGCTGGCCCTGGCTGAGCTGTGGGTTTCAGGATGCTCCTTCCATCTTGCTCTGAGCCTGTGGGGAAAGTCTGGCCCAAATCTGGGTGGGGAGCTTTGAAGCTGCTTTGTATGTCTCACACACAGGTGTTCGGGAGACTGTCGGTGTCTGGCCACTGTCACACACGTCCTGTCACCCAGGTGTGCCGGGCTGGCCGTGTCCGTGAGCGTGAGAGCGCTGCCGTGGGAGGGAGCTGCCTCTCCAGGATGTGTGTACGGGCTTGGGGGATGCTGGCACCCCAAATGGGGCTCTGAGATCCCCTAGAACTGCAGAGGGAAAGGAGAGGAGAAAAAGAGAGGGGGAACTTCCCAGGACGCCATCCTTCCCTTTGCCAGAGCCCAGCAGAGGGCAATAGAAGCAAATGGAAGAGACGAGACCTTGCGAGGGATGTGCGACAGGGGCAGACTGGAAGGCAGAGCGACCTGGAATCGGAGGGATGTGCAGGAGGATGTACAGGCAGAGGGATGTGCAAGAGCGGGGAATGTGCGCCCGGAGCGCTGTGCAGGGAGCAGGGCTGGGGGGATGCTGAAGGAGGTCGGAGCAAAACAGAGCAATTCAAGGATATTTTGGTAGGAGTTAAAACAAACCGATGCTTTCCTAACTCATAAATTCATCGCTTTGGGGTTGGATGGAGAAGAAAAGGGAAATATTTAACCCTTTTCTATAAACTTTCTGGATTTTAGGTCAGTTTTTAAGAAAAGCACTGCATAGCTGAGCACCTCCAGTGGATAATGCTGGGAGGAAAGGCTCTGAGAATTCCCAGCCCCGATTATATTCCACCTGGTTAATTGTGTGACTGAGCCCAGCTTAGTTTCTCGGTCTCTTGGAAATCAAATTCCACATGTGCCTGGAGCCTTCTTTGGGTTCTGCCTGACCCCTGGCAAGAGGGATGTGCTGGGCTGGGGCTGGCACTGCCCACGGGCTCCCTTCCTCCCTGCAGAGGGAAAACCACGGCAGGGTGTGGGGGGAAGCAGCAGGGAAGAGTTGGGAACAGCATCCCCTTCCACCTTCCTGCTGCTGGACCAGCTGGGACAGAGCTTGGGCAGGAGCCTCCTCTCCTGCTCTCTGTTACTGCTTGCTCCCTGCACGCTCCTGCCTGGCTCGGCAGGTATTCCCAGCTGAATTTCCTTCATATCCAGGTCACCTCCCTACGGTTTTTAAGCTTTTCTTGTCCAAACTCTTCGGAGTCACGCAGGAATGTTTAACAAGGAAAGCTTTCCATGGCAGGAGAGCGGTCCTACAGCTGCCCTCACAGCAGGGACAGCGGGGATGTCTCTCCTGGCAGATTCCCGCTGGAGATCTCGTCTTTTTTTGGGGGGAAAACAACAATTATTTCAAAAGAAAGGGTAAAATCCCTGTGGCTGGGAGCTGCAGGTGGCAGGGAACAGGCAGGATCCTGCCTGGATGCGGGATGCCCAGGAGGGCCGGACACCCCAGGAGGCAGCTGTGGGGGTTATTTGGGCAGAGCCCCACCACGGTGCTGCTGCAGCAGGGTGCGACCTTATGAAAAAAGGGTGGTTTTTTGGGAGTCTGGCGTAGGCTTTTTGTTGAGCTGCTGCTGCTTGGAGAGGGCACAACCGGGCTCTGGTCTCAGAGGAGAAGGAAGGGTCGTCGCCACCTTCCTCTGCGGAGCCCCCCACCCGACTCATTAAGCCCGTCCTTGTAGAGACGAGCTCGGCGCGATCTCCCCATCTCAGCGTTATCTCCCGATCTGCCTCCTCTCCTGCCACGCTTCCAGATGCTCCTTATCTCCTCTCACCTTCCCGGAGAGCCAGCGTGCTGGGGGCAGGGCCGGCTGCCCAGACTCCCCACCTGTGATCTCCCCGGCTCTTATCAGGCTCCGTGAGTCCTGATCGAGCCCCTGTCTCAAAGTCAAACGGATTTTCTGGCGGGGCGAGCGCGCCCAAGGTCGGGCGGTGGAGGGGAGGCTGCGGGGACCCCGCTCTCCCCCTGCGCCCCGCTCGAGCCCATTCCCCAGGTAGCGCCTCTCCCCATTTATTCTCCAACATTATCAATTACATTTGGATTATTATTCCTCATTGAAGCCCAAGTGAGCCGCAGACAGCTATTTCCTAATGGGGAAACGTTACAGGCAACTTATTAACGAACAATGCGTCATTAAGGGGGGAGAGCTTCAAAGGCTCCTAAATGCATTTCAAAGGACACAATGCGGAGCGGATCCTGCCGCCGCATATCTGGGGGACATGGGCGAAATTTGTGACAAGGAATAGACCGGGCCCAATGTAATTAACTAATTCTCGATCAAAGGGGTTTTAGAACTGAATGGTCAGGGAATTCAATTACGGGTTTCCTAATGAACCACTCTGTGCCAAGGCAGGGGGATGTTTTCTTCTGGAAAAGCAGGGCTGAGGATCAGGGCTGGGATTTCCAGGGAGGTTTGAGAGAGGAGCACCAGAGAGCTCCTCCCGGGTGGATTTGGTGCGGAGAGACAGAGATCATCGAATCCTGGAATCTCAGAATGGTTTGGGTTGGAAAGGACCTTAAAGCTTGTGTGGTTCCAATGTGCCGTGGGCACCTTCGGGGCTGGTGCTGTGAGCTCCATCTGCCACCATCCAGGCTCTCTGTGATGGCCGTCTCTCCTGGACATGTCCCTGCGGGGGGACGCTCCCTGTCCCTCTGGATTTGGGCAGATCCACAGCTCTTTGGAGCCAGAGCTGCTGGAAGGGGCTGTGGGACGCAGCAGGAGGGCTGCAACATCTCCTGATCCCCTCCCTGGAAAACCTGGGCGAGGGAGATTTCCTCCTCTGCTGCCTGAATCCAGCCTCTGGCAAAAATAGCATGGTTTTCTGCTCATGAAAGGAGCATCTTCTAGTCCTCCACTAGTTTTCTCTTATTATAGGAAGTTGATTTGCTCATTTCACAAAGGGAAATGTATTATGAATTTTCCCTTCATTCTCCTCCTTTTTTTTGCCCCGTTTAACAACCGATTTGTGTGTTGCATGAAAGTTACACAGTTCTTTAGATGCGTTTGCTATTTTATTTTCTTTCATTCAAAAATATGTCAGTAATCTTTTTGTTAACATGAAAGATAAAGGATTAGTAATGCAAGATGCAGTTTTCTTGTAACCTTCTTGAAAGCAGACTATAGTTTCTTATCTGGCTCTAACATTCATTTTCCTGAAATGAAAAAAAAAAAAAAAAAAAAGAAAAAGGACTTCTTAAAATGAAATAAACTATATTCGATTCAGATGAGCAACACCAGCAAAGGAATTTATTGCAGCTGGCAGAATGGAGCAGCTGCGCTGAAGTCGTTCTGCCGCAGCACTGGGGACCTTCCCAAGGAACAGCGCACACGGATCCTCGGGCGCCTGGGAAATGCTGCAGAGAAGAGAAACCGCTGTAGAATCAAGGAATCATGGAAAGGTTTAGCTTGGAAAAGGCCAGTAAGGTCACTGAGTCCAGCTGCTCCCCCAGCACTGCCCAGGCCAGCTTTAACCCATGTCCCCAAGTGCCACATCCACATGGCTTTAACTCCCTCCAGGGATGGTGACTCCACCACTGCCCCGGGCAGCTGTGCCAAGGCTGGACAGCCCTTGCCATGAAGAACCTTTCCCAATATCCAACCTGGACCTCCCCTGATTCAACTTGAGATTATTTCTTCTTGTCCTATCAAAAGCAAACCTTGTGTTGACATCATGACATCTCCCAAGACATGCCTGGCCAGTTGACTTTGGCAGCCACCACCTTTGCCTTGGGAACATCCAGGATGTCCCAAGCTGGGCCACCATTTCCTGGCCTTGGTGCTCACTGCAGATGCACAGAGAAGCTGCCAGAGCAGCTGTGGCTGCCCCATCCCTGCAAGTGTCCAAGGCCAAGTTGGACGGGGCTTGGAGCAACCTGGTCTGGTGAAAGGTGTCCCTGCCCATGGCAGGGGGTGGAATTGGGTGAAGTTGAAATCCCTCCCAACCCAAATCATTCCATGGCTGTGATTCCACGATCTTCCACTCGTGGCTCATGAGCAAACAGGGATTTGCAGGACTCCCAGCTCCTGGGAATTTATTTGAGCAGCGTTGGGTCTCTGGAAGGTCCCACTTTGCATCACCCTACCTGTCTCAGCTCCTGTCCTCCCTGCCAGCTGGGAACAGGGCTCCTGCTTTGGGCTGTGCAGGCTGGCGGTGGCAGCCAGGGAGGGAAGGACATGGAAAAACACCGAGGAGGGGAAAAAGAGAGATGGGGACAGTGCAAGGGGCTACCAGGGGCCAGCAGGTGTTTGAGAAGAAAACAGCTTAATTTTTGTGGAATGGTTTGGGTTAGAAGGGGCTTTAAAGATCATCTCACTCCCAGTTTGATGCAGTTGATTTCTTTGTAGATGCAGAGGATGAAAGCGAACCCAGGATGAGCAGGGGCTGGTTTTCACAGCACCAAGATCCTCCAGTCAGTAAAACCAGGAGAGGGAATGCTGCAACCCAGGAGGAGAGGTGATCCATGTGGGTGCAGCGGGATGTCCCCCTCACCTGCCCTGCCCTGCCCTGGCCACCCGGCTGCTGTGCCAGCCAGCCTCTGCCACCAGCCTGACAGCTCCTCAGGGGTTAAATCCTTTTATAAACTGCTGGATTTCTGTGGCAATCAGCTAATGGGTGCTCAGCATCTAAACAAGGTATTTTCCCCACATCAGGTGGATTTGGTTATTACTGAATTGGCCTGACAAGGAGCCAGCATTTACAACTTTGTTTATAACCTGGTTTGCAGGGAATACTTTGTTTTGCTCCAGAGAAACTTGATATTTTCTGTTGCAGAGGGGAATGATGATTTCTGTCCCACACAGCGTGGCTTGCAGGGCTTAATAATTAAATAAAATAAAGAGAAGCATCATCCTGTGGGCTGAAATCTTTGCCTCCAGTGTTTAATGGGGCTCTTGTCCTGCGCTAACAGATCTGTGGTTTCATTTGAGGGAAAAGTGTTTTTTCATATCAAAGGAGCCCCCCTGCACTGACCCAGCCTTCCCTTCCCCCTCTCTGCCCCGGCACACACGCTATTTTAATATTTCATATATTTCATAAGCTTTTATGCTTCTAAAAGAGAAGTGAATTTGTGGAGAGTTGAGCTCTCCAGAGCTGTACTTCAGAGCTGGGAAGTAATTCAGGGTGAAGCCTGTATTAATCTCAGGTGAGAGAGATATTTAAATTCAGGCTACCAGTGTGAATATAAAATGGGGATCTCTTTACAAAAATTTCAAATTGTAATATGCAAAGCTTAAAGAAAAGAAACCCCAAGGGAACAGCTTTCTTCTAGAACATTTTGTTCCAACCATCATCTCTTTACCTTTATTTTTTTATTTAAAAAACCCTCCCTTTGCCATTTTGTATTTTTAAATTAAATCTTTCAGTTTTTAAAATGAAATTCTTTATTGCTGGGAGACGGTGATGGGGAAGGGGGAGCAGGATATAAGTGCCTGGTTGTGAAAAGTGGTGCATGGACCCAAATTTTAGCCGGCACAGAAGGAATAGTGACCAGTGGGAAAATAAATCCCTGTTTGGTTGGTCCAAGGAATGTGGGGCCATCTCCCCACTTGGAGGTTGCTGCCTGAATCCTGTTTTTGGAGAGAAATCTCTGCTTGGAGGGAGGAGAGAGGCAGCACAACCATGTCCTTGCATCGTCCTCCCCCAGCACTGGGGAGCACTGGCATGAGCTGGTCCATCCCATCAGCCTTCTCCTGCTCCACAGATAAACTTCAGAAGGGATTTATGATCCTGGCCAGTGGCCACATTCTCTGAGTGCATTTTGGTAGGATGGGGATCACCTGCAGGTGTCTGTGCCGGGCGTATTGAGGCAGAATATCCCAAATCCCACGGTACCATTCCTGGGAGAGCCCCGTATTTGCATCCGTGGCAAACACCTCGGGCTGCAACCAGCTCCCAGGTCAGGAGAACTGGTGACAGATGACATGCTATTATCAGCTCTGTCAATTAATTAAATTGTACATTATGCTTATGAGGGTGATATACTGAGCCACTCTAGATTAAGCGTTGCAATTAAGTCTTTAATTTCTATTTATTAAGTAAGTTATTATATGTTAATAAAAGATCAATTAGTTGCTAACAGAGCATTGATCCAGGTACAATGAGTGTGTCAGGAAAACATCAGGGCTGACACGGAAGGGGCTGGGAGATTTCGTGCACGACACGTGTACAATCAGGATTTTAATAAAGACAAGCTTGAGCGGGCAGGGGGCATCCGGGTGGGCTTGAGATATTGCTCCATGCCTGAAACCTGGCTCTTCCCAGGCTGGCAGGGCTGGGATGGCCAGGACAGACCCAGTCAAAGAACCCCAGAATGGTTTGGGTTGGGATTTTAAAACTTATCCCATTCCACGTCCTGCCATGGGCAGGGACGCAACCCACTAGCCCAGGGTGCTCTAAGCTCTGTCCAACCTGGCCTTGGACACTTCCAGGGATGGGGCAGCCACAGCTTCTCTGGGCAACCTGTGCCAGGGCGTCTCCATCCTAACAGCCAGGAATTCTTTCCCAATATCCTCTCTAACCCTACTGTCTGGCAGTGGGAACCATTCCCCTATGTCCTGTCACTCCAGGCTCTTGTCCAATATCCCTCTCCAGCTCTCCTGGAGCCCCTTTAGGTACTGGAAGGGAATCTGAGGTCTCCTTGGAGCCTTCTCTTCTCCAGGTGAACTCCCTCAGCTCTCTCTCCTGCAGTGTCAGTGACAGCAAGTGGTTCTCCCTTGTGGGATGACTCCAGGGAAGGACCTTTCACCAGAAAGGTCTCCAAACCAGCTGTTTTTACTGCTTCCTGCTCTATAATCTGTACATCACGGCGTTTTTCCACGTGCCTGATGCACCTCCCGCCAGGACCCCCTTCCTCCCTGATCCCCATCCGAGCCCGCTCATTCCCGCTGGGAAATTTCGGGTGAGCGCTGAGCGGTGGGGAGCCTGGGGCTGAGCTTCCAGCGGGAGAGGAGGGAAGCGCTGGGCTCCAGCAGAGCCAAGATTCCAGCTGAATATGGATGACATCATTATACGGGTGATCCTTTCAGCAACAGCGAGCCGGGTTTTAAAGTAGCGACCTACAGCATACAAATGATGGGTTTAAAGGAAATAAAAAAAGAGATGATTTGAATAGCAGACATTTAGAGAAGAAAAGCTTCCCCCCCCTTCCCATTTCTAATATCTTCCGACGGGGCAGGCACTGCGCATTCGAAAAGAAATTAAAACACTCCTCCTAAATACACTCCAGGCAGTAACAATGGCAAAGTTAAGAAGGTTACGAGACTTAGTTGTCCCAGCAACATGTCATCAAGTTGGAATGAGCAGGAAACACAGATAACGGGGAGAAAGAGGAGGGGGGAAGGAGAGGAATAAAACCACAGGAGGAAAAATGCCAAGAGATTGAGGAAGAAAAGGGAAACCCCTTTTTATTTGCTGTTTCGTTAGGATGAATCTGATTTTATAGTCTCTAAAAGAGGCTAAAATATAATCTCCTTTTGTGTAATGCGTGTGTTAGGAAAATGTGTCATCAGCAATTCTTCTGTACACTCAAGTAATAGTCAGAAAATTAGCAGGGATATTCAGGGCGGGCTACAAAGGAAAACAAACAGAAGGCTCACATTTCCAGCCCGAGCTGTCATTTAAGAGCGTTTCCAACTTTTTATTCACCTTTTTGATTGTCCCTTATGGTTTGTCTCTGCTGCAGCAGCAGAGCTTGAGGTTTCCAAAGGAAGACAAAGCAGAGGAGGAGGTTTGGGATGTGTCTGTAACTGGCTGGAGAGCCCAGGGCTGTTCTGGTTCTCCCAGTACTGAGGGTTTTTGTGCTTGGCGCTGTACATGGGTGTAGGAAGAAAGCACATGTGGTGCAACATCTGGCAGAGGACAGAGAAACGGAGGAGAAAGAGAAATGAGAGGCTCATCTGAGCCATAACCCCAAATCTGGTCACACATGGGCCAGTTATCCTTATTCCAGGTGCCAACCTGGTGCGGAGGCTGTGTGGCACTTCCACCCCAGTTGGCGTCCACACAGATGCAATCCCAAGCGTCACGGGAGCCCACAGCTTTTGATGGACGTCTCTCCAAAGCCTCGTGGTGCTCATCAGTGCCCACCACTGCCAGCTGTGTTGGTTGTGGGCTCCCCAGAAGGACACGTGTTCACTTCATGTTGGCATCTCCCCTTGGAAGTGTTCCAGGCCAGGTTGGATGGGGCTTGGGGCAACCTGGGATAGTGGAAGGTGTCCCTGCCCATGGCAGGGGGCGGGATGAGATGGGCTTTAATGTCCCTTCCATGATTCTCTGATTCCATGATATTGATGTTTTATTCCTGACTAGAGTTACAAGGGCAAAACTTTAATTAAAATAGTAATTAATCACTCAGCCTGTGGTTGCTGCAGGAGGTTTGGCTGCTGCTTCCTCTGCTCCCAGACGGAGTTCACTGGAGTGGTTGGCAGCTCATTTGGTTCCAAGGGGATGATGATACTGGGAGAAATGGGGCTGAACTGGGAGAAACTTCAGCTGGCCGCAGTAATCAGTTCCTGATGGCAGAGCAGGGGGGCTGGGGAGGAGCCCCTCCACCATCCACCAGACTCAGCCCTCCCCGGAGAGGAGTGAGGTTTGCGCTGACATGGGGAGTGAGGAGAGGATAAAACACCAGGGTGACGGAGGATGGACTTGATGACCTGAGACAGTTATCCCAGCTCTGTGTCCCTAAACTGGACTGCATACCCCAATTTTATCCACTACTTTTAAAAACTGTGACCCATCTTTTTTGTGTGTGTTACCACAAAACTCGTGACACCCCCAAGTCCCTCAGTTGCATCTGAAACCTCACACTGCCTTGGCTTGCTCCATGCTGAGATATTTTTGATGCTTGCATGTCACATACAACCACCCAAAATGACACTGATCTCTGACAAAAATCTCTCCCCTCTCCTTCCCATCTGTTTCTTCCACAACTATTTATTTGTTGTGCCTTTTAAAAAAAGTTTTAATTGTCTCCTGCTGTGGCTTCTTGTAGTGGATTATATTTTACAGCAAGTCTTGGTTTAGTTAATTGATGGGGAGCTTTGCCTGTGAGGATTCTGTAATCCTTGGCATTTTATCTTTGCAATAATTGCTGTGTTTGTGATTATTTCAAAGGACTCAGGGAAAGCAGACAACAAGAAAACAGCTCATCCACTCCTCTTTTGCAGCTTGTCCGGGCACCTGGGTGGGCTCCTCCTCCGCAAGATGTTCCCTGTGCAGCAAAGAAGGAAAACCAGGGTGAGGACCTAGGGACCTGGAGCAGGCACAGCAATGTCATGAGATCACTGAGGGTCTTGGTGACACGGCGGCACTGAGGGCTGGGAGTCATCTTTCATCATAAAATGCTGACTTTTCTGGTAAAAAGGGTGTCATCGGGGTCTTGGTCTCTTCTCCCAGAAAAAGGTGACAGGACAAAAAGAAAAGGCCTCAGGTTGCACCAGGGCAGGTTTGGATTGGTTAGTTGGGAAAAATTTGTCACTGGAAAGGTTGTCCAGCCCTGGCACATTAGCCCAGAGCAGTGGTGGAGTTCCCATCCCTGGAGGGATTTAAAAGCTGTGTGGGTGTTGCACTTGGGGACATGGGTCAGTGGTGGCTTTGGCAGTGCTGAAGGAACAGTTGGACATGATGATCTCAGAGGGCTTTTCCAACCTTAGTGATTCCATGATTCAATGATTGATACCTTTCTGGCTTTGGGCCAGCTGTGAGCCCCTGTGGTCATGGATCTGAGGACAGGGAGGATGGGGACATGCCACATGGAGGACACGGGGTGCACAGCCACGCTTGTGTTTGCCGTGGGACTTGGGGTGCGAGGCCATGTTGGTGTTTGCTGTGGGATGTCAGGAATGGGGCCGTGCTGGTGTTCACCAGGGAATGTTGGACACAAGGCCACATTGATAGTGGCCTTGGGGCACTGGATGTGAGGCCAAACTGGAATTCGCCATGGGACAACGGGGATGAAACCACACTGGTGTTTGCTGTGTGATGCCATATGTGAGGCCACACTGATGTTGGCTGTGGATGATCAGACATGAGGTCACACTGGCATTTTCATGGGATGCTGGACATGAGACCATGACGGCGATGGCTGTGGGACATCAGGCATGACGCCACGCTGGCGCTGGCCATGGGACACTGGACATGAGGCCACAGTGATGCTGGCAGTGAGGATGAAACCACGCTGGTGTTGGCCATAGGACATTGGACACAAGGCCACTTTGGTGTTGGCCATGGGACCTCGGACATGAGTGTTGGATGTGAGGCCACACCGGTCTTTGCTGTGAGACAGCTGGACACAAGACCACACTGGTGCTGGCTGTGGGGTGTCGAGGCTGAAATCACGCTGGCCATAACGCCACCCTGGTGCTGGCTGTGGGGTGTCGAGGCTGAAATCACGCTGGCCATAAGGCCACACTGGTGCTGGCTGTGAGACAACTGGACACAAGACCACATTAGTGCTGGCTGTGGGGCATTGAGGATGAAACCAGGCTGGCTGTAAGGCCACACTGGTGCTGGCTGTGAGACAGCTGGACACAAGACCACACTGGTGCTGGCTGTGGGACACTGGACACAAGGCCACAGTGGTGCTGGCTGTGGGGCATTGAGGATGAAACCATGCTGGCTGTAAGGCCACACTGGTGCTGGCTGTGGGGCATTAGACACAAGGCCACAGTGGTGTTGGCTGTGGGGTGTTGAGGATGAAACCATGCTGGCCGTAAGGCCACACTGGTGCTGGCTGTGGGACATTGGACACAAGGCCACAGTGGTGTTGGCCATGGGACACTGGGGATGATACCACACTGGCGCTGACCGTGGGACATTGGCATGAGGCCACGCCGGCATTTGTGTGGAACACTGGCCACGCTGCCACGCTGGTGTTGTTTGCCAGCTGGCCACTGGAGGCTGCTGCTGTCTTTGTAGTCACCGGCAGCTGCCTGCGGTCCTGGAACACCCATGGAGCTCTGCCTGGCCAGCACGGCTGGACAAGAGACTGAGGCTGCTGGTGCTCCCCCAGCAGCCCGAGGCTGAGCTGCGAAACGTCGTCCTCCCTTGTCTTTCTGTCCTTCACAGGAAGGAGGGCAAGAAGCTGGGGAGGGATCCTGGGCTCCTGGGAAGGAAGAGGCATTTCTGTGCCACACTTTGCAGCAGGATGATCTTCTAACTTCTCAGTGCCCAGGTGTTTTCTTAATAAGAAATACAGACTTTTCAATGCTCTCTGTGCATTTTCATAGATTTAGAAGCTGTTTAAAAGGGAGCCAGCCCTGGTATTGTGGACAGCCCCGGCATAAAGCCAGAGCCCTGAGTGTGCTGATGACTCTCGAGTGCCCTGAGCAGGTTGACCTGGGGCCCTGCCCCACGCACACTCAGCTGCCCACGGGCTCGGGAACTCCATTTAAACCCAGACCTGGGTGTTTGCTCCTGGCATAGGCCCTGCTGCAAGTGTGCTTGTCTCCAGTCTTGCCTTTCTCCTGGGTAGGTCTGGAACGCAAGTTGTGTTTAGCTTGTCTTTGCCCCGTCTGTTGAGGACCCTCTTGGGATGGGCCTTGGACTGGTCCAGCCCCTCGTTGTGTCAGGGGCTGCTGGTGGAGCCCCTTGCCGGCACTGGGTGGGCTCTGTGGTGCTGAGGTAGGTCTGGAACACATGTTGTGTTTAGCTTGTCTTTGCCCCGTCTTTTGAGGACCCTCTTGGGATGGGCCTCGGACTGGTCCAGCCCCTCGTTGTGTCAGGGGCTGCTGGTGGAGCCTCTTGCCAGCACTGGGTGGGCTCTGAGGGGCTGTGCCATGGTTGATGAGGGCACTGCTTGTGCTGGGATCATCCTCGGCTCTTGGCTCATCCCACCTTGGACAGCAGTGGAGCTTCCGGCTGTGTGCTACAGATGCAACCTCATTGCAATGACCCTGCTGTGTGACTTGCTGGTTGTCAACCTAAGGGCTTTCCACTGCTTTGAAATTCATGGATGAAAAAGATAATCCAGTTGGGGCACGCTCTGAGAGCAACTAGATTTAAAGCTTGGGTGTGAAGCAAATTCTGAGTTGGACATCCAACCATAGAATCATGGAATGGTTTGGGTTGGAAGGGACCTTAAAAATCATCCCATTCCATTCCCTCCCCTGCCATGGGAGGGACGCTTTCCACTCTCTCAGGTTGCTCCAAGCCCTGTCCAACCTGGCCTTGGACACTTCCAGGGATGGGGCGGCCACAGCTTCACCAGGTGACCTGTGCCAGGGCCTCACCATCCTCACAGGGAGGAGTTTCCTCCCAATATCCAATCCAAATATCCCTTATTTAGTTTAGAACATAGAGAGACCCGACTTCTCCCATAGTCATGGCTTCACTTGTGCTTTTGTGATCCAGCTGCTTTTTGTGAATGCATCATGAAAAATGTGATACTTCTGGTGACATCCCATGGGGAACAGAGGCCATTTGAGTTCCATGGTGTTGTGTGGAAAAGGATGAAGGGAATGATGTGCTGTTTTTTAAGACCTTCCATGGATTTGGTTAGTGCAGAGCAGGTAAATAATAAAAATCACAGAATATGTTTCAGCCATAGAGGAAAAAATGTCCTGCAAAGATTCTGTAGCTTGTCAGGGTGCTGGGATTGTGCAGCACCTGCTTGGCTCTTGGGACAGTGGGAGGCACAATTTCTCTGAAAGATGGCAGTACACACTACATTTAAGAAAAGCACTTCCATACTTCTCCCTGCTGTAACTGGAGTTTTGGTGACTTCCTTTGAATCAGTTCTCTGGGCTTTTTTTGCCTGTTATAATCTGCTCAAGCCCTTGGAACACACAGGAGAACTCCTTAAGTTACACAGGTGTCATGACTCACAACAAAATGCTTTCAGTGTATGGGGTTTGCCATGCTCCAGCAATCACAGGTGATGTTTCTCACCTTCTCTAGGTGTCCTGACAGTCCTCTCAAGCTCAGCCTCTGCATCATCTTGGTGTGATGTGCATCAGCTCCTTCATCCTTGTCTGGCTGTGGGCTCTGTGCTAGGAGCAGGAGGGGGCAGTGGGATATGGAGTCTCTCCCAAGCCCTCTGTGAGGCAGAACTGTGCAGGATTGAGAGCTCAGGGCACAGGAGGGGGCCTTCATCAGCCTGAGGAGACTGGATTAGCTCCTGGAGATGCCTAGGGGGTCATGGCTCTCTCCTGCTGCTGCTTCATAAACATGTTCCTGGTGCTAAATCCAGGGAAGTGTCATGATTGCAGGAGTGGAGCTCAGCTTGATCAGTTCCTAAAAGTGTGGTTGCTGAATTCCTCTGTTTTCCTAAACCTGTAAGGGCTGGAATTGCTCATGACACTCCTGAGTTTAAGACTTGCCCAACACCTGCACAGCTGTGCATTAAAATCAGCTTCTGTCCCTGGAAGGAAGGAATATCAGGGTTATCTTTGGGACCTAACCCTCAGGATCACCTCCCTGTAATTTTGGCACCAGGGAAGGAGGTTGAGTCAGTTGCTGGGCAGAGATCCTACAGCTCTGCATGGGACCAACAGACACAGACCCATAGAGATTGGAAACCCCCTCTAAGATCATCAAATCCAACCATTGGCTCTGGCAAAGAAAACTGGGCTTGCTTAAAGTTCCAGCATGCCTCAGTCCAGAGTCTTGTCAACATTCTCTAGGAATCAACCCCTAAAACCCAGGCATTTGGGTGCTGAAGGGTGGGAATGCGTTCTGAAATACAGAGGCTGGATTTGGGAGAAAAGGAGATGTTTTTCCTCATGAGAAAGGCTGGTATTTGAAGGGAGAGGAGCACCTTGGAAAATAAATCCACAGGGCAAGTGGGAGAACAGCTGATAAGGAGCTGCAGGGTCTGAGGCCGTGCTCTTGGCACACAGCAGTGGCTGCACATTCCCTCTCCAGCTCGTCAACTCGTAGGTCCCGTGTGATGAGCAGAGGTCTCCAAGGTCATTGATTCCAGTCCCTTCTGCTCAACTGCAGATGGATCCCAGAGGCCACTGTGGCCTCTCTCATGTCCTCAGACTTGTTTTCAGTACCTGCAGCAAATCTCTGATGCCCTGAGGTCTCTGTGCACTGATGGCGATCAGCTGACATTGTGGCTTTGCTCCCAGAGCTGATTCCGACTTGGAGGTGACCAGGGAGGGATTTTATGAGTACAAATAAAATAGGCTGGTGCAATCAGTTCTGAGAAAGACTAATTGTGACCCAGAGGTAGTGGAGGCTCTGCCAAGGTCATGAGACTCACCCCATGCCAATATCTCCCTGCCAATAACACCATAACAGAACTGCTCCCAGTAAGAAAAACCTGGCATTTGAGGCAGCTTCTTTTCTGGCAGAGCAGAGGTGTTTTTTATGCCACAGGGGGAGAAACTGATATGCAAAATGATGGATACAATTGACTCCCTGCCTTCAGGCATGTAGGGGAAGAGCTAAAAGAGGTTGAGAATGCAGAGGAAGGAAGGTGTGGAGAGCTGCGGCCAAAGTGAGACAGCACTGCAGGAGCAGGTTTACAACACCTTTGTATCCCAAATGTAGGGGAATTTGGGATCTCTGCCGATGCAAGGAGACTCTAGGAAGGCAGCAGATTGACAATGGGGAGCAGGACGTGTTCCTTTGTGTGTATTTAAGCTGCTGGCTCTGGTGGCCCTGGATGGTCATCCTGGGGCTATGCTGGGTCTTCTGGATAAATTCCTGGGCTACCTTTGTGAGCTGCTGTTCTGCTAAGCCAGGTGGGAGGGGATGGCCTCTACTAGATCCCAACAGTATTGTGAGTGTCCTTCAAATCCCTTTTGCCTTGGACCATAAAGGGGAAAATGCAATGCATTCCCTGGAAAAGCCTTGCTGTGCCAGCCCTGTCCCCGACCCCACTCTTTGTATGCAGAACTTGCTGCTGGGAGTCCTCAGTGTTTGTGCTGCTTCATCTTCCTGGGGTTTGGATCTGGCACGAGGTGCGTGAGCCATTTCCTGAAAGCCTCAAGCATTTGGGCAGCATTTTCATCCTCCGTCTGCCAAGATTTTCCTCCTGCCTCGGGAAGCAGCAGGAGCACTCTAGAAATGACAGAGACGGGAATGCTGCAGTTTGGAAGCAGCAGCACTGAGGGAAGAAACTGTCCTTCCCTTCATCCACAGAGTCAATCCTTGATCACCTCCTGTTTTTCATATGCTGGGGAAAGCAGGGAGCAGGGAGGGAAATCTCATTAAAGACCTTGCTGTTGGGAATGGCTGGATAGCTCATTAGAGTGGGCAAAATGACTCGTTTCCTCTCTGCAGGTTTTTTTCCCAGGAACTCCGTGGAGGGAAAGAGTTCATTTAAAAACAAATATTCACAGCAGCGTGCCTGCAGGACACACTGCTCCAGCACGGGATTCAATCCCAGCACCCAGGGAAGAGCTCAGCGCTTGTTTCCGAAAGGAAAACCTCATTAGGCGCATCTGGCTTTTTTGGGTGCTGCTTGATTTGCCACGCCTCAGATCATGGGGATGGGGTCTCCTGTGCTGGAAATCGTGGAAAGCGAGAGGAGGGAGAGGTGGAGTGGGGGGTGCTTGTCCTTTCCCTGGCACCCCACCCCACGCCCGGCGCACACTCGCACACGCGGCCGCTGTCGTAGCGCTGTGCTCCTGCCAAGAGAAACTTGGGAAGGGGGGAGAGCCAGGCACAGACAGCAAGCACACTTATCAAGTGGCTTGGACCGTAGCCGATTTGAAATATTACTAACCTTGCATTTTCAAATTTGATGCACAACAACCAAGATGCTAATACTTTCCTTAGTTTAGAAAAAAAAATCCTTTCACCCATCTCTTCTAGCCGAAGATTAGGAGAGAAGCTTTAAGAAGATTTAAAAAAAAAAAAAATCAACTTCTGAGCAGCGGAAAAAATGGTTTGTGATTCAGGGGCTCCGGGCAATTCATCATGGAAATTGGGTTTCTTAGCCGACATCATGTGAATCCTTTCGGCCCTGTCAACTTTTTAATACATTACATTGAGAATGTAAATCGTGTTGGTGAGGGGGAAAGAAGAGGGTAAAAAAAAAAAGAGAGAAAAAAGAGAGCTGCTTCATTTTGGGTTTAGAGGGGAGGCAGCTTGAGGCCTGTAATTCATATTAACTAAATAATAATACTAAAAAAACCCCCTCTCTAAATCTACAGATGTGGATATACACCTAGGGAGGGAGGGGGGAGGGAAGTGAACGAGACAGCCCAAAATTGAAACCATTTTATCCTTTTGAAGGGTGAGTATTTGAGAGGGGTTTGTTATGGATTTATTTTTATTTTCTTAATTTTTTTTTTATTTGGGTTTATTTTATCCCTTTCTCAGCTTGAGCTCGTTCTTCCATCAAAGAGAAGAGCAAAATGAATGTTTTGGAGGTGGAGGAAGATGGAGGAAACAGAAAAGTGAAAAGCTGCAGTAATGTCTGGGATCTTTTTGGAGTTTGGTGGATTTTTTTGCTCACATCCAAGTGATTTGGATTAACTCTTTCATGGGTGGTGGAAGCTCATGCTAATTTTTTGACAATTTAGAGGGCGTGAAAATAAAGCTCTGGATGGGGAGGGAGTAGCAGGTGAGATCCCTGAGACTGGGCTTCATGGAATTGCAAACACGAACCTCTCGATGCATTTACTCCCCGAAAATGTCCTTTGGGAGGTTCACTGTGAGCTAAATGGAGCACAAAGGCTCCACATAAACCTCTGGATAGGGCTTAGCCGCTGCATGGGAGGTGGGGAAGCTTCACCAGGCATGTTCTCGTTATAGCTGGTGGCTTCTCCTGTGCCTTGAAATGCTCCTGGCATTAGAAAAGGGGGATTGATCCTTGAGGAGAGGCGGGGAGAACACAGAGGCTCTGGCCTTGCAGGGAAAATGCCTTTATTTTTTCTCATCAAGTGGTGCTACATGGAGATTGAGACTTATTTAATACCAGTCGTAAAATAATTCAGGGTGCCAGGGACTTCTGTGGGGCTGTATGTGGGTGTCCTGCTCAGAGCTGGGCAGGCTTCTGCATCCCAAACATCTCTGCTCGAGGGCAACTTGGGAAGAAGACAGGGAAAGAGGTGGAAGGATGTGTCAGGAGGGATTATAACAAATAGGACAAAGAATTGATTTGTTTCAACACAAATTATGAGCATCGACGTAATCGTATGAGAATCGAGTTATGAAGAAGGCTCCCTCAGTACCCTCAGAGAGGGAAAAATGGCTGGAAGTGGGAATTGTAGCTGGGACACATCTAGAAAAATCAGGGAGTCAAGCTTGTTTGGGCTGCTAAAGGCTTCTTGGAAAGCATCTGAACAGATTAAACCCCTCTCAGAAAAGCCAAAAGGATGCTCCCCATCTGGAATGCTGCTGCTGGTTTTGGATGCTTGCCACAGGCGGAGGGTGGTGGGCAATGGAAAGGGCTGGAGGGCCAAGCTCCTGGCTGGGGGATCTGAGAGTGGCCTGGAGCTGATAGCAGGACGTGCTTTTGCCAGCAGTGTCTGCTCTGTGAAGCGACACCCCGGTGGAGGGTTGGAGGAGTCACCAGTGTGGCGCACGTGGCACTGGGCTGGGGCTGTTCTCCCTCGGCGTTGGGTAGATCCAGCACACAAAAAATCTGCCACCAGACCGTTATGTGGTGAGGCAGCTCCTTAAAAAGGGTCGTTAGTGGCTATTTGGGGGAGAGGGGCTTTAATCAGGCAAGTCCAACTCTTCCCGGCTGCCCACATCCAACACTTCATCCCTCTCCCTTTTTTTTCCAGCCATAAGAGGAAGAACTTCCCACCTCTTCCATGGGACAACAGCTTTATCACTGGTGCCTTTCTTGCTTGACACCTGTGAAAGTCCTGAAAGAACGATGTAAAGCTGAAGGTGTTCCCTTTATTTGTGGCTTAATAACTGCAGTTTAACTATTTAAATAGCGTTGTAAAAGCAAATATAAACCCTGAATGCTTCTGTTAGGGTTAATAATTCCCAGTTTTATTTCTCTTTTGACTGCTGGAGTTGAATGCTACTCCTCACTCCAGACTGACAGCAAACACCGATCCTGCCATTTTCCTGGAGATATTTGCAGGTGAATTTGGGGACACACACATGTGGACTATGCAGTTATGCAAATCAAGGGGGTTGATATTAATAATGCACAAGGAAGAGGTTTGGTGTTATTTTTATGCATAGGAATATTCCTGTGTGTGACTTTGAATTCCACGGTCAAGCAGTTGATGTCATCAATGTATTATTTAGTCTGAGGCTGGGTACAGCATTTCCAGAGGGGTTTTTGGGCCTGGTGTCCTTCAGAAATAATTAATTTCCCTTTTTTCTGCTTCCAGGCCCGTACTTCTGCGCAGCTGCAGTTGGAAAACAGCCCTTTTCCTATCTTGTTTCCATTTAGGCATTGCACCCGTGGCCGGAATGCAATCCTGGATGTCTCCAACTCCTGCCAAGTGCCTGGTCTGCTCCAACTTTAAAAGGTTCCGGAAAGGTGAAACCAACACTCTGTGGGAGTAGACTCCAAAATGCTGGAGTTCATTCATATGATGATGTCCAAGGACTTTTGAACCCACTTCCCTGTGAGAAGGGGGAGACTCTGGCACAGGGTGCCCAGAGAAGCTGTGGCTGCCCCATCCCTGGAAGTGTCCAAGGCCAGGCTGGACAGGGCTTGGAGCAACCTGGACTAGTGGAAGATGTCCCTGCCCATGGCAGGGGGTGGCATGAGATGAGCTTTAAGGTCCCTTCCAATCCAAACCATGCTAGGATGAAAATTTCATCGATGGGGTCACCTCTGAGGGTCTGAAGAAAGGATTTTTCCGCCTCCCTTTGTGGGTCAGGAGGGACAAACCTAAGGCAATGAGAGACCCTTATCAATTGATGAAGGGTGTGTGGGCCGCACAAGCTCGGACACATCATCCCCTCATTCTGCACAACCTGGGTGCTCTAACCCCAACACCTGCAATCCTACAGGAATCTCCCTCAAGAGGAGCTTCCAGAGCCTTTGCCTTCTTACAGATGAATGTGCACATTCCCAAGTCCTTCTAGGAAAGCCTTAGGCAAATTACTTGGTTGCTTTTTTTCCCTCTGGTGCTTCAATCCTCAATTTCCACTTGCTGGGATGGTGGGAATGAGTTGTTGAGGCTGTCAGGGCTGTGCAGCACATAATGAAGTGCACACACGTACATCTATACATTCGTACGTGGGCAGGCTTATGTTGTGATGCTGTAATACAGCTTAATTAGGACATCACTCAGGCATCTGGGACTGTGCCTAAGCTGGAGATTTTTTTATTTTGGTTTTCTCATTTAGGTTTTAGTCAGATTCCCAAGTGAAATAAACAAAAGGCTAATTGCTTTTGGATTTTAATTACCACTGCAATACCTGGGTTTATTGTATGAATTGTGTTTTATAGGTAGTGAAAGGACACCTCCAGCGGGTGACAGATTCTCAGCTGACAACAGCACTGTTCAAACCAAAGGAAGTCTTTGCAGTGGGATCCAAAGGACAGCACATTCATTTGCTAAACTCCTAATTTTTTTTGTTGTGGAATGTAACTTCAAGACTTGGCTGACTTTTAAACATGAAATAATTAAGCATACCTGAAAATGCATTTATAAAAAAAAAAAAGAGAGACAGAAGTAGAAGTACTTTATAATCCACAGTGTTAAGTCTCTTCAAAATTCCTTGGATAGTTACACTGCTGCTTTAGTCGGGGGTGATACACCACAGTCCTAATACCTAATCCCAAGTGACTCTTCACACAGTGACTCAGTTACCAGAGCTGTTTGGTCCCTATCTGGTTATCTTTAATACCTTGATCCATACATATCCTGTATGCTTTGCCAAATGGGTTATTCCACTGATTTTCAAGACTACAAAATAGGCAAATCCTCATTCTACATCTGTTTATTCATTCTAAATGTATTTGAGATCTTTTTTTCTACCCAGCTGTATTTCTTTGTCCATGATGTCCTGATTGAACAATTGCAGAAGAAAAAAATCCTTCCTTGAACTGCTCTGAAAGTTTTTTTTGACAAGTTGGAAACTCCAGATTTCCATTTTCATTGGTGGTCAAAGGAAATAGCAGCAGTCAAATAATGTATTTCAAGTGTATTTATTCCAAATATGTCTATTTGGGAGTAATGTTGAGTGTTACATAAATTTTTATATAACAAGCCTTGCACATCTGTAAAAACGGGGAACCTCACCTGAACAACTTTGAGCTTTGTCATTCAGAGTCAGAAGAAATAAGAGGTGAAGAAGTGAATTCATTGTTGAATGAACCATCAAACCGTGAGAGCCCTTGAGCAGAAGCAGAGTGTGGATTTGATAGAAATCCTGTTTTTTTTGAACTTGTGGGTGGGAGGTTTGTGGAAGGACAAAGCATTTTCTGTGTTGAGACCTCTTTGCACGTGTCCCCAGAGGTAAGTTAATTATAATTTTGGAAGGATTTAAGGTTCATCTGTAGGGAATTCAGTAAAAGGCCATACAGATTTGAAGCATGGTGATTGCTTTCAGCAGAAATCTAAAAGGAAGTCTAAAAAAAAGTCTTGCAAACCAAATTTTCTTACAAATCATGGGATATAACAATTAAAATTAAACTGTGTTTCATTGGAGGTTCTGTGCTGAATGCCTAATGAATCATAGAATTACTGGTTTGGGTTGGAAGGGCTCTTCAGACCATCCCATTCCCACCCCCTGCCATGGGCAGGGACACCTTCCACTATCCCAGGTTGCTCCAACCTGGCCTTGGACACTTCCAGGGATCCAGGGGCAGCCACAGCTTCTCTGGGCACCCTGTGCCAGGGCCTCCCCACCCTCACAGGGAAGAATTTCTTCCCAATATCCCATCTATCCCTGCCCTGTGGCAGTGGGAAGCCATTCCCCCTTGACCCGTCACGCCGTGCCCTTGGAAATATTCTCTCTCCATGCTTCTTGTCGGCTCTTTCAGGCACTGGAAGGCCACAACTAAGTCATCCTGAAGCTTCTCTTCTCCAGGTGGAACAATCCCAACTCTCCCAGCCTTTCACCTGCTTTTATTTCAAGACTGGAGTTGAAAGCGCACTCAGGCCTGTTCAGAGAAGGGTTTGCTCTCACCATTGTGCACCTCCCGCTGGTGCCTTTCTCTTTCAGCTCAGGGTTTTAACTCTTTGAGTGAGGCTGTAGAAGTCTCCTCATCTTTGTTGCCTTGACTGTTTTTCCCAGAAAAGGGGACAAACCTTGGTTGTCCCAGTCTTGTGGGTTAGGGCCCCACATCGGAAGGAATTTCTGCATGGAAGAGCTTCTCAGGCATTGGAAGGGGCTGCCCAGGGAGTGGTGGAGTCCCCAGTCCTGGAAGTGTCCAAGGAATGTCTGGATGTGGCACTCAGTGCTCTGGGCTGGTGACGAGGTGGGGATCGGTCACAGGTCAGACTCAATGGTCTTGGAGGACTTTTCCAACCTGTGGTGGGAAAGGAAGGATTTACATTTTGCTGTGATTATTAAAACAGAGTGGGATTTATAATTATTGCTCAATTTTTATGCTGGGGACATGACCCAAAGCCTTGGTTGGTCTTGGCTCTGCTGTGTCAGGAGTGGGATGTTCCTCTCCATCCCTTCTCCCTCATCTCTCCCAGTGCTTCCAGCAATGGTGCTGTGTCCCATCAGGAACCATGGTAGAATTCACTAATTCCTAGATGAAACTGCAATTACCACGTGGTGAGGTTTGTTCCTTTGGGAAAATGGCTCTTTTATGACGTCAGATTCTGGATTCTCTCTGACCAAGGGAAATGTGAGAGCTTGGCACAGTTCGTGTCAAGTGGATGAACTCTGAGACTAAAACACCCTTGAGATGACCCTTGAGATGAAGAGTCTTGGATAAGTGGGAATGATGGAGTGGGATGTTCTGGAGCTACTTGGTGAACGAGAGGGAAAACCAGTGACTGTGTTAGTGCTGTTCAATTAAATCACAAGGAGACAGGGAGTGGAATTTCAGGGTTTAAGGGCAAAATGAAACACCAATTATTTTTAATACATTAGGGAAAACGTTGAGAAGTTGTTTTTTGTTGAGGATTTACCTCAACAAGGGTGGAGCTTGTTCTGAGGCAGAATTAGAAGAAATTTTGAACTGTGGAAAACCTCACTAAACCAAGTGTTCCAGCTTTCAGCAGAGCTTAAGTTAAGGCTAAAAGGATCTAAGTTTTATTTGACAAGACAAAGATTGTTGCTATCAACAGATACGCAATGCATTTATAGTGTTCTTATACTGGCAATGTATGGGCTGGTAGGGGCCAGTGAGACTAATCCAAATTGTATCTCAAAGCCTTTTCGTATTCCTGCACGGAATTTTTAACAAAAGGGAAACATTGCTATGGGGAAAAAAGGCCTTCCCTAAAAACCCTTTGGTGAAATCATCCTGTAATTTAGAGAAAGAGAAAATATTTGAATGGGAAGGCTGGGACCTGCTGGGTTACTGCTGTGGGCCTTCCTGACTGGAGAGGAAAAAATGGGTTTATAGAATTCATCCAGGCTATATGAATTGGTAAAATGTATCCATTGATCCAAAATGACCCAAATCAAACAATGTACTTTTCAATGCCACCAAATGCAAGATCAAATAACAAGAAAGATTAGGAACCACCAATGGGCTCCAGGAGGTTATAATTTAGACAGATATATCTAAAAGGAGGCAGTGAATTTGAAGGGATTTTTGAATTTGAAGGGATATTTTGTATTCTTCCTTTTGCTGTCCCTGGGCACGAAGGGTTTTGTGACACTTGGCAGAGCGATTTGGAGCAAATAAGGGATATTACCTAAAGGAACTGGGATGATCCTTGTTGGGAGGCAGGACTCAGATGTGGTCTTCACACGCCATGAGGGGTCATGAGTGCATCAAAAGCTGTGGGTTCAGCAAACGCCTGCAAATGAGATGGAGTCAGGAGACCAAAAGGAAGCTCTAGAGGGTAATTTGACTGTGGTATCTCAGTGTCAACACCTGCACCAGGTACTAGAGGTATCTTTGCTCTAATAGACCCAGCTCTTCCCACTGATAGAGCAGAGAGCTCCTAACGGGAGCACTTGATTGGGCTGAAGTGTGATAAATTCCCAGGGAAAATAATACGCTGTCAGTGAGAGCAATTAACTGCTGGAACAGCCTCTCCTGAATCCCTCAGGACTGTTTGCCTCTTAATGCACAACGAAAGGGCTCTCTGAAAGGTTCCCTGCTGTTCAACCACTGCTATGGAACAGGCTCCAAGTGTCTGAAGGAAGTGGAAATTCTTCTACTGCTGCACTTGGGAGTTGAAATTCCATGATCCTCATGGCCAGCACAGCCTTCTCCAGGCTTGGCTCCCACTCACTCCAGGTAATGCATTCAGGCACAACCCCACGCTCCTCTTCCCAAGCACCTTTGGCACAGCTGCTTCCGTGGAACTGGGCAGGAAAATCTCATGAAGCTGCTGTGATTTAATGCAAAAGGATTCCCCAGGTCCTAGACCCACCAGAGCTCCCAGGTATAAGATGCCCCTGTTGCATTTTAAAATAGGTACGACACAAGTGGGCTGTAATGCCTAACTGGCCCTGAGAGTGGAAACACCCTAGGTTGCTTATCGGATTTGGAAACTTGTCTCCAGCCAGGAGAAGGTACATCCAGACACGGAAAGTCATACTCTTCCAACACTCACTGTGCCTCAGCCTGGCTTTGAGATAAGTGTTTTAAGTTCTTTTTCTAAAATTGGAGGGGTTTCCTGCCTTTGGGATGAATTCTGCTGAAGATAATAAAAGCAGATTTCACTTTCTGACCTTAATCCATCCGTCTCCTCCTGGCAGCTGGAGCAGGTTGTATCCAGGAGCTGGCAGAAGGAACTCTTGGCTGTGACAAAACAGGCACAAGGTGTGAAAGGTGCTAAGAACAAGGCATCTATATACGATAACAACTTGGTAGTACTTTCTTTACAATTATTTCATTCCCGTTTTCCCCTCACTCGTCTCCTCTTTTACATTTATTTTGCTTTTTCTCTTCCTGCTTCTCTCTCCCAGTCTTGTTTTCCCTTCTCTCTATTCTGTCTTGCATGTATCAGCCTTTCCTGCCACAAATCAACCCTATTAGAAGCTCCAAAGGGATTCTTTCCAATGGCCTCCCTTTGTGAACTCTGCCTTTTTTTTCTTTTTAATCTGCAGTGTTCCACATTACATTGCCATTGATTTAATAGACCACCATGAATTTTACTGCCTGTCAAACAACAGCACAATTATTTTGAATTCTATTGTGGCAGAGCTTGACACCCAGCTCTGGATCACCTTACACTTTTCACCCTTGCTAGAGTGCACTTGAAAATCCAGGATAATGTTATGTGTGATTCCAGGATGGTATTTTGTGGCATTGTTTTAATTCAGTGTTTTAGGGATTGAATGATTTGGCAGTTGATGGATAAAGACTCCCACTTACCTGAATCTGCAAATGACATATGGAATGTGGAAGTTATTATAGGGTATTAAAAACCCCAACCAATTCCCTTCTTGCCTCTCACTGCTCCCAGCCCTGAATAATGAGATGGGAAGAAGACCCATCATAACTGTTGGCTCATTGGTCATGGGCTGGTCCCAAAAGCTTCCCAAGCAGGATGCTGAGTCCTCTCTTGCTGGGCATTAGTGGGTTGCTCTGTGTGGAAGAGAGGCTGGATCCACGTGCCTGGAGGCACATTCCCCATGGAGAGGCAAAAGCTGTACTTCGAGGGCTGATGTTGGCACTCACCAGTGTGCAGCAGATTTCTTACAGGGAACGAGTGGATTACAGCTGTATCCAAATAAAGAAAGGATTGGTTCATTCAGGATGAATCAACCCTTTGTATCCCCTGTTTAAAGAGCTCTTTCTATCATCTTGCATGCCCAGGATAAATTGTTTTCCCGATGACAGGGATAACAGGTTGGGTCCCTGTTGTCCCAGGGGCTGCACATACAGAAAACTCCAACTCTGACATTGAATACATTAAGGAATTACGTCCTGTGAATATATTAGGGAGTAGAAACAGGTTTATTGGTGAAAGTTTGGACTTGGAAGAATAAATGACTTACCAAGGGCAAGAGTGAGTCTGAGTTGTGCCTGGGAGCTGTTGCCAGTGTCTTAAAGTTTTATTCCAAGATGTTTTCCTATCCCTGCTGAACAAGGTCCTTCCCACAAAGAAATGTTCTCCTGGGGGTCTGAGGGAGATGGATTTGGATTGTGAGTGATCACAGAAAGCTGTTTTGATAATCCAGATTGATTATGGGCTTTTCCTTTTACAGAACTTCCCTGTGGCTGTGTTAAGGGTGTAAGGTCAGTGCGTGGGGGGATGCTCATCCTTGCCCACCCCTGAGTTAGGGCTTTGGGGGAGGTTTGCTCCACCTGTTCTCTGCAGTGGAGAAGGTTTATTGTCTCCTCTCAGGAAGCTGGTGGGTGATACACACATCTCGCTGGTCTCCATCATGCACAGGTCTCAAATTTGTCCTGTTACGGACAAAATTTTTCCTGTTTTGGGGGTGGGAAATTCATGGTCTGCATAAATCTCCCAGGGAACTCGTGCAAGATGTGGTGGCTCTGCAGTGCATATGCTGGGAACCTGGCAGAGCAGGCAGGTCTCTGTGCTTTATGGCCTGGGCAGAAGAACGATCGAGGCCAGGTCCCAAAAATTTAAAGTTTAAAAGGGCCAGTGCCCTCCTCCCCAGCATCGTGACAAACATGCCTTGTGATCCATTGTGGAGATCCCAGTCAGCCAGAATAATCAGGTGGCAACTCAATTTATTACCTGCAGCCCTCTAAAGCTCAGGAAGTGCTCTTTCAGCCCTCAGCTGGTATTTAATCAACGTATCATAACTTCTATTAAGCCTAAATGCAATGCTCCTGAGATACTAAATTTAAAGTGCCCCTGAAAACCAGGCCGCTTTTGTTTGATTTACATATCACAGCATCATGCAAAATGGGACCAGAGTGACAAGGAGCCTGCATTACAGGCTCAGGAGGCTCCAGAGAATTTTGTCCTGCTCTGACATCTCTGATACATCACCAGGCAGCAGGATGGTGGGAGGGGGGTTGGAACTTTTGAGGCTCTTATTATAGATGAAGAAATTGAATTGCAGTGACAGGGGCTTCACCTGAGCATCAAAGGGCATGTCTGGGTCCTTGCAGAGGTGTCTCCTGCAGGCCCACAGGCGGGGAAAAATGCTCACACCCTTCCCAGGACGAAGAAAAGAAAGGCTGTGTCCGTATGCTGAGCTCTCCTGGGCATCCCATGACACCTCCCTGGCAATATTGTCCAGGGCCATGGTGGAATCTCCATCCCTAGATAGATTGAAAAGCTGTGTGGACGTGGCACTTGGGAACATGGGTCAGTGAGGCCTTGGCAGTGCTGGGGGAATGGTTGAACTCTGATCCTGGAGGTCTTTTCCAACCTAAAGAATTTTGTGATTTGGACGCCTCCTTTGCCCTCCCACATCCCGGTCCAGTCTCCCCAGTGCTCCTCGAAGAGGACTCTACCCCTCAGGGGCGGAGAAGCTCTGCTTGTACCTCCCTGCTGAGCTGCCTTTGCCAGCTTCCGAGCTGGGCAATTCCAGAGGCATCCAGGTCCAAATGCCCAGGACAGGTGGTTGCAGGTTGGCTTGGCCAATTTGTGCCCAAATCACACCGGTTCCTGCATTGGCCAAAAAACCTTCTGTAACCGGTGCCACGAACTTCCCTGGGCTGAACAATGGGACACCCGTGTCCAGCAGGGATGGATGGGGAGGGTGAGGGACTGAGAATCACACCCTCGTTTCCGACTCTACAAGATTCCCAGGAGGTTTGCCAGGAACTGTAAAACTTTGGCAAGTGTTGGAGATTGGCTTAAAATGCTAAAGACAATATTTAAACCCCATGGAAATTCTAAAACAAGGATGTTATTAAAGTGGAATTAAGGACAAAGGAGTTGCTAATATCTACAAGAAAAGGGAGAATTAAGAATATTTGGGTTTAAAATAGTATTAGAATATTAGCTGAAACCTAGAAATAAGGTTTATCTGTAAAACATTGTCTCTGAGAAGGTTTCAATTCATGGAAGAGATAATAACTTGATTTCAGGCATCTCATAACATGTTCCCTTGTGCCAGGGCCATCCTGGAGCTGGGAGGGCAGGGTGCTGTGTGTTAGTCTAAATTATAAGAGCCACTCAAATGGCAAGGGACAGGATTAAATCCCAGCATAGATACCCTTTGGAAAGGATATGAATCCTCGTGCCTCAAGGGAAAAGCCAAATTCAAGTGAGAATAGAAAATTTTTGAAAGGAAAAGCTCCATTTGGAATAGGGAATTGTTAACCATGGCAAAGCTTTGTTATTGCCTGGCTGGTTTCTAACCAGGGAAGGCATAGAGGAGCTATTTTTTAATCTCAAAAAATTAGGATTTTCAAAGCATAGTATTTCCTACTCACTACGTTCTGAATGTGATAAATGTGAGTTAGTTATGAATGTTTTTACAGTTATCAAAGACTTTTTTCTCTTTGGTTTCTTTTTTAAAAAAAACAACCAGAAAAACCCCAACCCAAACCTGATGTAATGATAAAATTAGGAACTCAAACAGGATAGAGTTGTATTCTAGGCTTGCCTGGAGGCTGATGGCCTCACATACAGGTCTGACTCTTGGTCATAGTCTGGAAGGCACAAAAGCTGTTGGTCCCAGGACGTTGCCATGGCCAGCTGGTCAAGAGAAGGGGTGTTTCTTCAACAATGTGAGGATGCATCTGGAATACTGTGGGCAGTTTGGGGACCCCAGTACAAAAGATGCTGCCAAACTGGAGCAAGACCAATGGAGACCAATAAAACTGTTGTGGGGTTGGAGCTCAGGACAAATGGAAGGTGCTGGGATAGGGACAGAGGGCTGGGAGGATTTCATTCTTTGGAGATATTCACCGTTTGGCATTTTCCTCTTCAAGGTTCATAGAATCTCAGAATAGTTTGGGTGGGAAGGGACCTTAAAATTCACCCATTTCTACTCCCTGCCATGGGCAGGGACATGTGTCCCCTATACCAGGTCGCTCCAAGCCCCTCCAACCCGGCCTTGGACACTTCCAGGGATGGGGCAGCCACAGCTTCTCTGGGCACCCTGTGCCAGGGCCTCACCTCCCTCACAGAGAAGAATTTCCTCCCAATATCTAATCTACAACTGCCTCATTCAGGTTCCTCCAGATGGTGAGAGCTCCAACCTGCCTTCAGTGCCTCACAGGGCTCTGTGCACTGTGGTCTTCAGGCTGAGGTTGCTGAGGTGCCTGGTAGAGACCCAGTCGGACCAGGGCCATCAGAATTAGCAGAACTGGCTTCCAGTGTCTGGTGCTCCATGAATCAGGAGACACCTGGCAACTGGAAAAGCGGTGAAGAGCCAGACAGGGACAGGTTCAGCTCTCAGCCAGAGCCTTCCAGCGGGAGAATGGTTGTTGTGTGCAGAAAGCAGAAAAGTTTGGATGAAGCTGTTGGAATTTGTGTGCGTGCAGAAAATTTTTTGCGTCTGAAGCTGCCTGGCTCCACTGGAAAGCTGTGGAGCAGAGAGAGACCGTGTTGTTTATCTTCTCTGAATCCATTGCAGACTCCGTAAAGATTCAAGAGACTTCCTTGCTGGTTGTCCATGGGGACTAAGGCATCAGCTTACATATAAAGATAAGATGAAGTTCTCCCTCTGCCTGGGGCAGGTTATAGATGGAAGGGAATTGAAGCATCCTTGAGACTTGTCTAAAATACCCAATGGAGCAGATCTCCGTGGCTCAGGCAGAAGGTCTGGAGGCACACAGGCAGTGCAAGGCCATGCCTGCATCCCATGGCTCTCTCCTAGTCCGTAGGAAGTTGAATATCGCTGGCAAATGCTTTTGTCGTTAAATATTTTCTTTAGCACACAGATGATTCCTAAACGAAGCTATAATTATTGGTGGAGCTGGCAGTGGTGCCTACAGTTCAGGTTGCCAAACATTTCCCATTAAAAGATTCTCTTTTCCAATGCTAAATCCTTGCCAACATGGAGCAGTTCAGGCTGAAATTTTCAGTTGCAGGCCGTTGGCTCGGGCTGGGCTTTGTGTATATGAATATGTGTGTATGTGGGGAAGCAGGAGGGAAACAGAGTTTAACCAGATCCAAGAGTGTGATATAGGGAAAAGGTATTGTTTTATAGTTATTTAAGGGAAAATAATCCAACCACCACATTATTGAGAAATTCTGGTGCTTTCATGCTTTATTTTTATTTTCACAGGGACTTGAAATATGGCTTTGGGACCAATCTGGGACTTTTAACTACTTCAGACTCCCTGGTTTTGGTCAAGTCAGGTGCCTCTGCAGATGTGCTGAGAAGAGAAGGTTTCCCCTGAAGTTTGTCTGGAGCTTGTACAGCCCAGGGCTTCAGGAAGGAAGGAGGATTCCTCCTTCCCAGGGCAGGTTGGCAGCCTGGTGTGTGGTTTGGCCCTGGAATAAGGAGAATGCAGTGTGGATTTCCTACACCCGAAGCATTTCTCACACAACAGGGAGACAAACACACTGATTGAGTGGGATAAGGGAATTCTGGGCAGAGGTGGGAGGGGAATGCAGAATGGATCCTCCAAGGAGATG
>VWPU01016767.1:57500-69256 GCA_013398955.1 Callaeas wilsoni
TGGGGAGGGTTTTGTGGGTGACAGGGACCATGGCAACCCCTCAGCCTGACCTCCTGCCTGCGGCTAATCACCTGCCAATGATTGTGCCTTGCTCTCACCTTTCAGCATTTCACACGTGGATTCTTTCCTGGTGGTTGGATCATAGGAATGAAGCAAGAAAATTGGAAATGGCTCATCCTCCTATCAAGGTAAGTATTGTCTTCATTGATATATTTTTCCAGTTTTTTAAGGGTTAAAATTACTTAAGGCACAAATCTTCTTTTCCTTCTCTTATGAGGTGTTTCCAGATGATTCCAGGACACTTTCCCTGAAAAGTAGCCTTACTTCTTTCTGCTTGAGCTGCATCCAAAGAAAACTTTGTTCTTCCTTCTTTTGCAAGCCCATTTTTCAAACATTTAGAATGCTCGTTTGCAGCCTCCTGTAGTCATTGCTAAACCAAATTGTGTGTATTTTGCTCTTCATGGATCAGTCCTCAAGGAACAAATCATTTTTGTCACTCTTCTCTGAACTGCCTCCAGTTTGTCACTATCTTTGTAAGAGCAGCGCGCCCAGAGCTGAGCACACATTGTCAGCTCATGCTCACCATTCTCTTCTCCTCTGAATGAGCAAATTGATCTTTTTTTGAGTGCATGGAGATGACAAAGTGCATCAACAATCGAAAAAATTTTAAAAAGGGTTTGCAAAGCTGATTTGGATGTGGGGAGGTTGCTGGCCTTCGTGGCCTGTCCTTGTAGGAACAGATAACGGCAGCTTACAAGAGCAACATCCTGCTTTGTAATGTGCCATTATCAGCCGCTGTTTCCCAGGGGGTACTGATGGGATCATGATTATTATTTTTTTTTACTGCATGATGGAACATGAAAGAGTCTTGACCCTCTTCATAGATTCTGTTTGTTGGGTGAATAATTCTTCTTGGCTCCAATTAATTTTGAGACCGGAGTAAATCTGTCAACAGTGGAAACATCTGCAGGAATCGTGATGGAGCCAGGTTTTCAAATGAAGGGGACACCTGTAAGAGGTCCCTGTTGCCTTCAGCATTCCTTTTCCTGTGTGGATCAGCCATTAAGTGGGCTGTATGTCCTTAGTAATTTATGGAAAGAAATCCATAATATGGACTCAAGAAAGTGGTGCATTTAATGTCTCCTTCTCACGTAGTGGAAATCAGGGTTTCCTTTCAGTTCTTTGCTCTTATCTGGGCACAGTTCCTCTTCTCCTCTTCCCCACTGACTTTCCATCTCATGGGCATTGTGGTACTGGTTAAGAGGTTGGACTTTACAATCCTGAAGGTCTTTCCAACCTTAAGAATTCCATGATTCTACAGTTGTGCTGAAAGCCTCTACCCACAATGAGGATATCTTTCATGCATTTTGGGGACTTAAGGGCACTGCCTTGATCTCACTGGTGTCAACTAGAACATGAATTTGTGCTTCACTTGGACTCATCTGCAATCCCTAAAAGCAGAAAATGGTGCTCTGCAATGCCTTTCTTGGTTGGTTACACGCCAGGTGAAGATGGGCTTGAGTATCTTAGCTGAGACTTCGTATTTACCATGATGGAGGCGTAGACCAAAAGTGGATCCACCCTAATCCCACCCTAATCCCATATCAGAGTATTTTACATCCCCCTGGCTTGTGTCAGCTTTGAAGACACCAGATTCCCTTTTCCTGGTGGCATTCAGAACTGGGACCATCAGAACTCCATTCTTTCCACGGCATCTCATTGGTTTCTGTCCCTGAAACCCACTCAGCGTCTGTGCCCTTGTGCAGACATTGTGTTATGACAGGGTGTCCTTTGAGCACAACCCCATCAACGGCAGCAATTTCAGAGCTCTAATCCCAATAAGTTTTTATGCTCAGCACTGGCTTGATATTTCCTTTGGTCATCCTTGTAGAATTACTTTCCCCAAACTGTTGTCAACTTGGGTCATTTTGTGTTACTTGTTTGAACTTGTCAAATTTCATTTCAGACATGGGTAGTACTTGACTCATATTTACTTCAAACTCCTCTTCCTGCAGTTCATTGCTTTCATTATTTATAGGTGTTCTTGAAAGCGTATCTGCTAAGCTCCTTACTGGGCCTGTATTTCACATTTAATGAGTACTTTTGCAATTTCATTACATTTTTTCTGACGTCCAGGTGGCTCATTGTACAATGGATTTTTTCTCTATGACTCTTGGTGCTTTATGGTCTCTTTCAACCTTGATTGAATTCTTCCCATAAACATATTCATGAAAATACTCGTGACCTAAAACAATTGCCAGGATTCCAAGTGCAAGAAGAGCTTTTGGTGGGTTTTAGCCCATGGCTCAGATTGTCATCTTGCCAGAGGGGCAGAGCCAAAGTGACCTTGCACCACTTTGGGTCTTATACTCCCAAGTATAACCTTGGAATGTTAGAGTCTTGATGCTCCCATGACAGCTCCTCTTTATACCAAACCTTATTCTATTTTCAGTTATCTTGTTCTGCACTGTCTGTGAGATCCAAGTGGCCCAGTGGGAAGGGACCTGGGGGTGCTGTTGACAGCGGCTGGACATGAGCCCAGGTGTGCCCAGGTGGGCAAGAGGCCAATGGCACCTGGGCTGTGCCAGCCATGGTGTGTCCAGCAGGAGCAGAGCAGTGGCTGCCCCTCTGTGCTGGGCACTGAGAGCCACCTCCAGTCCTGGGCAGAGTCCTGGGCCCTCATGACAAGTAGGACATTGAGGGGCTGGAGCATGTCGAGGGAAGGGAACGGAGCTGGGGAAGGGGCTGGAGCACCAGGAGTGGCTGAGGGAGCTGGGGGGGCTCAGGCTGGAGAAAAGGAGGCTCAGGGGGAACCTTCTGGCTCTGCACAACTCCCTGACAGGAGGGGCAGCCAGGGTGGAGTTGGGCTCTGCTGCCAAGGAACAAGGACAGGACAAGAAGGAACAGCCTCAAGCTGTGCCGAGGGAGGTTCAGGTTGGGCATCAGGAGGAATTTCTTCCTAGAAACGGTTGCAGCAAGTCTTGCACAAAGAGTCTTGGTCAGGGAGTATCCCTCTGTCATTGCAATATTGTTAGCAGGAAAAACAGTACCTGTGCTCTCATGCATTCCCAAGAAACTTCCTGGCCAGAGGTTACATAATCCCACCTGCCTTAATTCACCTGCCCTCACTTGGCCAACTGCAAAGCTCTGCTAAAGAACATAAACATTTCTGTGTTCTCAGTGTTTGTTGTTATCCTAAACATAAGGTTTAAGATATGCTGCTGCTTCAGTCTCATGGTAATCCTTCGAGATCTGGTCATGATATGTTAGTGCTGAGATTACCCTACAGAGATGTTTGCTTGCATCTCCTAAAAGAATTACTGAGCAGAAGTAGGAATCTTTTCCATCAGCCTTACCCAGCTTCCTAATACGAAAATCCTCTGGAGTTTGGAAGTCTAGACTTGCACACATCAGACATGCCTGCAAGGCTTCCTTCAGATGTTTCGTTGTGGTTTTTTTTATTTGTTCAAATCCTTATTTTGCTTGTTTTAATGAAAGTGACTATTTTCTGTCGGATATGTTGATTGGTTTCTGTACGCGCTCGGTGTGTCCTGTTTTGTCACCCACTAAGGTTCAGCTGTTTTGCCTTTTGGTGTCAGTTTGATTTCATGGGGTTTTTTGGAGAAAAGGAGGCTCGGGGGGACCTTCTGGCTATCCACAACTCCCTGACAGGAGGGTGCATCAAGGTGGGGGTCAGGCTCTGCTCCCAGGGAACAAGGGACAGGATGAGAGGAAATGGCCTCAGGCTGTGCCAGAGGATCTTCAGATTGGACATCAGGAGGAATTTCTTCCTGGAAAGGGTGGTAAGTCATGGGGGGGGCTGCTCATGGAGGTGGTGGAGTCCCCAACCCTGGTGGTGTCCAAGGAACGCCTGGACATGGCCCTCGGTGCTCTGGGCTGGGTGACAAGGTGGGGATCGGTCACAGGTTGGACTTGATGGTCTTGGAGGACTTTTCCAAACTGTTACCCTGTGTTATGGTGCATAATTCTTATGGAACTACAGCTGTAGTTGTCAATGCTCTGACTGCTGGCGTGACTTGGGTCCCTCTTTGTCACCAAATGCGTTGGGACACACTGCTACTATCCCTCCAGAGTTGGATATTTGTCAGTCTTCCTTGGCTGCTCCACCATGCTGGTCTCTGTGTGTCCATCAATCCATTTCTGCTCAAATCAGTCCCAGCCTGTAGCATTTTTGTTGGTCTGTGGAGCCACGTGTTTCAGGCTTCCAGCCAAACCCAGAGGGATTCAGAAAGACTGGTTTTGTACCTGATTTAATTTTGAGGTGAGAATGTGTTCCAAAGGGAGGATCTCTGGGAAGTCGTGCATGCTGGAGCTGTAGAGGTGACACAGTGGTGCTTGCACAACTTCCACCTTGAACTTCCATGGTTGCCCTTGAGGGTCCACAGGAGAAGGGAAGGGTCTGCAAGACTGGAGCAGCCGAATCTATGATTTGACCTTGGAGAGAGCAGGAGGAATTTGCCTGAAGGGCCAGGAGTTTGGCTGAGATCTCAGAGTAGTCTGGAGCGTGGGCTGACATCAGAACACACCTGGAGCCTCTGGAGCTGGAAGAATTCTCCCACTTTTGGACAGCTTTTCACACCGCATGGATTTGTTTGTTCCGTTGCTTTCTCTTCCCTGTGATCACATTTGCGAGAAAGACTTTTCCAGGTCTCCCTCCCTCAAAATCTGTGTCACCCTCCCGTGCCGAGCTCTACCAAAGAGAAAAGCAGAGCCACCGAAACAAAGGCAAACCAGTTTGATGAAGATTTCTCCAGCAGGCATACTCCTCCCCCAAAATCGGGATGCACCAAATAATGGAGCAAACAAATACTAAAAAAAAAAAAAAAGTCCTTATATGTATCCTGAGAATTTAAAATGGCCGGGAAATTCTTGCTTTTTGGGAGTGACCAGTTCATTGCTTTGCTAAGTATCTTTCTAAGCCACCTCTTGTCAGAAGAAGAGAATAAATGAAAAGAGAGAAAGAGAGAGAGAAAAAGACCTTTGCATAGCTTGAGCCTTTGTGCCGTGCATTCAGACTGATTTGTACCCTTTGTAGTCTTAATTATTTGTGAGAGCAGGATAACAGGAGTACCAAGCTCACCCATTATTTCCTGCATAAAAAAAGGCACACAGAAGCCGCTGATCGGTTTTGAATTAGCAAACATGATACTAAAAAAAAAAAAAAAATGCGGGGGGGGGAGGAGAGAGAGAGTGCATAAAAAAAATTCATTAATATCATCAGGGATTAGGAGGCTGATTAAAGTGTAGCTGTTAGCGTATGCAAATGAGCGATAGGCATTTATCAGAGCCTGTGCAAGCTGTCTCAGAGCTGTAAAGCCCACGTATGTTTTTCAGCTGATTAAAACAGTTTTAAGTTCTGGAGGATTTTTTTTTTTTTTGAGAGAATAAAAAAAAAAATCTAAAAAGCCACCATCATCTATCCTTTTCCTTTTGGCTAAATTCCTCTAAGTGCACTCCAACCATTTCCACTTGAATGCACTCACTCTCTCTCTCTTTCTCTTTCGGGTAATGAGAGTTTGGGAAGGAAATGAATGCAAACGAAGCACGAGGCTTGCAACAGTTTCCTTGGCTTCCAAGGAACTTCCAGAATGAGGCCATCGGAGGCTGCGCCCCGGAAACATCTCTGGAACATGGACACGGTGCAGCCTGGCCAGGCTCAGGCCCTGGGGGGAAGAAATGGGTTGGTGGCTCTTCCTCCTCAGCTTCATCACGCTTGGGGGTCACGTTTGGAGCCCTGCCTCGCTCTGGGATGGAACTGGGGTCTCCATCCAAGCCTCTCACAAGCCCAGCTCCCTGTTACAAAGGATTTCTTATTTCCACCCAGGCAGTATTTCTTCCTTGTTTTGGATGGGTTGGTAACGAATGGAATAGCAAAGGATAACCAGGCGTCTGCAGGGGGGATTTGGGATGGGATGCAGTCCACGACCTGCTGGAGCACAAACTCTGTAACAAACCCCGTTCCAAACCCCATTCCAAAGCTTGGAGGAGGGACAAGTAAAGCGCAGCAGAGGAGCAATGTCAGAGAGGGCTGCAGCTACTCCCTGCAGACATCTCCAGATTCCTTTTTCTTCACCCCACACCCCATTGGATCTGGTTGGCCTGGCCAAGGTCTGTTGAAGAGACTGGGCTTGGCTATATTCTGGAGTCCTCAAATGAAATCCCCAGAGCCAAATTTTTCAGAAAACAGCGATGCTTTCCAGGATGGGTGTTTAACACAGACACCCAAATCTGTCCTTTCCACTGGTTCAGTCTGTCTGCATCTCCAGCACTTCCAAGAAGAAGCCATAGTAAAATACATGGAAATGTCCCTCTGTTATCACTAATATTGGGATTTTATGCACCCATTCATCAACATGGCATTAAATTTCCCTTCCTTGGGGTATTGTCCATAATCAAAGTATTCTTTTTTTTTGTTATTTATCAGAGATACTTCTTAAGGCTCTGGGCTGTTGTTACTCCTCTACGTGTGGCTCAGTTGGGAAGCGAATTTCACAGTCTTGGGAATCAACAAAAGTGGTTTTGGCAGGCTGAAGTGAGGTGACTGGCTGAGGGGAGTGAACTCCTGGAGGAAATTCTGGAATTGTTCTAGAGCTGGGAAAATCATGGAGAATGTGGATAAGGGTGGTTTTGTGTGGTTTATCACATGAATCCAAAATTTATTGCGTGGCTCTTGAGCTTATCCCATATGTGGAGTAAGCATCATGGTAAGCATTCTTTGGAAGAGCACTCTCAGCTAGGAGCCTGCCAGGTTTTCCATTATAAACCAACAATGGTATTTAAAGTGTTTATAACTTCGCTGTAAAATTTTGCTCTGTTGAAACTTGGCAAATGAGGGCCCTGCCCAACAGCAATTTTTTTTTTGTTGCTGTTGCGTATTTGGAAGTAAATCAGCTTGGCCATTTATGTTTTAAAAGATTATTTCTTCTGAGCCCCAGTCTCTCATTTCTCAGGCTGGCAAAGGCTCCCGGCGCTGCAGGGAAAATGCATCCAGCATAGAGGATGGGCTTTGTGCCTGTCATTGAACAGCGACCCCTTCCAATAATTGGGGAAGCACTTCGGCAGGTCCTGGACTGCAGCCCATCCCATTTCCCCCCTGCAGAAGCCTGGATATTCACTGCTATTTCATACCATTCATTACCAGCCCTTCCAAGACCAGGGAGAAATATCGTGTCTGGGTGGAAAATCGAAGAACGGTGGAACAGGGCCAGGTCTGGAAACAGCCTGGGAGTGACTCAGGAAACCACAGCACTGGGAACACAGCTGGGCTCGGGACAACTGGTGGAGCATCAACGATGCTGGGTCCTTGTGGGTGCCGCCCGAGGGAACACGGCCGAGCCCAGCAGCAGGGACACAGGGATGTTTGTATGGCAGGATGGGCACAGCTGCCTCCAGCCCTGGGATCCTCAGCATGGGAAGGGCATCGACCTGCTGGAGTGAATCCAGGGCAGACCATGGAGGTGCTGCACGGGCTGGAGCCCCTTAGCCCTGGAGCCAGGCTGGGAGAGCTGGGGATGTTCGGCTGGAGAAGAGAAGGCTCCAGGGAGAACTTAGAGCCCCTTCTAGTGCCTAAAGGGATTCCAGGAGAGCTGGAGAGGGAACCTTGGACAAGATATGGATTGAGAGAACAAAGGGGAATGGCTTTAAATTGAAAGAGTGTTTAAATGGGATATTGGGAAGCATTTTTCCCTGTGAGGGTGGGGAGGCCCTGGCACAGGTTGCCCAGAGCAGCTGTGGCTGCCCCTGGATCCCTGGAAGTGTTCCAGGCCAGGCTGGACAGGGCTCGGAGCACCCTGGAATAGTGGAAGGTGTCCCTGCCCATGGCAGAAGGTGGAATCTGGTTGGATTTTTATGGTCCCTTCCAATCCAGGCCATTCTATTCGCTCTTTGCTTTATTCACTGTTCCTTTTCCAAGGACAAAAAGGAGCAACAAATGATGACTTGTTTAAATACATAGTTGGTGCCCAAGCTGACATTTCTATGGCCAAGTGTGGGCTCCCACCTTGAAGCCGGTTAGAAGTTCTGGTTGTGCCACATCCAAAATTAAACAAGGGAGCAACAAAGGCTTAGAGATGATACAAAGACTTCCAAGTGCGGCTGGAGTGACAATATTGTCTGTTTTTTCCCAGGAAAGAATGACTAGAAAATTAAATGACTGCAATAAACGGTATAAAGGAGGTCAAGCAGGCAGTCAAATTTATTTTTTAGACAATTACAACAGTGTCTCATTCAAAGGGACACTGAATAAACTTGAAAGGCAACAGAACTGAAACTGATAAAAAGACACTTTTGTGAGCAATTCATCCATAGCCTCAGGCGTTCATTGCCCCGAGATACTGCTGCAGCCATGTTCTCCTGTTATACTACCCAGGAAAAAAGCTGTTAGAAAAGATAGGAACCACCACGTTTGAGGACTTAAAGGAGGTTGTTCCACAGCAGTCTGTCCTGGGATTTTCTGCATCTCCTCCTGGCATCTGAGGGGGTGCAATGACACTGGTCCTGGACACTGGTGTTGCTCTGAGCAGGTCCAGCTGTTCGTATCCCCCAGTATCTGCAGATTTCCATATAGCACCTGGCCCCCAGAGAGACGGCACCGTGCGCTGCTCTGGGGGAGCTGGCAGGAGAAGAAGCTTTTGCAATAATGAGAAAATTTGGAATGTTGATTTCCCCCGAGGATGGATGCACATTTCAAGACAGAGTGCTCCAAGTGGCTGTTCCCACACTGGGAAATGAGGAGCACTGGGAGGTGACCTGTGAAGCAGAGTTGGAGTTGGGAAGATCCGTGTTTCTTCCCTCCTATGGGAAGCTGTGGATAGACAAGACACACCTCTCCAAGTGTTTGCCTCAACCAAACAGAGCACTTGGGTTGTTTGAGCTTTTCTTTCAAATTAAAGCAGGTGAAGCCTTAGCTCAGTGACAAGGAATGGAGAATCCCACAAAGGAGGGGCTCATGGAATGCCCTGCTCTGTGTAGGCAACTCAAATCCATGAGGAATGTCTCCAGGCTGAAGTGGAGGAATTCTGCACTGGGAATGGGCTGCAAAGAGGATGAACACACCAAGCTGGAACCACCTTGCTGTTCCCAACCGATGCATCCCAAGTGCTGACTGAAGCAGGGAAAATACCACGGAAATAGGATGTCACCAGGGTCATGGGATCATTTAGGTTGGAAAAGCCCCCTAAGATCATTGAGTCCCTCCAGCATTGCCAAGGTTACTGCTAATCATGTCCCCAAAGGCCACCGTGTAGGGGCTTTTGAATCCCGGGTCCTTCTCTCCAGGCTTGAGAAAACAAACACCCTGATTATGGCATTTAACAGCTCCTTGGTGTTTCACCTTCTGACATTTAATTTTTTTGGGGGTTTCTACCTACATGCAGTCTTCAGGTGAGAAATCATCTGCAAATAGATTTGTAATTGTCTGCAAAAGGTTGTCTCCCCCAGGCTAGAACAATGAAATTTTTGTGGTTTTACTTGAGACAAAAAGTTAGAAAGCTGCTTTTTTCTTAAAGAGCATCAATCAATCTATTCTGAAATGTGTCATTCCATGGAGCCTTTCAACAGGGAAGTCATGATCCAGCCAGGTGAAGATTTCATCGTCCATCTGCCGAGGATGATTCCTGCATTTCAGAGGAGCTTTGGGGCAAATTTTCTCCTGCTGCTCTCCTTGACAAGGCAGTTTGGAGACATGAGCAGCTGCCGAGACAGAGGAGCTGTACAAGAAGAAATACAGCCCGACTCCTAAGCATTTTTGGACCTCTCCAAAGGCTGGCTGCAGTCTCGTGGAGCTGGCAGATGAAATTGGAGTCCAAGATGTATTGCAGTAATTCTGCCAAGGAAGTGCTAACAACAGGAAACACAATGCAAATATAATCGAGGTCATCAGCCCCTTTTCCTTGCATAAGTACTTAAATATGTGCTGGTATTGCAGTTACTTAACTGTAATTGCTCAGGGCTTTACGGTCGCTGAGCTTGTATTCTTCCCTCAGGTGATGTATTGGTTTCTGACCCTTCTTGGGCACGCCCTGTAAATATTTGCACACCTCCAGTCAGCTTTGTGTGTTTATTCAAACACGGGACAATAAACACTCAGGGCAAGGAGTTTTCCAGGCTCCTTACAGACCTGGTGGAGTTGGTGAAGGGGACAACGACCCATGTGAGAGGCACTTCCAAAATGTCTCGCTTTTGGAGGGGTCCAGAGCAACTTTTATCTTTGCTTCAGGTGGGGAAAACTTTCTTTGAGCAAGCACTGAGTGATGCTTGAATTGCCACCATTTAAAAGACACCGACTGCTCACAGATGCCACTAAACTTCCTCCCACGCCACTGCCAGAGGGTCTCCTTGGTCCCTCCAACCCCCCAAACTCCTTCCAGCTGGTCCAGCTGGCCAGGGAATGGCCACGTGTGGCACTGACAGGGTTAACCAGGACGAGGAGATCATTTTCACAGCTAAGTGCTCTGCAATGGGACAACAGAGATGCTAAAGAACATTTACTAAAAGGCAGAACATTTGTGGAAAAAAAAAATATATCCAAGCACACATAATTACCACAGCATATCATGCTTTCATTTTGCAGCTTTCTTGATAACTTCTGGCACAGCTCTCTGGCAGGGAGAGCGTGGGTTAGTGAACAAGCCATCCGTGCCTCCTTTCCCATCCTTGATGTGCCAAAGAATTGGATACAGCCCCAGCTGAAGCTTTAGTCTTGGTTTAATGTGCACTTGCAGCTGGCATATTTATGTTTTGCCATCCAGACCAGGGTAGAGGGACCAGGTACCGGAGGATGAGGTGAAGAGCACCTCCTTGGAGCAGATTATACCACTGCAAACCATGCTGTGCATCTCCCACCTCCCTTGCATGTGCCCTGCTGGGGAGAGCCTTTGTATGGCCTTTTGCAAGGCTGCTCACCAGAGAATAAAATGATGCCTAGGACTGGTAAGACACTTTTCCGACTCAGAGTGACGCACCTCAGCCAAAATGTTCTGAGTGCTGCTAAATCCTTGTTCTCACTCAATTTCCTTTGCCTTTTTAAACAGGAAGTTTGTTGAGAGACATCCATGTCTCCTTCCCACAATCTCCTGAGTGGATTCTGCTTTATTTCCTCTGGTGCAGGTGAGGAAATCCTATGGCCTGGGTCTGGGGCTAGACCGTGGTGCGCAAAGGGAACACCCAATTTTGGAATCTGCCTCCAGCACACCCATTCCTTGCTATTTTCACCTCTTTCTGGCACTATTTTGCTGTGCAGGGTGACGTTGCAGGTGGCAACTTGTCACCATGGGAGATACCAGGGAGGGGACACTGGGTGCCAGAAAGCTTTCCATGGTCCCAGAAACACTGCAGAAGGGTATCCACAGGCTCCATGGTGGTCTGGGAGCAGGTGGAGGTTGGATGAGATGTCCTCTGTGTCCAACGCCCCAGAGAGATCATCTGGGTTGTGGCTGCTGAGTCCCTAGGGTGAGAGATCCTGTTTCTCCAACCTGTGAGAGCTCAGTTCAGCAGGTTTGGAGACTGCAAAAGTGTAAAATGACTCTTCCATGAAGGATTTCTGATCCCACAGGGACTGCCTTCAGCAGTGTCTCAGCACTGTGGCTGCCTGAAGAGTTTCTTTCAGAAATGGGATCATGTTCAGGAGCATTTGCAGGATCTGCTCCCATTGATGCCTTGGTGGTAAGGCTGGGGTTTGCAGGGGCAGTTTAACAAAGATTTTCTACCTTTTTGTTTTACACTTTTGTAATATCCTT
>VWPU01016768.1:8281-87128 GCA_013398955.1 Callaeas wilsoni
GGATGGAGCCCTGCTCCCGCTGCTCCTGCCTGGCAGCTGCTGGGCCCCGGGCGCTGTCCCCGGGCACGTCCTGCTCCGCAGCGCGGGCTGGCTGCGGGGTGGCCCCCGCGGCCGCGTGTCACACCCGGGGTAGGGCTCCGTGTCACCTCCTGCGGGCCAGCGCCTTCCCTTCCCGGCCTGGGGAGCGCCTCTCGCCCCGGAGCTGCCCGGGCTGGGCGCTCCCAGCTCTGCTCCAGGCGCTGGTAGCTCTCTTGAGGCCAAGGTGTGGCTCCTGCCCTCCCGGGCTGCCTGCGCGGTGCGGGTGTTGGGCAGGGGCTGGCACGGCCCCGGGTGCTGCCCAGGCACGGGCCTCGGGCACTGTTATGGCTCTGCTCATGCCGTTTGCTTTTGAGGGATTTTGGGCTGACTCCCTCAGCTGTTCATAGCCATCCCGCTCTTCCCATCGTGTGAAAAAAATAAATCCATCCTGATACTGGCATCAGTAAGAGTTTGGGGTGGGTAACCTCGTTAGCCTCTTGCTTTCAAAATTTAACTCCTGTGGCCCAGAGCAGGAGCCTTCCTGCCCCAGCTGATGGGCACTGACTGCTGAGCGCTTAATGCTTGTGAGCTACGTCTTGTCAATTTAAATAATTTGCTTCCATATTTGGTCTTGCTTTTGTGCCAGATTTATACATCTTGTTTAAATCTGACAAGCAGAATATACTTGCTGCTAATCCGAGCTGGACAAGGCAGTGCCTGCCAAAAAATCCAATATTAATAAGCTCCAGTACATGGAAGTTACTGGATTTGCAAACTTGAGGCTTGTTATGGCACAGCTCCCTGAAAATTGGCTTTTTTGCATCTACTTCAATCTGGGTTTTTCCGAAGAGCCAGTCTGTGAGCTTCCCTCTTCGGGTGGGAGCTCCCTCCCCAGCTCAGTCTTTAAGAACAAGGGAAGCTTTCCAGCTCTAAGCAGGAGATGAGTTGTTTATTTTTTGGGGTGTGGTTGGCAAAATGGAGGATAACTGGTGTCTGTGCAGGGAGATCCCGGGAGCAGGAGCCGTGTGCTCGGGTGGCTCTGCCGGTGCCCTCAGTCAGGGCTGGTGTGTGAGGACCTGGAGCTGCTGGAGAGAGGCCAGAGGAGGCCACGGAGCTGCTCCCAGGGCGGGAGCCCCTCTGCTCTGGAGCCTGGGAGAGCGGGGGGTGCTCACCTGGAGAGGAGAAGGATCCAGGAAGATCTCAGAGCCCCTGCCAGGGCCTAAAGGGGCTCCAGGAGAGCTGGAGAGGGACTGGGGACAAGGGATGGAGGGACAGGACACAGGGAATGGCTCCCCACTGCCAGAGGGCAGGGATGGATGGGATATTGGGAAGGAATTCCTGGCTATGAGGGTGGGGAGGCCCTGGCACAGGGTGCCCAGAGAAGCTGTGGCTGCCCCTGGATCCCTGGAGTCCAAGGCCAGGCTGGATGGGGCTTGGAGCACCCTGGGGTAGTGGAAGTGTCTCTGCCCATGGCAGAGGGTGGAACAAGATGGGCTTTAAGGTCCCTTCCAATTGAAACTATTCCAGGATTCTGTGATTCTATGTTTAAAATCTTCAGTCTCTTGTAGTTCTGCTCTCGTCTTCCTACATTTGATATTTAGTCAGCAGCAGGGAAGCTAAAAAAGATTCAGATGTCTAAATCTCAGCCTTCAGCTGTTCTTCCTCTTCCTCACGCTGTGTTGCCAGTGTGTTCCAGCTGATCCTGCTGGTGGATTCCTCCCTATCTTTTGTTGCCATGTGAAAGGATGCAACAGGAATAGCTTCACCTTTGGGGGGAACAGTTAAATACCTTTATTCTAATGGTCTGAACAGAGAGCACAAGCACATTGAATAGCTGACACTCAGAGCACATGAACAAATGCATTTTCATGATTTCCAATTATAGCAGAAGAATGAGAAAGTGAGGTGGTGAAGAGGAGTGAAAGTCGTCCTGGCTCCCCTGAAAGGCTTCCTGCAGCCGCGGTGACATCGCGATGAAGTCAGGCTCGGAGAGGGGATTGTTTTATAATATCACTGAGGAGCCGGAGTGAGGGGGAAGTGGCCCACGAATTTCATTTGCATCACTGAGTGGATTAGCTCCTGACGCAGTGCAAAGTCATTATTTACTGTGTCTCCAGCTCCGGAGCCTTTCCCAGCGCTCTGTGGAGAGGCTGATTCAGAGCTGGGTGCAGCTCCTGCCTCTCTGCCGGGACCAGCGCTTGCCGTGTAAGCAAAATGATGGTGCCTGTCAAGGCTCTGAGTGTTGTGCCTGCCCCGAGAGCCTGACTAATGTGGCTTTAGGTCTCTTCTTCCTTTGCATTCATTTCACTTAAATACTTCAACTTGAGCTTGGCTTAGGAAAAATCCCTGGCAGTGCTCCATAGCTTGGCCTTAACCGAGAGCAGCCGAGAGGGGAAGGCTGCCTGAGGGACAGAAGTGGTGCATCTGTCCCTGCTGGCTGGGACACGTGCACTGTCCCCATCGTGCAGGAGGTGTGCTGTGCCCTTCCGTGCCATGCTGTGCCATGCCATGCTGTGCCATGCCATGCCATGCTGGCAGCAACAGCGCCAGAGCCCCTCTGTCCCCAGCTGTCGCTCAGGATAAGTCACTGTCACCCACAAGATTTCTGCAGAGCTGGAAATTATCCCCCAAATGGTTCTAAATAACTTTCCGTGGCCTGACACCATTTTTGCTGTGGAGATGCCTTTGCTTGGTCGTGGTGATGGAGATGGGCTTTGGGAGAGGCTTTGTTTTTGTTGTCTGCCCCAGGTTTTGTATGGCCTCCTTGGGCAACCAGCCTTCTAGGGGGAGGGATCAATATCTCCGTGTTCACTCGTTTTCTGAACAGTTGGATGGAATATCTTGCTTTTTGGGGGTCTGATCAGAGCCAAGTGCCCTTTCATGCAACGGCTGTAATTGCCAGCGGGTTTCTGAGGATGGTGGAGCTGTCACAAGGGACATCCCTGTGTGCAAGGGGCAGAAAGGCTGGGCAGGACCTGTGTGTCCCCCCCCCAGCCTGTCACGGGAGGTTTCTGCCCCAGGAATGGCTCTAAAACTGGACTAATTCACATTTGTGTGATGATGTGTCTAAGGACTGTCTCCAATAGCTCAGTCTATTAATTTCCAAATTTGTCTTGCTGGCTTGTCTTTGATGGAAAGGAGAGTTGTGGGTCTGTAACTGTGCAAGTTCTCCTGGCTGGGACAAAGTGACCTTTGTGGTGGTGGAGGACCTGATTTGGAGTTTGCTTCTGGGGGTTTTCCCTGCCTTGGACATGGCATCTCCGTGCTCATGGCCTGGCAGCTCGTGCTGCCAGCTGCCCTCCTTGGAGGCTGCCACAGCCCCGTCCCAGAAGCCCTCGTGTCACCTCCTTGATGCCGTGGCTGGAAGACAAACTCTGGGCTGGAGCAGCCAACTTCAGGCTTCACCATCGAGTCTGCTGGGGCCGCCCCTCGCCCTCCAGCTCCCCCCAGGAGCCCGGAGCCGCTCCGTGCCTCCGTGTGCGGGGCGGGCTGGGGGATGCACGTCAGCCTGGGGACAGTGTCTGGGGGCTGCTGCTGCCTAGGGACCAGGGGCAGGAGAGCAGAGCTGGCTCGGGGTGCAGGCAGTGGCAGGGTTTTGGGACTGGCCGCCTTCGGAGCTGCCCCTCGGCCCCGCAGCGAGGCCCGGACACACGGGGTGAGCTGTGCTGGCAGCGGGCTCAGCACTGGGACAGGTGCTGCTCTCCACAGCCGTTCCTGGGCTCAGAGGAAAAGCTGCAGGAGGTGGGGTGCTGCTTGGAGAGATGCCTTTGAACCCGTCCCCTTGAGAGGAGCAGCAGGGAGAGGAGCAGGGGTCAGTCCCTGGTGCCCTGCCTTTGGCAGGGAGGGCGCAGCCGCAGCGGCGACAAGGGCAGAACTGCCGACCTGGTGTCTCCCAGGGCTCCTGAGGTGGAAAAAGTCTCACTTACTGGGTCATTTAGAGACTGAATCTGAGGTTTTGGCAGGAGGAAAGGCTTTAATTAGCTGCTGCTCAGTAGGGCTGCTATTAGATCTTCAGAGCAAGATGCTGCCGGACTGGAAAAAATGCAGCAATAGCTCATTTGCTCAGGAAGCCATGATGGTGATTTGCATTTTGGTTGGGTGCTGAACCCTTGTGGAGAATTTTTCTAAAATAACTTCAAACTATAGTTCAGATTCCTTCCGTCTCTGAAACTGGGTGAATGTCTGTCTTGGTCCCAAATGCTCTGGGTTTGAATTCCTTTGTTTGCGGCGCTCGCTCTGCAGGGAGGGAGGCGAGGGCTGGGCTGTGGACATGTCCTGTCAGCGAATGCAGCATGACAAATGGCTTTTGTCTCTCCACCTTGGAGCAGAATTCAATTCTCCCTTATTATATACCTAAAAGGATTTTTCTGCTCTACCAGCAGCCCCTCTGCTGACCTGAATACCCAGGAGACGTGTAGTAGGGTAGGAAGCTTTGCAGTGCATCTCCTGAACCTCAGCTCTGCTGCTGGTGGTGCATAAGGTGCTTTGAGATGTGTTCTGAACACTTTGAAATGTATTTTGGACACTGGTTTTGTTCCTCCTGTGTTGTCAGCTTGCGCAAGTGCAAAATGAGAACAAATCCCCGTACCCTTGGGCTGGCTCCAGGCTGTGCCTCAGTGCTGCACGAGTGTCGCAGGCTGGGTGCTCGGGGCAGTGCCTCTGTCGCCAGGGTTGGCGTTGGGCAGGAGTGGCCGTGTCTCAGCGGTGTGCCACGGCAGGGCCCCCCCAGCCCGTCCTGGGCCCCTGCTCGCCTGGGCTGCCTTCCTCAGGAGCAGCTCCCGGCCCTGCCTGGGTCCTGCTCCTCATCGTGGGAGGATTGCTTTGCTTTCACCTTCGGCTTTGCTGCAAATGGTTGCTGTTCCTTTCCCAAACGAGAGCTGGGAATTCCCAGCTGTTTTGGCCTCTGTGCCAGGCTTTGGAAGGTAAAGTCCCTCTGCTTTCACCTGGCCGCAGTTTGGCACAACAGGTTGGGAGGCAAGAGGCTGATTTATCTTTTAGGTGACTTTAGCCATTTCCCCAGGGTGGTGTGGGTGGGAAAAGCGGGATAACGTGGGTGACATAACACACCCCAGCACCGCCTGCGGTGGGGACAGGGCCCGCAGAGCAGGAGGGTCCCTGTATCCCGTGGTGCCTGCTGGCTTGGGGACGGCAGCCGCAGCACAGCATCCCCGCCCAGCAGCAAATCCCGGCGCTGCCGATGGTCCCCGTGCACTGGAGTTCCCTCCAAAACCACCTCCCCTCTTCTGGGCTTTGTAAATTTGGAATAAACTTAATTTCTCCGCTGTTACTATTAACTGAGTCCGAGAGGATGAAAATAAATGCCTGTTGGGAAAGGCAGGCTGACTCACTTTCTCATTCTCCTGTAAATTTCCATTTAAGTTTCAGTTTAAGCTCAGGTATGAGGGGAGTGAAAGCCGGTAATTTGTGACAAAAACTTCTATTTTAACTCGCAGTAGAAGAACTCCCTTTTTAATTGCAGAAATTATAAGGCTGGGATTCTTGTAAAGGAACACTGGCTCCAGCGGGTACCTGCTGGCTGTGGGTGCTTCCCTCCAGGGCTGCCAAGGGGAGCATCACCCTGCGACTGCACACCCCACCCGGGGGCTGGGGGCACCGCACAAGTGAGGGTCCCCTCGGCCGTGCTCTGGTTTGCTCTCACTGCTGCTGGTGTGGTTTGTTGGTGTTGGAAGCGGCACGGCTGTGTGATGGTCCTGGAAGAGGCACGGCAGCCAATCCTCCCTCCAGCCAGGACTTCGTGCCTTTGGTGTCCCCCATCACCCGTGCCACCTCCAGCCTGGGGTTTGCAGCCTTCTCCATGGCTCTCCATACACAACCAACTCCATAATTTTGGTCATCTTGCCCTTTCCTGGACCTCTTCCTGCTCTGTGGGTTTTGGAGGCAGCAAACTTTTCCTGCTGCGGGTGGAGGGGCTGCCCTGCATCCCCCCAGTACCGCAGGCCCCTTCCTCGCTGTGGGGCCTGGTCACTTATCTTATTCCTGGATCAGGTGCCTCTGGCTCTGCAGTGAGTTCTTCCCTTATCACTCCTGCCTCGGCTGTAATTTTACTTCCACTGTGTCAGAGTGAAACAAGAAAACTTCTTTAAAAAGCAAGAGGAAAGTCATGTGAGGGAGCAGTGTTGTGTCAGCACTTAGAGAGGGTTCAGAATAACGTGGCCCATCTGGAGCCCTCCGAAAGGGGAAGCAGAGGGCTCCCAGCTGGGGCTGCCCTCCTGGCCCTGTGCTGGGGCACTCAGGAAACTCTGGGGGACCAGCTGCATGGTGGTGCTGGCTGGGGTGTGGAAGACCTTAAAGCCCATCCAGTGCCACCCCTGCCATGGCAGGGACACCTCCCACTGTCCCAGGCTGCTCCAAGCCCCGTCCAGCCTGGCCTTGGACACTGCCAGGGACGGGGCAGCCCCAGCTCTCTTGGAAGCCCTTTAGGGACTGGAAGGTGCTCCAAGTCCAACATCCCCCGGGGGTGGAACAGCATCCCCTCCTCGTCAGCCTGTGCCCTAAATTAGAGCAGCAAGATGCTGCAATGGGTCCATATGGAGACTCCTAAAATAATAGCTGTCAGCTCCCTGCTGACTTGCACGGGGTGCTAAAGCTTTTGGCTTTAGGAATGACAATTTAGGAAACAGCAATGCTGGTGGGCTGGAGCCAGACTGGAGGTGCCGGTGGCTCAGCCCCACCTCTGTTGGGATGGGCACGCTCAGGACCATCACCTCCTGCTGTTGGAACATCCCACGGGTTCTGGGGAGTTGTTACCGCTCGTCCATTTATTACAAGGCTAGAACTGAACTTCCAGGAGAGCTGGGGTCAAGCACTCTGCTTTAGACAGAATTTCTGGGGCGGGTTCGTGACGCTGGTGTGTGGAAGCGCTGCCAGGCACGTGCTGGGAATGCTGGAGCTGTGGGATCACCTGGAGCTGTAGTAGCAGAGGTGTCCGTGTGTGCATGCTGCTGCTCACGTTCCAATTCCTTTACTGGCCTTTGCTTTTGATGTCCTTTTCCTGTAATGAGCCGGGGCCAATGGATGTCTAATCAAGAGCTCGTATCTCGTCTTCCTGCGCTGCGGGGACTGTTGGGCTCCTCTAATTGCTCTGCAGCGGCCGTGGGAGGTGGCTGCCTGTCAGGACAGCTGTTCCTGTGATCGGGCTATTGCACATTCAGGTCTTGTCCTGCTCAGGTTTGATTTGCTGTCCAGGCCCTGCTGAGCCATTACACTGAAACGAGCGGCTGAATTGCGAGGGCTTGTGGCTCAGGATCACCGGGTGGCTCAGGATCACCTGGTGGCTCGGGATCACTGGGTGGCTCAGGATCACCCGGTGGCTCGGGATCACCGGGTGGCTCGGGATCACCGGGTGGCTCAGGATCACCTGGTGGCTTGGCATCTCCCGTGCTGGGAGTGGGAGCTGTGCTGCTCCCCGGGCACAGCCAGCTGGGAGCAGTGCTGCTGCTGGTACCCAGGGAGACTGAGCAAACCTGTGCTGAAATAGCTCAGAAAAGTGGCAGTTTGTGATGTCCTGCATAAAATCCTCCTTCTCCTCTGCTGTTGAAGCTGCTGGGGTGTGCAGCGAGCAGCCCCTTCCCGCCGTGGCAGTGTGGGGAAGGAGCTGCTGGAGAAGATGAGCTGCAGGGGGAGTGACCAGGGCAGCCTGTGGGGACAGTTGGAGCCGATGGTGGACCCGATGGAGTTAGACACAAAAAGCCACGTTTGTGCTCAGTGATGGCGAGTTCTGGCAGGAACCTTTGGCCTCTGCGTGGCCCAACTGGAGCTCCTTGGCGATGCCGGGGGCTGTCCCCTGACGTGTCCCCTCCCGAGGAGCAGAGCTCAGCTGTGCTCTCCAATAACAGCCCTCCACTGCCTCGGAGCTGCTCTCGGAGGGGAAGGACGGACAGCGTGGTTACCCTGTTCCCTGAGGACGCTGCTTGTCTCCCGCAGAGCCCCTGGCTCCGTGCTGCTGCCATGCTGGCTGTCCTTTGGGAAGCAGTTCTGGTGTCCCTCAAACCCTGGGGAGCTGGACAGGAGGAGGCACATCCTGGCAGGACAGTTCTGGTGGCCTCAGTGCCTTCCTGGGGCGCATCGTGGAGCTTTCTGTGCGAGACCCAGGGTTTGTAAGCAGGGCTGTGCTGAAGTAACACGGAAACTGTGCAGTAACTTCCTGTGAGTGACTTTGACTGGCAGAGGAATGAAATTTGTACAGCCTTTCAAAAGGCTTAAATGAAGAATCAAAGGGTGCATTTCAGGTCTTTGTGTAATGTGTGAGAAAGGGTTATTTTTTTAAAGTTTATTTGCATCTACGTGACGGATGGGGAAGCTTGCTCTGTCAGGGCATGGGGTAGCTCAGCTGCATGTCTGGGGGAGGTGACATCCAGCCTCCCTGGTGTCACCATACCCAGACAGAAACTTTTCCTGCGTGGTTTGGCTTACTGTCGTGGGGTGCCCTGCCTTCCCCCAGGAATGCTGCTCGCAACAGGCTGTGCCAGCTGGACGTGAGCCTGTGCTGCCTTCACATGGCACTGCAAGGTCCTTCCTGGAAGCGTCCAAGGCCAGGCTGGATGGAGCTCTGGGCAGCCTGGGCTAGTGGAAGGTGTCCCTGCCATGGCTGAGGGTGGCATGGGATGGTCTTACAGGTCCTTTCCAACCCAAACCCTTCTGTGATTCTGGAGCCAGGAGCGCCCGCGATTCCTTGGGCACAGCCTTCTCCCGTTTCCGTAGGAGCTGGAAGGCAGCTGTGGCTGCGAGCAGGCTTTGGGGGGGCACGAGGCACTGTGGGGCTATGAACCCTGACAGGGAGAGCCCAGGCACAGAACCCTCCTCGTCCTCAGCAGCTGAGGGTGCAGCTCCTTGGTGTGGAACAGGGCTCTGTAAAGGGGCTGGGAATCAGCAAAGCCTGGGGGGGATGTGGGGGAGGCAGAGGAGGGCTCCTGGAAGCCCCACAGGGTGCAGGCAGAGCCCCGCTTGCCTGCCCGGGCAGCCTGTCTGTGCTGCACAGCATTCCCATGCAATGGAGATGGTGGAAAACAACAGCCCGTGACCTTTGAAGGCTTCAGACTCCGAATTTCTTACCAGACCTCCCCAAGAGCAGGTGGAGCTCCCCGGGGTGGTGTCCCGATGCCCACTCCCCGTCAGCTCCCTGTCACTGTGCCACCCCAGCCGGCTGCACCCCGGGCTTGCAGCCTCCCCCCACTGCTGCCGTGTTTGCCATCAATATCTGCCTCTGCTCTGCCTGACACGTAGTGATTTTTCTCTCTGTGAGGGTTTCCGAGCAATCTAAATTGAGGAAGGGGAGGATCGCTTACAGACACTGCACTGGTTTGGCTCTATTTTGAGGGAGTATTTGAGGTTTGACTCAACTGTAGCAGCTTCTCTGCAGGGAGAGCTGGATTGATAGTCAGGAGTGGTAGCAGGTCAGGTAGGCTATTTTTGGAAGGGCTGTTTAATTGTCTGGTGTGATTCTTGCAGGGCTCGTGGCTGGATGGTTACTTATCTCCTGTCAGAGTTTGTTAGCGTGAGGCAGCTCTGGTTCCACGCTGATATTAAAGAGGAGATCCGCGAGAGGGGCTCGGACCTGCTTTGTCTTACTTGGTTGGGAGGGTGGCAGGGGCTAAAGCGCTCAGCATCTCTGTGCTTTGATGCCAGAAGCTGCTGCAGAGGGGTTGTAAGTCTGCCTTCTCCCCTGCTAGGGTGGGTCTGTCACTGGGCCGGGGGCATCGCTGCCCACCGGGACCTGCCCCGGCCGGGCTCTGCTGCCCTCCCTGCCCACTGCACGGGTTTGGTTTCACGCTCATTTTCCATCTCGGCTGCGCGAGGGACATGCTCTCTGCAGCAGAGAGGGTTTAACTAAGTGCTTTTCGGTCGTGTAAGCCAGTGGTTAAAATCTTTTTGCTCTGCCACGCTCCCGAGCTCCAGAGCAGGCGGCTTTGGGGTCTGAGGTGGGCTCAGAGGGGTTTCCAACCCCAGGGAGTCCGTGTTTGTGGTGAGGGCTCTCCCTGCTGTATTTGTCTGGTGCAGGAGGGCCAAGGCAGCCGTGTTCCAGCTGTGCCCGTGGGATGCCCACAAACCCTTACACCAACACACTCTCCTCTCCCAGCGTTCCAGGCCCATCCCTGTGGGTATCAGCCTGCAAGTGGATGTCCCAGAATCTGTTAGCACAGCATTTCCATAGCATCAGCAACAGCAGCCAGTGCCAGCGAGTGTTTCTGTCCTGCCCAGTCCCTGGGAGTTGCTCAGACCTGGTTAAGGCATTGCTTTGGATCTATGGAATGCTGAGGGCTCAGATCCCTGTTCAGCCTTGGGGTCTTTTGCTCAGGAAATCCCACTCTTACCCCTGGAAAAGAGAAGGGGAGGATAAGTTCAGCATAAGGGCAGGGAAGTGTTTGCCTGACCTGCTCCTCCTGCATGGCCTGGAGGTGTCCCAGCTCATTTCTGTAGCTGGTTTCACTCGCTGCCTCCAGTCACCAAACTGTCCAGCCACGCCTTGGTGGGTCGGTGATGGCTTCAGGAGTTCCCTGAACAGAAGTGTGACTTCTGCAGTCATCAGGCTGAAGAAAAGCTCCTCAAAGCCCACCTGTGTCTGGTGAGGAGCACAGCCCCTGACTTTGGCGTGGTGAAGGGACTCATTCCTTGTGCAGTCTGCTGCAGGAGATGGGAGCCAAAGCACTGGGATTGTGTCCTGCGTCCCACTGATGCAACTGGGCCTGTTTGGGGTCCTGGGTTTGTTGGAACATGCGGGCTTGAATGAGTAGTTTTAATTAGTTTCATTCTTAGGCTGTCTTTGCTGTGCTGACTCACTTCCAGCTCTCTGGTAACTTCAACACATGACTTCGTGTCGAGGCAGAGGAGCAGGAATCCAAAGGAGGGAAGGTGGCAGTGCCTGGGCGTGGGGACAGGCTGTGCTGGGGGCTTGGTTTGGGGGAAGCCAAAGGAAGTCTGAGGTCAGGCTGCACTCCGAGCCCCAACAAGGGGACTGAGTGGGAGGTGCAGGAGATGCAGCAATATCATCTTCAGCTTGCTCCTGGTTTTCCTGCAGCACTGCTGCTCAGTGAGGGCCGTGGGCTCTGAGCCACCCTCTGAGCCCTGGCACTGCTGGTGCCGGGCCCGTGGGAGAGCAGGAAGGGGCAGCGGCGGCGCGGTGCCAGGCGCCGTGCCCCGAGAAGTCCCCCTGTGTGCCCCGGAGCGTTGTCTGTGGTATCACTTCCCCAAAGGTATTTCTGGCACCGGGAGGTTCTCACTACCCAGCCTGAATTTGTCTTGTTTCGTGTCTGGCGGGGCCTGAGCGCCAGGTCCGTGGTGTGACGGTGAGTCCTGTGCAGGGTCCTGCTCGCCCTCGCTCCGAGGAGATTTTGGGGCAGCAGCAGTGCCTGTGCTGGTGGTCCCATACACGGTGCCAAGCGCCTTCTGCACCCTCAGGAAGTCTTTGGCTGTCATCTCACGATGCCCAAAGGACCGAGCCCTCCCAAGTGGGGGTTGGCTGGAGGGTCTGGCTGCGCTGGCATTTGTGGGGGGCTGTCCCCCGGCACTGCGGCACCGTGGAGGGAGTGTGTGAGTGGGAAGGCTGGAAGGGGGAGCAGCTCGTTGCTGTTCCTCCTAATTACTCTCCCACTTCTGTACTCGAGTGAGCGAGGAGCTGTCTTGAGCTGTGTCCCTGGGGACGCTGCCTGGTTCTGTCATCCCCGGCAGCTGCACCGGCACCCTCCCCGCAGTGGGGCCCTTTAAAAGGAATCCTTCTCTGTTTTGACTCGGTCCGTCTTTCCCTTGACGTGTGAATGATCCATCTGCCTCTTGATATGGTGGAGGATGCAAGGGCTGTGGTGAAACCTCCTGAGCGGGGGCGAGAGCGCTCGGGACGGTTCCCATGGGCGCTGCGGAGCCGCGGGAAGGTGTGGGAGCAGGGCTCAATCCCCAGCCTTTGCCTAAAGAATTCCTTGCTCCAGACTTGTTACTAGAAGCTGATAATAAAATTTGTAGGAGGTTTTTTCTGATGGAAAGTGTGGGGGTGTGCAGGAGGAGCTCCCCTGATCTGCTCAGCATGGTCTGGGATTGTGAAAAGCAGCAGCCCCGAGGCCGGGCGTTGAGGTGGGCGCCCGGATTTCATGGAGATGGTGCTTCAGGGATTTCCCGCAGTGAAGCTGCGTGTCCGTGTGTGAACCAGGCAGGCTCTGAGGCTTCTCAGGTGCCAGAGATGGACAGGGTGAGCCAGGGCTTTCCCTGGGCACGATGGAGCCAGGGTGTCCCTCAGCACGTCGTGCTCCTGCCAAGGAGCTGTTCCCTGGAGGCTGTGCCGATGGTACTGTGGTGCTGCTGCCTGCAGGGGTGGGTCAGTGCTCTCCAAACCAGCATCACGAACCTGCCTGGAGCTCTGAAATTCTGCTTCTGCTCCCCTGCCCCGTGTGCTGGGCTGGCTGGCACTTCCCTGCTTCTGAAGGAGCCTGGAGCCCGGGATCCGCTAACGCTGGTCCTCGCAGCCGGGTTTCAGTGGCCCTGTTAGCAGCTGAAGGTGGAGGCTGAGGTGTTGCTCTCCCCAGGTGCCTTTGCAGAGCTCAGCAGAGCTGTGTTCCTGTCTCTTTGCAGTCAGATGTGCCCAGTGACACAAACTTTGGATCTTTCTCGAGCTCTACCCACGATTGTGTGGACAGCGTTTGCAAGGAGCAGGAGTGCTGGGGGGAGGAAAGCTACCAAGTCATGGAATGGTTTGGTTGGAATGGTTTGGTTGGAGGGGCCTTAAAGCCCACCCGGTGCCACCCCTGCCATGGCAGGGACACCTTCCACTATCCCAGGCTGCTCCAAGCCCCGTCCAGCCTGGCCTTGGACACTGCCAGGGATCCAGGGGCAGCCCCAGCTTCTCTGGGCACCCTGTGCCAGGGCCTCCTCACCCTCGCAGGAAATAATTGAAAAGGAGCTTTTTCTGCTCCAGAGTTACTCAGCAGATTTCTCCTGGAAGTTGACTTCAGGCTGATTCTGCCGGAGATTGATTGTTGTTTTTTTGTTTTTTCTGGTTGTTGTACTTGTAGAAATAATGATGTCTAAGCACTGTCTTACCAGCTGGTCAGGAATTCACTGGAGAGTTGATAATTTCCAAAGGAAGTATTCATACAGCAGTAACTCCCAATTCGTGTGTGCCCACCTGGATGCTTTTTCCCTGGAGGCAATTACTGTTTCAGTGGTGGTTAAACACCTCCTCCTCCCTGCAGATGCCACTGGCCCTTCTGTTCTGAGCCATCAGAGCACATCTTTAGAAACCAGCTGGTTTGTGCACTGGAATTCCTGCAGGTGTGGGATGTGCTTTGTGTTGGAGACTTCTACATGGACAGATAGTGATGGAACCAGGGGGAGCAGTTTCAGACCGAGAGGGGAGACTTAGGTTAGATATGGGGAAGAAATCCTTCCCTGTGAGGGTGGGGGGCCCTGGCACAGGGTGCCCAGAGCAGCTGTGGCTGCCCCTGGGTCCCTGGCAGTGCCCAAGGCCAGGCTGGACACTGGGGCTTAGAGCAGCCTGCGACGGTGGAAGGTGTCCCTGCCATGGCAGGGGTGGCACTGGATGGGCTTTAAGGTCTCTCCCAACCCAAACCATTCTGGGATTCGGTGATTTCTGCTGCCACCCCACGTGCCCCAGCCCCAGGCTGGCTGTGCCGGTGCCATTCCGGGGTTCCCGTGTGCCTGGGGCCGGGTTATGGCAGGCTCTGCACAGCATTCCCATCCCACGGCATTCCCATCCCAACGCGCCAGCGCGGGGCTGCTGTTGCTACGGGAACGGGCGTTCTGGAGTTGGAAACCTCATTTGATTCCTACTCCCTGCTAGTTAAGACACTCAGATGGATTTGAAGTCACAAATACAATAGTTTTTGGGGTGGTGCAGAGAGTTCAAGAATCTTTCCCTAATGAAGGAGCTGCCTGAACTCTGAAGGGTTGAATGAGATTTTCCCCTCAGTACCCACTCAAAAGCCCACTTTGCCAGCTCGGTGTGTGTGGGGCTGCTCGTTCTGCCACCTGCGGGGATAATTAAGACCTTTCAGGTTGCCATAGAGAGTATTTTGCCTTCTAATATTGCATCAATTTATATTTGGGATATTTTTCTATAAAATTGCCAGTGCAGAGGCTGCTGTCTTTGTCAGGTGCACCAGTGGCAGGTACAGAAGGGGAGGCCTTAACCAGCCTGTAATTTGTAGGATGGAGGAGATGCTCAGCGCTCTTGGCATTTCTCTACATTTGGTTTCTCTAACAAACACCATCCAGAATGTTCCTTCCTCACTGGAGGGACGTCAGCAGCCTGCTGGAGGAGTGATGGGATCTTATGTAGGCCAAACCTGGGCTTGGAGCAAGCAGCTCCAGAGGAATTGTTCTGCAGTCACATTAGCCCAGCTGAAATGTGTCTTGGTGAACTTGGCCCCTAGAACGGGCGCCACAGGATCAGAGCACCACCATGAGAAGTTGTGTCTGCTCCTGGGAGCTTGCTCACCCTCTCCTGCTTCTGAAAACCCTTTCCTGCTTTCTGAACCCGCACGGCAGTGGCTTGTTTGGGTGGGCATGAGAACCAGGGGTGTGTCGGGGCTGCAGCTCCAGCCCTTCCCGAGCCCCCGCGCGCCCCAGGGCTCCACCACTCACTCCCGCTCCCTTGGGAAGCTGCGACGCTGAAAAGAGCAGCCAAAAGCGTTTGTGTTGAGGTAGAACTTCATAGCAAAGAGCTGCTCCGAAATGAGATGTGGATGTTTCCCTCGTATGCCGGGACGGGAGCTGGGACAGAGTCGGGAGCCGGGGGCTGGCAGGGAGGAGGGGCTGGGGGTCTGCAAAGCCTCACCGTGGAGAGAGAGGGGCTGGGGCAGCCTCCAAGGCCTGCTTTAGCCATCCCCTCGCCACGGGGCACGCCTGGCTGCCGGGTGAGCCTGCAGCCGGTGTGCCGGGCGATGGCAGGGACGCTCTCGCGGGGGTCACGGCACAGGAGGCGTTTGCAGGTTGGTGTGAGAGCCCAGAGCAGCTGGTGAGGCTGGCAATAGCTGCTCCCTGAGCAAGGGCAAAGCCCTGGAGCTGCGTCCTTGTCCCTGCAGCTCACGGAGAGGGGACAGGGCAGCTCCAGCACCCGGGGCCGCAGCTCCCGCTCCCCGCCCGGGGCTGCGGAAGGAGCTGTAATTCCATTAACCAGCTGAATATGCTGGGGTCAGCCTTCGCCATCCAAAATAATATGATAATGAAAGAGAATTACAAAGTAATTGTTATTAATGGCCCCCAGGTTGGAAGAGAGCTGACGCAGGCGGGTGTCACACGGGGCCACGGCCCAGCAGCCGTGCCCGGGGAGGGTGGGAGGGGAGGAAGGTCCTGGAGCTGCTGAAGGAGGAAGGATGATGTAAGGCAGGAAAACATGCAGTCCAGGAGGAGATTCAGCGGTGTAAATGTAGTTTATTTGAGAACCAGTTTGCTATGAATTAGCATCCTGGCAGGCTGCAAAACATGAATTTTTGGGGAGGCACCTTTTTGTGGGTGTTTGATGTTCTGGAGTCCAAAGGGCAGAGAAGAGCTTCCCTCAGGGTGGCTGGAAAGTGAGTTTGAGTCCTGGGCTGAACCTGCTTCCTCTCCTTTAGCTCCTTTAGTGATTTACAGAGGGACTGAATTTTTTCCGGCTCAGAGCTGCGTGGGGGCTCAGGAGCCTTTGGCAGATTTGCCAGGCTGATGGCGTTGGGGATGGGAGCAGCCAGGAGATGCAGGGGGAAGGGAAGATGAGCCCGAGGTTTTCCGTGTTACAGCAGTCCCATGGCAAGGAACGGGCTGCCCAGACAGGTGGTGGAGTCTCCCTTCTTGGAGATATTCAGAAGCCATCTGGGCATGGTCCTGGGCAGGCGGCCCTGCTTGAGCAGGGGCTTGGACAAGATGACCTCCAGAAATCCCTCCCAGCCTCAGCCGTTCCGTGATTTTATGGAAAGGGAGCTGGGAGAGGCGATGGAGCCGTGCTCGTGTGCTCCGGCAAAACTTCGGTGGGGCTTCAGCGGGGCTGAAGGGATGCAGAGTGAGGCCGCAGGAGCCTCCGCAGCCCGGGAGGAGCGAGTCCCGGCCCCGCGTCCCTCGGAGACCGCTCGGGGCAGGCGGGAGGGGCAGCAGGGACCCGGGGCTGGCGGGGTCGGAGCGGCGCTCGGCAGCGAGGAGCCGGCTCTTTCCCCAGCCTCTGCAATGTGTTGTGACTGTTTATGTAAAAATAACAGATCTTTCCAAATATTTATTACTCGATCATGTGCTGAGGAGCGGGTGCCGTGCGCTCAGAAATGGAAAACCGCCCCCGAGCAGCTGCCAATCTGGGCTGAGGCTGGGTCTGGGATGTGGCTGCGAGGGAAGGGCAGAAGGCAGCAGCTGGGGCCGGGAGCGGCGCTGGGGGGACCCTGGGACGGTCAGGGGGCTCAGGTGTGAGGGACGGGCACCGCCAACGGGGTTAAAATGAGATCTGGCTGAACGGGCGCCTCTTCTCGGGGTTTTCTCAGCCCAGACTCTTCCAACAGACACAGGTTTGTGTTGGCAAGAACTTCAGAGTGGCTTTGTGGGAGCTTTGGAGGCAGCGTGGACGGGGAGCATCCCCTCAGTGGGGCTGGGGCGTTGGGTACGTGCCTCCCTGTTGAACCCAGCAGCTGCGGGCAGCCCTTAATCTGCCAGGAACGCCGCTCCTCCTGCAGGGATGTGCACGAGGCCGCTGTGCAGAGCAGCGCTGGGGCCATCTCCGCAGCATTCCCTGGGCTCTGCAGGAGCTGTGGGGGTGGCTGAGGTGCCTCAGTGGGGTGGTGCTGTGGGGATGCTGCACCGTCATCCCTTCCAAGGGGAAGGGGAAATTCCAGGTGGGAACCGGGGTGGAGTTTTTGATGCAGTTGCTGGAGCTGATTTTCTTGCCCTGGTGAGGTGGCCTGGCCCTGCAGCATGTCACAGGTAAAGGGTGAGCGTCTCTTCTGCTGCAGATCAGGGTTTTATCCCAAAAATCAAACTGGTGGCATGGAAAAACTTGGCGTAGAGGAGCTGGCATGGCTGAGGGTGGGCACACAGCTGGGGACTGCTGCTCATGTGGGAGCTGGAGCTGCAACTTCCAAAGAGTTACCAGGAGCTTCCGTTCCTTCTCGTCCCGGCTCTGCCGACAGCTCCTGAGGGCTCAGCAGAGAGGTTCCTCTCTTCTCACCTGCTGAGCAAAGGGGACGCGGGAAGAGGCCGGTGTGAGCTGCAGACACTGGCTGGGGACACACAAGCACAGCTCGGTATTTCTGAAATCTGCCCTATTTTGTTCCTCTAAAGTGCTGCAGAACAGCTGGGAGACATTTTGGGCGAGCTCACAGATTTTTATGGTCCCACTTAGTCTCTCATGTACAGAGCTTTCCCCTTTATTGCTTTATTAAAATAGACTGGATGTAAAGCTGCCTCTGGGCGCGATGGCTGGGGCGGGGCGGGTGCTGTGCCAGCTGTGCCAGCACAGAATTGGGATGAAATGTCCCCTCTTGGCTCCGGGGCCGCTCCGGGTGGCACCAGGGCTGGCAGGAGCTCCGGGGGCTGCAGCCCCTGGGCTTTGGGCGAGGGTTCTGGAGCCCGGCGAGCTGGGGATCTGCTAAATTGCTTATCCAAATTTCATTAAAAATGCAAATGGATTCTTTCAGCGGGACAGAGCCGCATTAAAAAGTAGGGCATATCGTAAACATTAATAAAGTCGCGTTGGCCAGCAGGGAGGTGGACGGGCACAGTGAGCCAGGAAAGCTCTTTGCAGAGCTCCATGTAAATAAAAAGGCTCCTCTCTTTTCTCCTCTCCTCCTCCTCCTCGAGCTGCCAGCCCAGATAATGTTCTCATTGAAGCCAGTGGTGTGTAATTGCACAGGACTGTTCCCCAAGAACAGCAAATTCAGTCCCTGGGTTGATGGAGTTTTTTAGGACAGCAGAAGGCAAGTGCTTCAGCCACTTTGTCGAAATAAAATTCACGTAAGTGATAATTTCTTTTAACATAAGGTAAAACATGAAGCAGGTTTGATTTCCTCCTCCCCAGAAATGTGTTTTAAAACACTTCCCTTAATGCGATCCTGCAGGTAGTGTCTGATTTCACCTTCTCTCTGACCTTGGCCGAGGGCTGGTGCTCCTCTGTCCCAGCTCTCCACGGCCATCACCTCGAGCAGGCTCCTGCGCCCGTCCTGCGCTCTGCTGCATCCCAGAGCTGCCCCGGGGGAAGCGGGGGGCAGGGACAGACAGATCCCTGGGACAGAGCTGCCCCCTCCTCCCGTAGCAAGGTGACTCCTCCAGCTCTGCGCTGCCTGTCTGGCAGCATCAATAGAACCCTGTTCTAAACAGCTCTGGCTGGAGCGAGGAGGGAGCAGACACAGTAAATCTGCATGTTGGAAATGTTATTTTAATATCTTATCCGTGGAGCATCAAACACGGTGCCAAGTACACGAGCATCTTGCCAGCTGCAGCCCTTTGAATGTCTTCAAGGCAGAGATGTTGCTGTGCAATAACACCCGGCGCTCCAGCCTGTCAGGAGATAACGGCCTGTTTTCCAGACAGGAAAACCAAGCAGACCCCGTGTAATCCCCTCCCCTTCCTGCGGCTGTGGGGGCTGGGCCGTGGGAGCGCCGTCCTGCGAGGGTCAGTGCTCAGGGGCTTTGCTGTTCGTGGCGCTGCTGGCAAAGCTCTCCCGGGAAGTGAGCATTCCTCTCCTGGCTGGGGCCCAGGAGAGCAGCAAGCATCCTCCCTCCCTCTTTTCCTCCCTCCTTCCCTCCCTTCTCCGTGCCCCAGCAAGGTGCCAGGTGATCCCAAAGCCCCACAGGGTCCAGCGGGGCTGGGCTGGCAGTCAGGGTGAGCCCTGTGCCAGGCCTTTGGCTTGGCCGGGATCTGCCTCACGGCTAGGATGAGCGTAAGCCAAGGCAAGGAAAGCCAAACCCTCATCAGGAGTCGGGAATGAGCATCCTCTGGGTGGCCCAAGGCTCTCTGTGCCAGCACCATGTGCTGCTGCTGGGGCTGCCCTGCTCCAGCCCTCCCTGCACTGGGGCTGTTTTTCCTGCAGAGGAAGGGGCAGCGTTTCTTATCTCGGCAGCTCCCTCCCTCCTTCCCTCCCAGGAGTTCAGGGCTGAGCAGGGCTGAAATAAGGTGGAAGGCAGGTTATGGATGCTCCGGTCATGACTGGAGTGCTCCATCACCCAGCTCCTGCAGTCCCTGTGCAGGGGCTGTAATTTGGGGAGGTCTGACAGCAGGGAGGGGCTGGGTCGTTGCTGGAACAAGACGGGGGGGAGGTCGCAGCTCTGTGCCCAGCTCTGTCCGTGCCTGACTTATGCCAGAACCGGGCAGAGCAGTGTCCGTGGGGGTGAGACTTGTCTGGGAGGCTGCCGGGTGCTGCTGTGATCCCCTGAGAGCTCCTGCTGCCCTGAGCTCAGCCTCGCTGCCGCCAGGATCCCTGCGGGCATCCATCCATCTTTTCCTTGGACTTTGGCTCTGCCCGGGCTGCCCTTGATCCTCAGCGCTGCTGTTTGTTCTCGTGCGAAAAGGGCCGTGCTTGATAAATGGTTTTTTCCTTGACTGGAAGTTTTCCAAATCATTGAGATTTTTTTGTGATGTGTTTTTGCCTGCTCTCCTCACCAGCTTTCGTCTCTTCTTCTGGTGGGAGGCAGCGCTCCGAGGCTTTCTGAGGGATCGGCTGTCCCAGGACAAATCCCGTGGGAGTTTCTTCACAACACAAACTAGGACTGGAACACTGCAGGAGGAGGGAGAGGAAGGAGCAGTGGGAAGAGGCTGCGACTTCAGCAAGGGTTGGGATGGTCTCATTTCCCATTTTTATGGGGAAATTAGGCGAGTGTGTGAAATATTTTCCAGTGTGGTGCTTCTGGGAGGATTTCACCTGAGGGATGAAGAGCTGGTTAGAGGCTGACTGGGAAGGGGGTCTCGAAGGTGCCTGGTAACAGCCAGGGTCCCTCCCCTCGCTCCTTGTCCCTGACACTTTGGCAGAAGTGCTGGAGGGTCAGCCCTGGGTGATGGGGTTAACAGAGCACCTGGCACAGGCAACGTGTTTCCAAAATAGCAGATTGTCCCTGAAAACTGTGCCAGGGCTGCTGGCTGTCCCCTGGCATGTCCTGTGTAGGGCTGCAGCTCGGGAGCCTTCGGCAGAGCCGTTCCCTGGGAGCCTCAGCCACGGAGTCTCTACCCCTGCGTGTCCTTCCCCCTTAACATCCTGTTGGTTACGTAAAGCCGGAGCTGTTGGCTGCCTCAGGGAGCTGGAGCTTGTCCACCTCTGCTCCACGCTGTGCCCTCGCGGGTGACAGCTCTGGGATGGCGCTGGCAGAAGGGCCCTGGGCTGGCTGAGGGACCCTGGGATGTGGGGATGCACCGGGGATGCTGCTCAGGGGCTGGATCCTGGGATGCACCGGGGATGCTGCTCAGGGGCTGGATCCTGGGATGCACCGGGGATGCTGCTCAGGGGCTGGATCCTGGGATGCACAGGGGATGCTGCTCAGGGGCTGGATCCTGCCAGGCACATCACCGGGACAAATCTGTGACCGACCTGGCTGCCATTGGTTTGAGCAGGATTTGGAAAATAGGAACAGTTTGCTCCTAAGGAGCATCCCATGAACAATTCCCCAGCAGGGTCTATGCCTCTGCTCTCCAGGGGATCAGAGGTGTCTCGTCGGGCTGAGGCAGTGCTGGGGCAGGGCTGGGGCAGTGCTGGGGCAGCCGAGCTCTGTGCCTTGCTCGGCACAGACCTGGTGTGTGCTTGGGACAAATCCTGGCTCCAGACTGACAAACATCCTTCGGGTGTGTGTGACAGACCCTCGAGTGCCACTGGAGCCCCTGGCCGTGGCTCTGCTGTTGTTTGCTGATAACCTGACCCGCTGCCCACCCCGGGGTGCCTCACAGAGGGGCCGGTGGTGGGAGGGGGCTCTCCAGTGTTCCCTCCCTTTGCCCTGGGCTGCTGCTGCTGCTTCCCTGGGCACCGCCTGGCTCCTGGTGCTGCCTGATGGGTGTTTGTTTGGAGACTGTGCCGGGGGGTGAGAGCTGCTGATGGATTTTGGGGAGGTCCTTTGGTGAGAATTGGTGACGGAGAAATCCCTCCCCTGCCTGCGGCAGCCTGGGGTGTTTGATCCTCCCACAGTGGTAGCAGGGAGCTCTTTAAAGCAGAGACCGCGAGGACCGAATAATGCTTGCTTTTGTTTTTCCTCTATTTTCAAACAGCCCTAATGCCCGTGGAACAGCTCCTGGCGGAGTCGGTGGCTCACGGGGTGGCTGCTGGGTGCTCAGCCCCGCAGGCTGGGTGCCGTGGGAGGGTGCCGAGCGTGGGGGGCCGGGGTGGAGCGTGGGGACGGTGAGTCAGCAGTGCCCGAGCAGATGGAGCTGCTGTGATAGTGCCACTGGGGCTGGGCGAGCAGGGCTGGGCGGTGCTGGGGGTACTGGGAGTGCTGGGGGTGCTGGGGGTGCAGGCTCCAGCCCCGCGGCCCCCCGAGCCCCCCTCAGCTGCAGAGCTCTGGGGACACGCTGCTCTCAGGGGGCCTGGGAGAACCCAAAGCCCCGGGAGCCCGTGCCCCGTGTCAGGGCGGCGGTGCCCAGCCCGTGCCGTGGGACAAAGGGGTTGAAGTACCAGGACCAGTCCGGCCGGGTGCTCTCCTGTGCTGGACGGGGAGCAGCTCCAGCAGCCCCAGCTCCCCCGGGATGTTTTCTGGCTTCCCACCGTGCGGGAGCAGGAATGGAGCTTTCTGTCCTGCTGCCTGGCAGGTCCTGAGGTGTCTCATAGGATTGGAAGTTCCAAAGTACGCTGGATAATGTTTGTCTGGATAAGTTCACAGAATCACAGAATGGTTTGGGGTGGGAGGGACCTTAAAGCCCATCCAGTTCCAGCCTCCTGCCGCAGGCAGGGACACCTCCCACTGTCCCAGGCTGCTCTGAGCCCCGTCCAACCTGGCCTTGGACACTGCCAGGGATCCAGGGCACCCACAGCTGCTCTGGGCACCCTGTTGGTTGGGGGCTCCTGTGTGTTGGCCAGGTGGAAGTGGAGGTGCTGAAGGACACACTGTGCTGGGCTTCAGCCCTCCAGTTGTGGCCACTGGTGCCCAGCAGCATCCTGGTGACTGCCCAGCTGGAACAGAACCTGTTGTACAACAGGAGAGAGAGGCCAGAGATGGACAGAGAAGTGTCTTGAGGTTGTCTGAGCGCTCTGTTTGCTCGGTGCTGTGCACAGGAGGTGTGTTATGGCAGGAGCTGTTTGTGCCCCTGCTTCAAGTGCTGCCAGGGCAAGTTTGGACTGGGAGGGATCTTTCCAACCATCTGGCTCAAGTTCATGCCGTGGGTTGCTGTGCTTGGTCACCAGGGAAGTGCTGTGCTGGTGGTGTGGCCGCAGAGGGGACACTGTCAGCAGTTGGTGCTGGAAACCCAGGGCCGTACACAGCAACACAACGGCACCACCAAATAAATGCTCTGTAGGCAGCTTCACCTTACCAGGGCCCAGGCTAATTGATGCTTTCACTTGTGGTTTAATTGAGCTGCTCACGTTCCTGGGTGTTCAGGAAACCCTTCAAACATCGCTCGGTGTATGGAGAACAAACCCTCCTAAGATGCTGCCAGCTCAAAATAAGCCTGAGGCAGCAGCAGGGAAGTCATTACTCTTCATATCGGTCACAAAAAAATATGTTTCTGTTGTATTCATGATTATTTTTGTTTTCTGTACTTCCTGGAAAGCAAAGGGACCATGCAGTGCTCTGTTTTTTTTAGAAATGCAGAAGGGAGCAGGATTACAGCCCGTGCTCTTTAGCAGTGTATAAATGCCTCGCAGCCCTTGCTGCGCAGTAACTCTGCGTTCATGGTCTGCTCTCGATGGTGTCTTGTTCAAAGAGCTTAAATTGTCCACATTTGTGGGGCTGGTGTTGGACTCCAACTCTCGGCTCACTGGTCACCAGCTTGTGGAGGGTGAGTGAGGGCTCTGGAAGGGAAAGAACCCTTTGGAAGGGCTCCCTAATCCCCTCACCTGAGCGGGGTGTCCCTGTCCCCAGGCTGGAGCCACCTCTGTGGTTGTTCGCTCTGGCTCTGCCTCCGCCACGGCGTTTGTGGCACCAGTGCTGGGACAGCTGGGTGGGCACCAGCTGCAGGCACAGCTGGAACTGGGACCCTTTGAGTGCTGAAAGACTCTTCACCATCCCGATGTCCCTGAGCCTCCTCGCCTGTTTGGAGGTGCAGGCAGTGTTCTCCTGGCAGTGCCACTTGGTCTCTGCTTTTGGAAACAATACAGTGCTCAGAATATTAAAAGTTAAGGGCGAAGGGGAGGGATGTGAGGAAGAAAATGGGAGCGAAGTTCCCCTCTCTGTCTTGGAGATAAGCTACAAAATCCAGCTTTAACTGAGTTACATTATTAGCACTTTGGGGACTGGGTTTTTATCTGCCTTGAACAGGATTAATACGCTGTGACAAAAAGGAATGGCTTCAAAGCAGGCAGGCAGGCATCTTCCGGGGCTTGGAGCGGCAAGAGCCAAAGCTGGGCTGGTGGTGGGTTATCTGTGCTGGGACTGCCCTCTCCTAATGCCTGACCTCTCCTCTGGGCAGCACTGATCCTGCCGGGATACCTTTCCATATTTCTCCCTCCTCTCAAGAGTCTGACCCAGAGTTTCAATTACAATATTAAATTACCAGGTCACCAGAGTCAAAGTAGGCTGCCAAGTTTTTAATGATCTTCTCTTTCTTCTCATGTGGAGTTTTTTTTTTTTCCGAGCCTCCTTTCCATCTCTGCACTTTTAATTGAGACCATCTGTAATTTAACACATCGCCACAGCGCGTGGCGAGTTGTGTAACTGGTGCAGGGTTTTAGGAGGACTCGGTGCTCATCCTCAGGGACTGCAGCAGCTTTCCACTGTCTTCCAGTGCCTTCGTAAGAAATCCAGAACTAATTGCCAAGACCGTTTAATCTGCTCCCTCGGGGCTTTGATTAATCACAGAGTACTTATTTTTCATCTCTCACTGGTGGAGATGCTGAGGGTGTCGTTGGGGGCTGGGGCTGGTCCTCAAGCTGGAGTGTGGGTGTTTGTGAGTGGAGCTGGCTGCAGGCACCAGGGATGTCCTCGGGGATGTCCCCAGGGACCCAGGCCCCAGCCCCTGGCAGAGGCTCTGAGCTCAGAGGGGCTGCAGTGTCCTCGATGCCTGTCCCCATTTGTCTGAGGTACAGACCGACTCTGTCCATCAGTTCTGCATCTCAGAAGCCTTCTCCTCTGCCTGACCTTGGCCAGCACCTGGCTGTTCCTCCTCCGATGCCTGTGATCCCCAAATCATCAGTGTCCCTGCTTGCCTTGACCACGGTGGCCCCAGGTCTGGGGCTGTCCCCTCCAGCCCAGCGTGTCCTTCTCACCGTGCCCACCTTCTCTCCACGCTGGATCACAGGGCTCATAATCCAGGCTTTTGAGAAACAAGGTAGAGGGGATGGTTAACGTGGAAAGAACCAAATTCCAACTTGAAAAATTACCTGTTATTGTTGCTGCAGAGCGTGGCCTGGCAGTAATTAAGGGCTGGGGGAAGCAGGTTCCCCTCCCGTCCCTGCGGGGCTCCTGCCGGAGCGGCGGCGTGGGAGCACTCGGCTGGAGCCTCCCCTGCCCCGCGCGTGGGTCTGTGCAGGGACAAAGGCGCCTGCAGGGAAGCAGTGCCCGCTTCCTCCTCCTGGCTTTGAGCTGCCCTGCCTGCCCTGGCTGTGTCCTGGGGCCAGCAGGATTTGGGGCATGGGCGAGTGGGACAACGTGGTGCCCGCACGCACCGGAGTCACCCCCACGCTGCAAAGAGCCGCTCTGAGAGTTCTCCAGGAGCTGCTGTTGGTCTCTCCATAGCTTGTTTTGTGCTGGGACTCAGCTGTGCACCTGCGTGGTCCAGGGACAGGCACAGGGCAGGGGACGAGCCGTTCCCCCAGGGTCTCTTTGGATGTTGGGATGCTCTGCCCGCTGCTCCCAAGCAGCTTTTTTGACCAAAGCAGTTTGGAGAGGAAGCAGGAGCTGGACTTCTCCCGTGTCTTGGGTGGAGGAACTTGGCCTCTGCACATCCGAATGTGGCACAGGTTCCTGTGCCAGCAAGAGCCACAAAATCTGGGCCGGCTGCATCACTCGTGCTGCTTCTGGAGCAGCCCCTCTGCCTGGGCAGCCCCGTCCTCGGAGCCTGCACGTGGCTCGAGGTGTTGCTCTGGCACACGCAGTGGGAGAACGAGATCTCTCCCAGATCCAAGCTCTGCTGCTGTCATCGTCCCCATCCCCACCCACTCCTCTTCCACTGCCAGGGATGATTGATGCTCCTCATCCCGCCTGGCTCCAGCACATTCATTGTCATGCAGAGGATGTTGTCAATTCATTATGGTATTTCATGGAAAACTGCAGGCGGTTTTGGGTGTTTTGTTCATGAAGTCCTTCTAAAAGCACGTGGCTGGGCTCAAAATACTCAACCCCTTTCAGTGAAAAAAGAGGAATGTTAAAGATGTCCCTTTCAGAAGCACAGGCAGAGCAGCCTCCCTGCCCCTCCTCCCCAGCTGCTGGGGCTGGTTCTGCTGTCGGACACGGGGCACTGGATTCACTGGAGTTTTGTTGACAGGGTCTTGCCCTGGAAGCTGCAGGTGCCAGTTGTACCCAGCTCTGATAGCAGAATGCTGCTGCGGCTTGGTGTTGGATGGTGACATTCCCTGGAATTCCCTGGGACTGCAGGAGGAGGGGGCAGGTGTCTGACCCTGCATCTCTGGAGTCTCTCCACCCTCCAGACACACGAGGAGCACCAAGGCTCCCGTTTCCCCTTCTGCAAAGCTCCATTTGCTTTGTATTCTTTGTGTTTTCCCGAGGCCCTGAATCTCGTAGGGAAACGGGGGCTTGGAAGCGCCGCTCACAGCCTGCTGCTCCCCAGGGCTGTGCTGGGGGCCCCGAACCCCGAGTGCCTTTTGGGGGTGGAGCGGCAGCGTGAGGAGAAATGAGCTGCTCAGGTGGTTCCCCGGGGGAGCTGCGGGTGCTGCTGGGACCCTCCGGGGGCTGTGCTGGGGCCGGAGCCTGGAGGGGGATATGGGGACAACTGGGTGTGCTTTGAGCTGCCACTCTGCCAGCACATCGTGCCCGTCCCGAGGAGCTGGGGGTGTCCCCTGAGGGTCGGGGCACAGCCCTGCTGGCCCCTGAGCGGGTTCCCCTGGAGCAGCCACGGCGGCCGCTCGGGCCCCGCGCCGGCCAGGGCCACGCGGGGCTGAATTATTCAGCCTGAAAGTGAATCTCTGTTACAGCTCAGGGCGGCAGAAATGCTGATGAAGTATTTAAATTCTGAGCCGATTTTCTGGGAGCCGGGACAGGCTCTCTAATGTAAAATTAATGTCTTTGTGACTCTGGAAATAGCTCCGGCCCCGTGTGGGGGCGCGGGGCAGCGGGTGCAGGCTGCGGGGACGGGGCCCTTCTGCAGCATCCTGGGGCTCTCGCTCAAGAGCTGAAGTTGCCCCTTTTCCCCTCCCAAAGAGCAAACAGGCAGAAGAGTGAGGGATCAGTTTTCCTGGAGAGCTGGGAGTTTCCCCTGTAGAGTCAATGGGAGATGTGAGCAAAAAGCCTGGGCCTGGGTTTTTGGGCAGGTGAGGAGCCTAAATAAATGAGAATATTTCAGTCTGCCCTTCTAATAACAGGTTTCCTTTTGCACAAAACAGGATTCCTGCTCTCCAGGCATGTAATTCCCATCACTGAGCTCTTCACGTGGAAAGGCCTTGGGGGGCCGGGAGGAGCTGGAACATCCTTCTCTCCCTGCAGAAGGGGATATGGCATTGGCCAATGGACTTGGGAGGCCCTGATGCCACACGTGTTTGTGTCCGTGCTCCATCAGTCTCCAGAAGCCAGCCTGGGGCGAGGAGAGGTGGGCCTGTTGTGTAGGGCCTCGTGTGGTCCCTGCTCCAGGCACCGCTGCCGGAATCTCCCGGGGAGCAGAAGGGACAGTGCCAATTGCTTTTGTGATGGCTGGGAGATTGTATAACTTAGAAAAGATATATCCTGCTGCTTTTGCTTCAGAAACCCCAGGAAATGCAGTTTTATCTTCCTGGAACTCGCTGACACCTCTCCCAGCACTGGTTTGCCAGGCTGGGCCCCCTCGGGGCTGTGACCGAGGTTTCTGTGTCCCACTGGTGCGGGATTGACCGGGCTGAGGAAGAATCACTCCCTGAGATTGAAATCTTTGTAGCTGTTCAGGCAATCAGAGCCTTCGAGAGAAACGAGCTGGGGAGAGCTCACCGAAGAGGAGCCTCGTGTACTCTCCATTTTTCCCCCTTTCCTTAAGGATAATGTCTCGTCTTTTCTTTCCTGTAAAAACCCTAACCAGGCAGAAAGGCCTTTTCAGCCTCCTTACCCCTGCACCTCTCTTCATCCTTCACCTGAAATCAGTGGCCTCTCCTCCTCTCCTGGTTCCCAGTGACCTCTGTCCTCTCCCTCAACCTCCCTGCTCATCCCGATGCCGCCGTGCTGGGGCCGTGTGCCCAGAGGGGCAAATCAGCAAAAATCCTGTGTCTTCCAGGGGACAGAAGTTTCTCCTCGTTCCTTGGGGTTGCTGGGCCGTGGTGGAGCAGACACAGACCCAGGGAGGGAGGGCAGGGCCCCGGTGTCCCTCCCTTTGTCCTCCAGCCGAGGAGCACCCAGTGCAGGAGCCCGGAGCTGCGGTAGCCCCCCGACATCCCCATCCCTGGAGCTGTTCCTGGTGCTGTCCAGAAATCCCTGCGGATCACAGTTGTTTTTACTGTGTCTCTCTGGAGCTGGCAGTGGGAAAACCGCTGAAGTCTGAGGAGCTGGAGATTGTTGTGCTGTAAGAACCCCAGAAAGCTTTTAACCAAAGCTGGGGATTAAATCCAAAGAGCGCAAATTTTAGCTCAGCTTCTCTCTGTGTGTGCTCTAAGTGATTAAAAGCTGTAAAGCGCTGTCAGAAATTCAGGACTTCCCCTTCTGGAGCCCTTCTTTCCCCTTATTTTATGATTACCACGCTTCACTGCCTCTGTTTGATGTCGTGAGTCGGATTTTTTAACATGGAATGGAAAGTCGTGGGCAGCTCTGGCTGGGGCGCGTTTCGGTCCCTCACCGGGGCCGGGCGGGTGCCTCTGACCCCGGGGGTTTGCCCAGCGTAGGTGGAGCAACACAAAGCTCCTTTAAAAAGTCTTTTTCTCTTTTTTTGGTGTTATTTTGTTTCCTTCAGTTTTGCTAATCTGAATTCCAAGCTGTTTCCTAAAGCTGTTGTTCGGTGGGAAGTGGAGACGTTATCCAAATGAGAATATCCACAGGTTGGAAGGGAGCAGCTCCGCACTGAGATATGCTTGAAATAATCTTTGAGCTTCCCTGATATTGGAGCCATCTGCCAAAGCTCAGCTCTGTCAGCTCCCTGGGGATGGTTGAACTCCTCCCTGGCTTTGATTTTTAGATGAATCTTGCTTGAACCTTCTTCTGTCTCTGTTAACTCTCCATCTGTCTCCCTTACTTGACATGCTGTATCCAACACTGTTCCTGGTGCTTCCAGACCTCTCCCTGGCCTGACAGGGGGGAACAAAGGCTTCCTTTCAGTGGCAATGTGTGTTCTGGGAAGGGGTGGACTCAGGAGGCATCAGAGGTGACGTCCCTGAATTATTCATTTCGTGAAGGACTCGGGGAAAATTGATTATTCCCTTCTTGAGAACATTGGGACAAGGAGTTCATGCAATGAAATTAGAGCAACAAATGGAGATCAAGTGGAAGGCAGGGCTGCTCCGTGGGCTGCCAGGCAGGGTTCATTCCTACAGGAAGCCGTTTGTCACGGCGCTGGGCTTTGGGGAGGGCTGGATGCCTTCCTGCAGCTAAGGACGTTCCGTGTGGGAGATGGGGCTAATCCGATCCCGTGTGCCAGCCTGGGAGTGAGGCAGGGCACGAGAGCTTTTGTCACCCCGAGCCAGCCCTGCTCCTCCGTGTGCCGGGGATGCCACGGGTTTGTGCTCTCCCTTGGCTCTCCAGGGCGGGCTCGGCAGCTTCAGGAGTTTGCCAGTAAAACACTGGCCTGAGCCTTTCCTGGGCTTTCATATTCCCGGGAATACCTGTGCTTGTGTTGGGCTGGCTCCCAGGGTAGCCTGGTGCCAGTATAAGGAGCTTAAAGCTTTGATAAAGGGCTTTTCCCGGGCAGAAACCCTGGCCCAGGAAGGATTTTGTATTCCGAGAGCAAATCCTTGGGCATTGTTGTATCTTCGGGCAAAGTGCCCGCGCGTGTGAGGGGAGAGGGAGCGTGTGAGGTGAGAGGTGGCAGGGAAACGCTTCTGAGCTTGTTCCAGGTGCAAACACGAGAGGAGGGAGCATCCTGCAGGAGCGAGGAGCGTGTGCGGGGCTGGCTGGGAATGCTGCTCCCGGGATCTGCAGCTGTCAGGGCCGCTGCGGAGGGCTCGCCGCGGCTTCTGCCGCTGCAGGAATCTGCAGCATCGTTCCAAACCGTGCGGGCAGCCAACTGCTCCCAGCCCCACAAAGCTGCGGTTCTGCAGCCTGTGCCGCTGCCTCCCGGGAACGCCCTGAGCCCTCGGCAGCTGGGGCTGGGGGACGCTCTGCTGAGCTGCCCGCAGGTCCCTTCCCCAGGACAGCCCTTCCCGGGCCGGAGCTGCAGCCAGACGTGTGTTCTGCAGCCTTCAAACGCCTGCAACACGTTCTGATGTGGTTTTTCTGGTTGGCAGCTTCTGGAATCAGTAGGGAATCAGCGGGGAAACTGCTTTATGGTTTTTCTGGAGGGGTTTTGAGCAGTAGTTTAAGCCAAGACGCCTTTCTGTGTCTGTGTGTGTATATATATATATATATATGTATTTAAGCAATACTGTGCTGGCATTTTCTAGCATTTTCTCTCTTTTCATCCTCCACAATAAGACCTTTCCTAGGGTTTGAGAATGCCCTGCTGCTGTTGTGGTTTCTCAGCTCTCAAATCCAACCTTCCAGGAGATCTTTCTTCCCAGGACTGTGTCAGGATCCCAGGGAACAGAGGTGTGTGATCTTGCCCTGATGTTTTGGTGCAAATCATTTCAGATCTGAGACACTGTGCTGGGGCTGCTGTGAAAAATGCATGTTCCAGCAAATCTCTTAAGGCTGTGGAGAGTTGCTGAGCTCGGAGCTCTGCCTCTTGCCTTCCATAGGGTTTGCATCCTTCACTTCTCCCAGGACAGGGATGTCTCCCCAGACCCCTGCAATGGAGCTGTCCCTGAAGGAGAGCTTAGGGCCAGGAAACCCTCCTGCATTATGCAGTAAGGAATGGGAAAGGTTAATCTTTCATTCTTGTTGTGTACAAATGACTTGGGATGTTTGTAGCTCACCAGTGGGATTTGATAACTTTATTATCCAAATAATAAGATTTACAAATTAACTGTCTAATTATCAACCTGGGAAAGCTGCTGCTCGTGCTGGGGTTTCTAAACTGACAAAGATGTGGGCTTAAACTGCTGAAGTGTGATGACAGCAGGAGGGCACGGGAGCGGAACGATCTATGCAACCTCCTCACATCCATTGGGCAGATCACATTCAGGAGCCGAGACAGGATTACTGATGTGAGACCTGCTCCTGATTCATTCTATCGGCCCTGTTTTCCTTTTGCATGGAAGGAGCCCTCACCTAAGCACGCGGGAAGTGTTCCAGGGGATCCTCCTGAGGCCTGTGGAGCTTCCTTTGAAGCGGGGGATGCAAAGCCCCCGTCGCTGCCGGGGGCAGAGGTTTGCCTTGGATGCGCAGGGAAGCGTTCTGCTTGCCCATCTTCCAGGGGATTATCCTTGCCATAGATTAGAATCACAGAATCCTGGAATGCTTTGGATGGGAAGGGACCTTGAAGCCCATCCAGTCCCACCCCTGCCCTGGGCAGGGACACCTCCCGCTATCCCAGCTTGTTCCAAGCCTCATCCAACCTGGCCTTGGACACTTCCAGTGATGGCCTTTAAGGTCCCTTCCAACCCAGACCATTCCCTGGTAAGTTCAGCCCAGTGGCACTCTCGTTTCCTCTGTTGAGCTGGAGTGATCCCAGCTCCATCGGGAAGCTCCCACCGCTGCCCAGCCTCTGGCAGCAGCGCCCACCCTCCTCCGGCGCCTGTGCTCGGCGTGTCATGGAGCTTATTGAGTTTGTACACACACTTCAGGAGAAATCCCTGCTAATAGAGTTCTAATTTCTTCCTTCCTGCTTCCCAGATGCTTCTGTCTCCATATACAAATGACAGAAATGGTGAGCAATGCTTTCAAGAAAATGTTTGTTTGTTTGACTCAGAAAAGCAAGTGAGAGGTCCTGCGAGGAGAGAGCTCTTGGCAGCTGTTCTGCCTCTAAAACCTTCTGGGTTTGTTTTTTTCACAATGGAAAATGTGAAAAGGAAAACAAATTTACAGCTGGATGTAGCAGGGCACAAAGAGGAGATTGTGAGGTTCATGGCCAATGTCACTTGCCTTTTCCTTGCTCCTTAGGAAAAGTCCCATGTTGCTGCAACTGGAACTTGCTCTGCTCTTGCACAGCTCAGTTTGGTTCCTGTGCTCTGTCCCCAAACCTCAGTCCCTGCTCCTCATCTTCCAGAGGCTTTTCTTCAACGTAACTACAGCTCTTGGGAAAAGGATGTGGCAGATGGGAGAGCCCTGAGGCAGAGCAGAGGGCGGTGCCCAGGCTCCCCTCAGAATCAGGGCTTGTTCCCTTTGCTCCATTCCTGCCTGGGCTCCCTTCGGGCCCCTTGGAGCTGAGGTCTCATCCTGTGGGACAGGGCATGGGGTGGATGCTCGGAGCTGAGCACCCCTGGGGCGTGGTGGGGATGCAGTGTGGGTGGACCCAGGCCAGACCTGGCACCCAAGAGGTGACAGAGGTGACATGGGCTGTGAGGTGGTGCCTCTGTTCCCCAGACCTGGGGAGCCCCAGCAGTGCTGCCACCTCCAGCTGCAGGGTCAGAGGGGCTGAGGCCCGTGGAGGAGGATCTGGGCCATCAGCTGAAGTTACCTACAGTGACAAATGATTCTTTAAGGTCTCTCACTGGCAGTGAGGTGCTTATTTGGCATTTGGGGAAAAAATCAGCTATGAAATACAGTGCTTTGACAGCACAAACTGCAGAAACAGTGCTGGCAATTTCAGACTGGCACGTGCTGAAAGGGTTTGGTGGTTTAGGGGATGGGGGTTTAGCTCTGGGTACTTCTGCTTGGAAGTCTGGGCAGTGGCGTGTCGGGATTGATTTCCCTGTGCCGCTCCCAGAAGGGCAGCGCTGTCACTGACGTGTGTGAGGGGAGGAAGACGTGCGTGTCTTCTGGTCTGGCAAACGGAGGCTGGGGAGATGCTGAAGAAAAGCAGAGCTGTGGGAGGAAAATTGCCCACCTGTTCCCTTCGGTACAATCTTCCATTTTTGGCCACATGCACTTTTCAGCTCAGATACCCGCGAACGCCAGATTCTCCCTCTTTTTATTCCCGGCGGTGACCTCAGAGCGTGTGCCGCGAGTGACAATGAGCTCAGAGGAACAGAAGTGTTCCCAGCCCTCCTCTGACGTTCACTCAACACTTTGTTCAGCTGAGTTTTACCAAAATGCCTGGTCTGGTTGGGGATATTCCGTAAGGTTTAAAAATCCGCCACAGGTTCGCTTGAAAAACCTCCTGGGACCGCTCAGAAATCCGACGTAACAGTGGTTTGGTTTGTTAACTCTTGGCTCTCGTGGTGCCAGTCCCGTGCCGTGCCCCTGACGCTGTCCCTGTGTTCTCTTTGCAGTTTGCTGCTTTGTGGTGCACAAGCGGTGCCATGAGTTCGTCACCTTCTCCTGCCCCGGTGCCGACAAGGGCCCTGCCTCGGATGTAAGTACGGCTCCTGTGCTGGGCACAGCGGGCCCGGGGGCTCACTGGGCTTCGCAGCACTTGGAGAAGACGCTCCTCCAGCTTCCTTGGCTGAGGGCACCCCCGGGTAGTTGTTTCACAGGCATCTTTCATTTATGGGGTGGTTTAGGCTGGAAAAGCCACTGAGATCATCAAGTCTAAGGTCATCATTCCTCAGCACTTCCAAGCTACCCCCCATCCCCACGTGCCACATCCACCTGACTTACAAATCCCATCAGAGATTGGGATTCTGTAGTTGTGGGGACTCTCACAGGTTTCTGGGATACTTAAAACACTCAAACCACCCAAGAGCTTGCGCTCAGCAGAGCAGAGGTAACACGTGGTGAGGAAGAGATTTCCCTTTGGGGCTGAGCCTGCAGCCTTGCCCCAGTGTCCTATCCCTTGTGTCAGAAGACCCCCCAAACACTTGCTAGCTGAGTCCCCACCCTTATTTCCCTGAGGATTTTCTTTCGCAGTGCATCCTCTTGCTTGGGGGCAGCAGGGCTGGGCTCCCCAGCCCGGCTCTGCCAGCGCCATTCAGGTCCGTCTGGCAGGTTCTGTGTTTTACCGTGGAAACTGGCTAATTTGGGGAACTGCTGGGAGAGAGGAGCTCGAATTGGGGAAACGACAGAGCACCACAGCTCTCACCCTTAAAAATAGAAGTGGTGGGAGCAGGCGGCGTAACAGGCTGCGGAAGGTGGAGGCTAAACACGCGTTGTCGGCCGCCCTCCCAAAATGGGCTGTGCCCTGTGACGGGGAGAGAGGGGGTTTGGGGGGATGAGGCTCTCAGGGGGCATCAGCAGTTGGCGAGGTTTGTTCTGGGCCCGGGTGGTGGCTGTTCCCCCCGAACCGTGGTGTTTGTGCAGCCTCCACAGAGCAGCTGCAGCACCGACGGCTCTTCCTCCACCCGGTGCAGCACACGCAGGAGGAGGTGGCAGGGTGGCACTGCTGTCACCCGCAGGACAGAGCCCCTGAGGGCTTCCTGTGCCGGGGACAAGCAGGGACTGCCAGTGGAGGCGTGGGCAGGAGCTGCTGCCTGCCGGGAGTGAGGGAGTGAGGCTGAGGCTTGACTGGGATGCTGGGAGCATCCCTCTTCCATCTCCAGTGGCCGTGGCGGTACCGGGATCTGCGCAGGGGAGCAGCGGGGTCTGTGTGCGTGCACAGCGTTTGTCCCAGTGCCCCGGCCCGGAGCGGGTCACTTGAGGGGATGGAGCTGCAGGAGAGGGAAACGATGGCTTTGAACTGCTCACCTTCCTGTCTCTGCCTTTTTCCGGGCAGTTTCACTCCGCTGCCGCCGCTGCCGAAACGGGGCAAGGAGAGCTGAGAAGGCAGGAAGACATGAGGGAACGGCGGTGGGGGTGGTCCCTCCCCTGAGGGTCGAGCCTGGCCGCCCGGGCAGTGCGGGTGTCCGTGTCCCGGTGCGGCGGAGCCCTGTCCCCGCGCGCGGCGCTCCCTCCGCGGAGAGCCGGCGCTGCCCGGGGCTGTGGAGCCCTTCCTGGGACACGATGCGGCACCGCGAGGCCGCCGCTGGCCGTGTGACTGCGGCTCTGACACTCGCACTGTCTCTGCTCTCTGTCACCTCAAACGCACGCAGACAGCGGCAGCGAGCCCCCCCGGGCCGTCTCACGCCGTGACCCGCTGTGGGAGGCGGGTGTCACCCCCAAAGCTCTCTGCTTTGGTGGCTGCGGGGATCCCTGTGCGTGCCCAGATGGAATCTCGCTGGTAAGGCTTTGGGTGCAGCCGGGGGAGGAGGAGCCGGTGGCCGAGCAGAGCCCCAGCTCCCACCCCGGCTGGGCAGGTGACGGTGAGGGGGCACTAGCCCACGGCCGCGAGTGGCCCCGGGAGCGGCTGGGGGTGCCCAGGGAGGCAGAAATGCTGAAATCCCCTCGGCTCGCTGGAGGCAGAGGAGGTTTGGCAGGGCCGGGACCAGCCGCCCGCCCGTGCTGGCACCGCCGCAGCCCCGCTCGCACCTGGGCGGCAGCGGGTGGCTCTGCCGCCGGGGCACGCTCCACCTGTCCCCGCAGAGCTTGGCCTGAGGGCGGGCAGGACGTTCTGCCTCCCCTGGCACAGCCCTGCCCGAGCTGCGGCACACGAGGACGGCGAGGGGCCCTCGGGCAGCCGGGCCGCAGCTGGTCTCTGCAGCAGCTCTGGGCGGCTGCGGGCAGCCTCTGCCTGGGAAGGGAAGGGCCTAAATAGAATTGTCACAAGTTCAACAGACCCCAGTCCATACCAGGGCTGGTGTAAAGGCCCTTGGTCACATTCCCTGTCACTCACTGTTGTCCCTGGGGGAGCATCAGCACCATGGCACAGGCAGCAGACAGGCAACAGCTGCCCAGCACTGTTAATTAATCTTTTAATACATAACTTCTGAAAATGAAGAGAGAATGCAGTTCTTGGGACTAAGGCAGGGAGAAAATGGCCCTTTTACAGCTTTTTTTTTTCTCTTCAGCAAAGGCCACCAGAGCCCCTCTGACACGGGGGTGTCACTGGGGGATGCAGGCAGGGCAAGCTTCCTTCCTCCTGCACTGTCAGTCTTGCTCTTACAGCAGCATAGTTATATCTGTAATATATCATATTTATAATTATATAATCATATGATCCTTAAGGAGCTTTGAATCAGGAGAGGAAGAACTACTTCAGCACACAGTAATGCCTTGTTGGCTTCAGGAATGAGCCAGGGACAGGGGCTTTGCTTTGAATGATGGAAAGCTGGAGTTTCTCTCTGCTCCAAGGTTGCTGATAACCACGATGAGAATCCAGAGCCACCTGTACTGGTGGCAGATCTGGTGGCATCAGGCTGTTCTGGTTACAGGGATGTGTTTTTGCAGTTGGTGCAGCAAGCTGGTAACTCTTCCCCAAATACGAATCTCCAGTGAATCCTGCAGAAGGAAGGAGTTTAATTTATTGCATGTGTCAAACCTCGCAGTGGGTTCATCCTTACAGTGGGCCGGTGGTTCTGCTGAGCTGGAGAGGGCAGGGAGCTGTGCAGGGAGCTCAGCAGGGCAGGGATGCTGCAGCCTGGGCTGGGGCTTTGCTGCCAGCTGGGATCCAGAGCTGCTCTTCCCTGCGGCCTAGACCTGGAGCCCAGGGGAAAAAATGTGTTAAAAGAAAAATACCTTCTAACTTTGCTCCTTGATCTCTTCATAGCACTGGAGAATTGAGGAGAAAACCATTCTGCATCTGTACAGTGCTTATGGTCTATCTGAATGTTTACGTTTTAACAACGGGGTAATTCTAATTACTGAACCAGAACTCTTCAGCTGCAAGTTCAGGGTGTGCTGAAGTGCTGCAGGGGATGGAGGTTGGTGCACGCACAGAGAGCCCGGGGGGAGCTGGTGTTGCACGCTTGGGGAGCAGAGCAGAATCCTGGAGACCAGTGAAATGTCAGCGTCTCTGTCACTGTCGAGTGCTCCCACTTTGGGGTGTTTCTGCTTGATCTGGTCGTGTTTGAACCTCCTGGAGGAGAGCGAGAGTGTGGCTGTGTGTTTAACCTTGCCAAGCCTGCCGAGCAGGAGCCTTCCATCTGGGAGAGAGGACTAATTACACATGATAGCGTCTCCAAGCAGGAAAAATGAAAGATTAATTGCTTCTTGCAGCAGGGAATGAAGCTGTAGCTGGAACCGCTGGTGCTGCAGACCCGGGCTGTGTTGGTGCTGCACGGCTCTGCGGGCACGGCAGGACTTCTGTCCCACACTGACGTCCCAGCTTCCCCAAGGGACAAGTGCTCCAGGGGGTTGGCACCCACACCCCCCTCCCTGGCCAGCTCTGCTGTTCCTCACTCCCAGCCCTGGCACTCCTGGCTCTCCTGTTGGCAGGAGGGAAAGCTGGAGTGACCACTGGGCTGGAGTGTGTGACCCCCAGCCAGGGTGTGACCCACAGCCAGGGTCTGTCCGACCCACAGCCAGTGTGTGACTGACCCACAGCCAGTGTGTGACTGACCCACAGCCAGGGTGTGACTGACCCACAGCCAGGGTGTGACTGACCCACAGCCAGAGTGTGACTGACCCACAGCCAGGGTGTGACTGACCCACAGCCAGTGTGTGACTGACCCCCAGCCAGGGTGTGACTGACCCCCAGCCAGTGTCTGTCTGACCCACAGCCAGTGTCTGTCTGACCCCCAGCCAGGGTGTGACTGACCCACAGCCAGGGTGTGACTGACCCACAGCTGGCGTGTGACTGACCCACAGCCAGTGTCTGTCTGACCCACAGCGAGGTCTCCAGGACCCAGAGACAGCCTGTGTAATGTATTCCAGTTGGCAAACCTAATTATAGCTGGAGCTATTAGTAGAATGCATAATTATTTAAATTGTAGACAAAATAATCATTAAAATGACCTTCTTTGCATGATCCTGTTAAAGGTCATCTAATCAGGATGTGTTAATAAATATCAGAGTTGTTCTGGGAAGGTAACGGGCCAGTGTAGCTACATTTCAATTTTGCCTGTAATTTGTCCCCCTTTGTGGCTTGGGGCGAGGATTTCAGGAGGGATTTCAGGAAGAATTTCTCCATGGAAAGGGCTCCATGCTGTGCCCCCAGGCCCCCGCTCGCCCAGGTACTGCCTCCGAGCGCAGGACCCCGATCCCTCCTCACAGCTCCCGTTCTTCTGGGCTGCCCTGGCCGCTTGGCAAATCTTCGCAACCTTCCTGCAACTTGCTGCTTTCTGTTGTCCTGCTAATTAACTTCTCCAGCTCTCGTGCTGCGCCATCTGCCCCTGGAGCGAGGGCACCTGCTCGCCGCTCCGCCGGCAGCCGGTGACAATTCCCGTGGGATGAAGATGTCTCTGCCTTGCTCCCTCCCAGCCCCTTCTGGTGCTTGCCCGACCCTGCCAGAGCCCGGCTCTTTCTCCTGCCCGGCTGCCGTGGCCTCAGCCCTGCCATGGAGAAGCTCTTCCCTCGTTGTCTCGGGGCCGGGAGGGCGCATCCGGAGACCCCGGTTGGGATGCAGGCGCTGGCTGAAGGAGGGGCTGCAGCGGGTGGCTGCGTCCGTGCCCTTCCCGTGGCCCTGCAGCCGGGGCCGGGGCTGGGCTGGGTTTGTCCCTGGCTGCGAGGGTGATGAGGTGGGCAGTGCAGCCCGTGCCCGCCCGGGTGGCACCGGCGGAGGTCCTGCAGGAGGGAGGGGTTTTGGGGGTCTCTGTGCTGTTCCAGCACCTGGAGGCTGCAGGGAATGTGCCGCGGGAGCCCTGCTCTCCTGGAGGTGCAATAAAATGACTCTCAAGGCATGTGTGAGTTACCAAACGTGTCTGAAGGATGTTGAGATGCAAACGCTGCTCTGGGAGAGCAGCTGAGCTTGGCTTTTTTCTGCTGCTCGGAAAGAGAGAGTGTTTTATTTGGTGTTGGCAGCAGCAGCCAGGAAAGAACAACTGTCATCCATATCCCTCTGCAGTTGTCTGACGAGAGGATGAGATCTTCTGTCAATAAAAATGTATTTACTTGCTGGGAGCTGCCAGGGGCAGGCTGTGTTTGACACGGGAGCAGCCCCAGCGCGGTGCCAGCACCCGCGGCCGTGCCTGCTGCTGGTCCTTCCCCAGGAGCTGCCTGCTCCTGCCGCCCCCGGCCCCTGTGCCCCCGGGCCCTGGGCTTGGCTGGGGCTGGAACGCTGCAAACTACAGAGAACTCTTCTGGTGTCACTCACTGGCACGGCAGCGTCAAAGTGCCTTTACAGCCTGCCGGGCTGGGGCAAGCTGCCCAGGAGGAGGGCAAGTGGCAGAAAAGGTGCTCCAGGATCATGGAATCAGACTGGTTTCAGTTGGCAGAGACTTTAAAGGCCACCAGCTCCCAAAGCCCTGCTGGAGCCCCAAACAGGACCTGTTTTCCTCTTGTGTAACCCTCTCTGAGTGCTGTCTGGGTGATTTATTCTGGCTCTTCTCTTTGACACAAAGACCCATCACTCTCGTGTTCCTCTTGTTCCTGAACTTCCTCGCGTGGTTTTTGCCGGGACTTGGAGCTATTTCTCAGCAAAGGTGTTTTCCCAGCCCTGTGCAGGCAGGTGGGGAGATGCAGGAGGTGCGTGGCCAGGGCAGCTCCCGGGCAGGGCTGGTCCCTGTCCCTGTCCCTGTCGGTGGATGCCCGTGAGATCAACTCGCACAGTGGCAGGATGCCACCTGGAGCTGTCACACTGCCACCCCTGACCCAGCCTCTTGCAGTCCCTGCTTTCCCTGGAAGGGATGACAGACTGACTTCTGTGAGTCGTTCCCTGCATGCCGAGGGGATTTTCCACACGGGAAATGCGGGAATCAAATGCAAGGTTTTGGGTTTATGTTCCTGCCAGGGTTTGCTGAGTGCAGGCAGTAAGCTGTGGCTGTGTTGTATTTGCTATTATGCTGTTTAAATCACTATGAAATTCACTTTAAAATGGTCTCTTCACATGAACTGTGCTAATTCTTCTTCAGCAGAGATAATTTAAAGCTTTCTTTGCAATGAGACGGGGAAAGCAGCAGCCTCTAATCTTGAAGCAAAGCTCTGTGTTCTGTGAAATGCAGCAAAGGTCAGTGCAGAGGTTTCAAACTCCCTTGGCTGTCGATGTGGGTGCAGCTGCCCCTTCCCGAGGCTCTGCTGCAGGAGATGTGGAGTTCCAGTGCTCTGGGAGACCGGAGGCAGGGACAGCTTCCACTATCCCAGCCTGGCCCTGGACACTCCCAGGGATGGGGCAGCCACAGCTTCTCTGGGCACCCTGTGCCAGGGCCTGCCCAGCCTCACAGGGAAGGGTTTTTTTATTTACACAAGGAAACAGGAGAAACTTCAAATGCAGTTAGTCAGGGATGGGATATTGCACCGGCTCGTTTCAGACCAGAAACCAGGTGGGTTCTGCCGCCTCTGCTGGGTCGGTTCCTGCAGGGCAGCAGCTCAAAGCCACAGCAGCTCAGAGCCACAGCAGCTCCTGGCCTTCCCCGGCTCCCACCCCAGTCCCTGCCCCAGGCTTGCATCCCTCGGTGCAGAGGGCGCTGGCTCTGTGGCAGCACAGCCTGGGAGGGGAAGGGAAGGGCAGAGCCTCGCCATGCACTGGCTCTCCTCATGGCATTTTCCAGCTCTGCTCCAAAGAAAGCTGTTCCTGCCCCGTTCCTCAGGCTGGCTCAGCACTGGTGGGGGAGGAGAAGAGCCTTTTCTTGGCAAACTTCTTTTTAACCATTCTTGTTTTAAGTCTCAGCATCTGCATACGCAGTGTTCTCGTCAGTCCTGTCTCCGTGGTACAAAAATAGTCTCTTTGTACAGCGACTTCAGCCTTGCTCAGAAATGATCCCCAGAATTGCCAGTTTCTGGCACTTTCTGAAGCGCTGGTCAAGGTGACACGAGCCCGTCTCAGCCACGGCCCAGCAGCTCTTCCTCTCCAGGCCTGGCTGCTCCGTCACCCTCCCAGCCTTCGGGCTCTGCCCCTCTGGTGTGGGTCTCTCCAGAGCAGGGGGTGGGAGCAGAAGGTGAACCCCTCTCTGGGCAGGGGGTGCTGGTTTGGGGAGCCCGGCCTGCTTTGACACTTTGCTTTTCCAGCTCCGGCTTCTCGAACTCTGGGTTCCAGTGGGAATTCAACATCCTTCGCATGAAGTGGGAATTGTCTCCTTTTGCGTACAGCTTTTTATGTTTTTTATGAATGACTGAAGCCTTACTTGCCTAAACAGGAATATCTGTTTCGGGAAGGGAGCGCAGCAGCGCAGCGCTCGGGGGCGATCCCTCCCGAGTCACGCGCTGGCACGTGGCTTCTCCCAGAGCTGCCCCCGTGCCCCCCTGCCCCTGTCTCGCTGCCGGGGGAAGCTGCTGGTGCTGATGCACGGGGGTGCAGGTCTGGGCAGCCAGAGAACTCCTCTTTCCTGGGACTCTGGCAAGGGAATCAGGATCACAGCTTGGTTTGGGTTGGAACCTTCCAGACCATCTCAAGGTTGAGCCCCGGCTGCCTCTTGGCTGCCTGCCCCGAGTTTCCTGGGGGGAGACTCTCCCCACCTCCTGGTCTAGCCTAAAATCCAGGCTGAAGTTTCTCTGCTCTCTTAACTAATGTGTGAGGAATGCAAAGGCTTTCAGACCTACAGAGTCATTGACAGAACTGGCTGCGGGGGGTGTCCAGAGGACAGATTGTCCCCTCAACCTTCCTGTGCCATTGCTGGCACAGGAGCTGCCAGCTGGAGCCACGCTGGGAGCTGTGTCTGGAAGCTGTTTCCCTGGGGTAAAACGTGAGATATTTCCAGTCTCAGTGCCTTGGCCGAAGCCTGTACCCGATCCCTGGCACGGCACAGACCGAGTTAAAGGAAGCTCTGCTGGTTTTCCCCCTCCCAGGTGCTTTTGGGGTTATCTGTGGTGCTGAGCAACAAAGCAGAATGCTGGTGATTAATGCAGCTGGAAGCTCCAATGCAACAGCGCTGGGAAATTAATTTCAGGGGGGTGGAATGTATGGGCGGCGATGTTATAGCTCGCTTCTGATTCCACTCTTTATTTATTTACTCCGCTCGCAGTGCCCTGAAAAGGTGTCTTTGCTAATGCCCGGGCAGCTTTCCAGGCCATTAAAAAGCTGCTCAGCTCAAATGACGGAGCCGGGAGCTGAGCCTCATCCCTAACCCTTAAACAATTAACCTGAGATGGAATCAAGCTGCTCCGTGCCGGAACCTTCCCCCTTGCCTGTGCTGCTCCCGGGGGTGTGGAGCCCCAGCAGCCTCCTCTGCCCAGCCCCGCTGCCCCGGGCTCTCCTGAGCTCCCAGAACTGTCCTCTCTTGCATGGAAGATGCCAAGAAATGCCAAACCCTTGCTCTGCCACGGTGCTTTGTTCCAGTGCTTGGTTCTAGCTCCCTGTTGAGAGGCTGTTTCTTCTGGAAGTTTTCTCTGGCACAGGGTGCCCAGAGCAGCTGGGGCTGCCCCTGGATCCCTGGCAGTGCCCAAGGCCAGGCTGGACAGGGCTTGGAGCAGCCTGGGGCAGTGGAAGGGGTCCCTGCCATGGCAGGGGTGGCACTGGATGGGCTTTAAGGTCTCTCCCAACCCAAACCATTTTGGGATTCCATGATTTGGGTTTGTTTGGCTCTAACTCCTGCTGACCCTTGCTGGAGGCCAGGCACTTGCCCGGTGCCTGCACAAGGTATAAAGGGATGAACTGAGCTCTGCTGGGTCTGCACCCTCTGCTGCTGGGCAAGAATCTGCCCTTGCTTTTAAGAAAGCTCAAAATATTAAAGTATCCCCTAAGCAGCTTGAATTCCTGGGAGGGTGAGAGGAGAGCTGGCACCGGAGCACAGAGATGTTTCCTGGGCAGGCTTAATATAGATGGAATCACGGGTGGTTTTTCCTGCTCTGTGTGGCACTTGGGCAGTGTCCAGCCCTTCTGTTGGTTCGTACCTACCAATTTCACCTGGTGTTTTCCATGCTAAGACTGAGTTGTTGAAAAACAGTAAATCCCCAGCCAAGCCAGTGCATTGCTTTTTCATTGTTATGGCAACACATACGAAGAGGAATAAAGCTGGATGCCGGTGGTTGCTGGAAAAGGTCCCCACGAGTCGGTGGCAGTTGACTGAAGTCCATTAGCGGCACCTCCGGAGCCAGCTGGCACTTGGAATGGGAAGAGCAGGGCTGCCTTGCCAACATTTGATGCAAGTTTATAATCTTTGTCCTTTATTTTCCTCCCAGGATCCCCGGAGCAAACACAAATTTAAAATCCACACGTACTCCAGCCCCACCTTCTGTGACCACTGCGGGTCGTTGCTGTACGGGCTCATTCACCAGGGGATGAAATGTGACAGTAAGTGACTGACGGGACGGTGGCTCTGGCTGCAGCACCGGGGGCCCAGGCACCCCGTGGGGGCTCAGGCACCCCAAGGTCCTGGGCTGCAGCCCAGAGCCTGTGCCCTCTGCCACCCGTGTGGAGCTGCAGGGCTCCGAGGGCCACGAGTGGGCACCTTCTCACCCAGGGTGGGGAGTCCCCGGGGCTTGCTGCAGGGAGAGGGGAGGCAAAGGTGTTGGGATGGGGGGAACCTCCCTGCATCCCTCAGCGTCCCCCCACATCCCTTCCCACAGCATCCCCACATCCCCCACTGCAGCAGCATCCCCCAAACTCCCTCTCCAGAAGCACCCCCACAGCAGCATCCGCGGTAGCGTCCTTGCAGTATCCGCCCTCCACATCCTCCCCTGCATCCCCCCACGTCCCCCCGCAGCATCCTCGCAGCACCGCCGCTCCCCATGCGCGTTCTCCAGCGCTGGCTCCGAGTGACACCCTGTGGCCGTGCCACGCGCTGCCGCCGCCTCTCCCGGCGCTCGGCGCTGCCGGCGGGGGAATTGCTGCGCAGGGAGGAGAAAACGGGGGGTGGAAGCAGTGGAAAGGATGGAATCAGTAATTTTCCGAGTTAATCCTGTGTGTTCCTATTTAAGGGGACTGGGACATGCAGCATGTGCCGGCGCTGGCGGCGGGAGCAGCGAGCTTGGCTGCTCCTTGCTCAGGGATGGGGAAGCTTGGCTGTCGTGGGAACAGCATATTCCTTAGAACTTTGGGAATCTTGCCAAGGGGAAGTGAACTGCTTTAAAATGTAAATACGTGTATATGTATCTTTACATATAGATAGATCTTTATGCCTCTCTGTGTGTATGCAGATACGCAGGTAATTTTTAATGCCCCTTTTTGGCTCCTGGTGGATCCAGCTGAGCACCTGGCATCGCACCCTGCGGCTGATGCAAGTTTCATGAGTCAGCAAAAGCCAAGCAGTTTAACAAGGCCCAAGGCCGCGGGGTCTCTCAGGCAGGACCCAGAGCTGCTGGCGGCGGGTCCCTGTGCCCAGGGGAGTCTCCGGCTGCCTTGGAAGTCCCTTTGCTGTGTGTTTATCCCAGAGTCCCTCTAACATCCTGGTTTAAACGGAGGACAGGTTGCCCCCGTCCCCTCCTCGCAGGCCTGGCGGCGGTGGCGGGTGCTGAGTGTCCCTTCTGTCCCACAGCCTGCATGATGAACGTGCACAAGCGCTGCGTGATGAACGTGCCCAGCCTGTGCGGGACGGACCACACGGAGCGCCGGGGCCGGATCTACATCCGCGCGGACATCGACAAGGACGTGCTCACCGTCGTAGGTACGTGCGTGACAGGGGCTGCCCGGGGACTGCAGTGCCCGCTCTCAGTGCCCAGGAGCCCTGGCAAGGCAGGACAAGGCTTGGAGCCTTCTCCAGGCACGCTCCAGCCCTCCGGCAAAGCCTGGCTGGGGCTCCAGGGGCTCTGTGTATTGATGGCACTTCCAGTCACAGACTTTTCAAAGGGCTCTTTGAATGATGTAGAATTTCGGCATCTGCAGGACCCTGGGAAGGGTGTGGTTTGTGGCAGGGAACAGGATCATCCCGTCTCTAGAGGCTTATTCGAGCTGGATTTTGAGTTCCCAGAAGATAATGCTTCCCCCGTGACCTATAAGCACCTCACAGAACGTTGAGCCATGTTCTTGTGAAGCCTCTTGTCCCCAGCACGGGGACACCAGGCCAGGATGTGACTCTGGGGCCGGTGCCTCGTGGAGCCGTGCCAGCGGCTGGGAGGCAGGGATGGCTGTCCGTGGGCGTGGCAGTGGCAGTCCCTGCGGGTTGGTGCGGTGCAGCTGAGCCGCAGCCGTGTTGGGAAGGAGGCTCCTGCCCACGCGGGGCCACCAGGCAGCTCCGGGCTCCGCAGGGGCGGCCGAGCTGTCGCGGTTATCCCCGGATGAGTCAAAGCCAGGGGTGTGAAGTGCCCCCCGTGCCCACGCTGCCAGCGCCAGTGCCCCTGAGTGGGCCGGGGAGCCCGGGCTGGGACACCCATGGCAACACGGGATCCTTCTCCATCATCCCACCGCCCTTGGCTGGCTCTTCCTGCAGGAGTCTGGTTTCCCACATCCTGTCGCAGTCGGAGAAGCCGTGACATCCCCAGGGTTTGTTTCTGTGGGATGGGGTTGGCTCTGTGGGATCCCGTGGTGCTCCTCGCTGCTCTGACGGGTGCTTGTCCTCTGGGGAGAACCATCAGGAGTGTTCTCTGAAAAAATACCGAGTTGTTGAAAATGTTAATGAAAAATTGAAAGAAGTTGTGGAGGACTTTATAATTTAGTTTTTGTTTTATTTGTCCTTAAAGGAGAGCCTCAGTGAACCAGGCAGAATTATGTTTTCAGAAGTCCTGCTTCCTGGGAACGTTCCTGAAGGTTGGACTTCGTGATCTTAGAGGTCTTTTCCAACCCTGATGGTCCTGTGATTCCCTCCAGCCTCCGTCAGATTCCAGTGGGGTGCAGAGCTCACCCTCCTGCTGGCACCACAGGCTCCCTGGCGCCGTGTTCCCACCGCTCCAAAGGCAGGGGAGGAGCTCCCCGGCCCCGTTCTGTGCAGCTGGATTTTCATTTCTTCAGCTGGTTTGAAAGGCTGTTTTATTTCTGGCCCGTTATGGAGGTGTTGGTGAAAACGTGTCAGCTGTTGGCTTTTCCAGAAAGGAAGGGAAGCGTGCTGAGCTCTCCAGCTCTGCCATGGAGCTGGCGGAGGAGTGGGAGTTCTTTGGGAGAGGAGAGCTGGGCACTGGGGAGCACAGATGGCCCCCAAAGCACAAGTGGGCACCCAGCCCTTGGGAGGTGGAGCCGCCCGATGCTGTGCTGGAACAGCGAGGGACCGCCTGGAATCCCGGGGCAGCTCTGGGCCCCTCGGAACAAGGACATCCAGGGAAGGGATCAGGGCTGGGGAAGGGGCTGGAGCCCCAGGAGAGGCTGAGGGAGCTGGGAAAGGGGCTCAGCCTGGAGAAAAGGAGGCTCAGAGGGGACCTTGTGGCTCTGCACGAGTCCCTTACAGGAGGGGGCAGCCGGGGGGGTCGGGCTCTGCTCCCAGGGAACAGGGACAGGAGGAGAGGGAACGGCCTCAGGCTGGGCCAGAGGAGTTTGAGGTTGGATATTGGGAAAATTCCTTCATGGAAATGCTGCCCAGCCCTGGCACAGCTGCCCAGGGCAGGGGTGGAGTCCCCGTCCCTGCAGGGATTTAAAAGCCGTGTGGATGTGGCACCTGGGGACACGGGGCAGTGGTGGCCTTGGCGGTGCCGGAGCAACGGCCGGACTGGATGACCTCAGAGGAATTTCCCAACCCAAACAGCCCCTCAGGACCCGCCCTGGCTGCGCTGCGGGGCACAGTGGGGCACGGCTGGAGAGCGCTGCCGGGCCCGGGCGGGGAGGCAGCGGGCGGGGGCACGGCCAGGCTGCCTCGGAGCCCATCGCTGGTGGGAAATGGGAATGGCTCAGTGGGAAATGCCCTTTACACGTTCTCTGCGGAGCTCCAGTGCGGGGCGGGCAGGGGGTGGATTTCTGCCGAGGACGGGAGGGGCAGCGCGGGGTGGGCGGAGGGGCCGCGGAGCAGCCCCGGAGCCTGGCGGGGCTGGGAGGCAGCGCTGGCCGGGGGTGAGCCCACCTGTGGTGCTGCTGCTCGGGAAAACGGGGCTGCTGGTGATGGGGAGATCCTCTCGCTGTCTCACCAGCCGGGGGACCCTTGCCCAGGAATTTGGGAAGCTTTCCCGTGGCCGGAGCATCCCGGCTGTGGCGTGAGGAAGGTGCCCGGCGCAGGGAGCAGCGGGCAGGGCAGGGCCGGTGCCTGCAGGCGGCAGCACGGGCACGGCCAACTCCTGTTTGATTTTCCTCTGCGAGCTGACGAATTAACAGGGATTTGCCGTATGCTCTTCAGCTCTGTTTTCTCTTCTCTTACTCTGATTTTTTTCTTTTTCTTTGTAAAGCCAATCTTTCCCTCCCGATGGAGAACACAGATTTATATAGAATCATTGAGTCCTGGAATGGTTTGGGTTGGAGGGGACCTTAAAACTCATCTCTGAAGCTCATGGGCAGAGACATCTTCAACTATCCCAGGCTGCTCCAAGCCCCATCCAGCCTGGCCTTGGACACTTCCAGGGATCCAGAGGCAGTCACAGCTTCTCTGGGCACCCTGTGCCAGGGCCTCACCACCCTCCCGGGGAAGAATTCCTTCCCAATATTTAGAATGTGGGATGTGTCTCTGAGCCCCTGGTGCAGCAGACAGATGTGCAGCAGGCAGGGCATTGCCTGGCTGGTGTGGGACAGGAGCAAATGCACCTTCACGGTCCGTGTCCTGCTCTGGGCTTTGATCAAGGGTCTTATTAGTGGGAAAAGGCTGTGGAATAAAGTAGGAAATCAGAGCAAATTAACATGGCATCGAGGCATTGCGCGGTTCTGCTTCCGTAATAGCAAAGCTTCCCAGCGCAGATTATGCTGAGCCCATTGTATGACGGGCCGTGAATATTTGAGTCTGGGAAGTGGAGGGTTGGGAGGAGGTGAAGGCTGGGAGTCCGTTAAAGCCATCGCTGCTCCGGGCTGGGAGCTGCGTGGAGGGCTCTGGGCACGGCTCCTCTCCAGAGCCCACCACGTTCGGTGGGAGCTGCGCCCGTCGTGTGCCAGAGCACCCCACTGCGCCTGCACCTGTCCTCTCAGGGAGCGGTGGGGAGAGGGACAAGGTCTAAAAGGTACAAAGTTCAGAAGGGGTTGAGAGGCAGACCTGCAGGGTTTATGCTGTGGGGTCGGGATGTGTGTGGGCACTGGGGAGTCTCCAGTGTGGCCTTTGCCCGGGTGCGGGTGTGTGCAGCAGAGGGTGCCCTGCGCTCCTCTCGGGTTCCCTCCTCTCCCTGGGGAATGCCGGCCACGTGCCGATGTTCCCGGGGGCTCCTGCACGGCCCAGCCCCCCTGGCAGCCCTGGGGCCGCGGTGCCCGCTGAGCCCCCCGTGCTCCTGGCAGCGCCTGCGGGACCGGAGCTTCCCTCTTTACCGACCTGATGAGGGAAAACAGTGACCAAAACTGAAACCAATTATGCTGATTAGATAAACGAGCTGGAAGTGCGTTAATTAATAATCACCGGCCCAGGCAGATGCAGCCGTAATGAGTCTTGTGCCTTTTCCATTGTATGAGCATGTGCAAATATATTCTTATCAGAGCACTAATTAAATGTTTTAACTCACGAGGGTGTTAATCCGAGCGCCGGGCGCTGGCTGGGATGGGGCTGCTCCTGCCCGGGGACGTTGGTGCAGCTTCAGGGAGGAAGATGAGTGCTGCAGGTCAGCCTGAGGGCCCTCCCCTCTCCAAAATCCCATCCAAGAGCCGTGGAAGGAGGGCCAGGAGAGGTGGTGGGCTGGGAGGAGAGGGTGGAGCTCTGACCTCTCCTTGCAGTGAGCCAGGCTTTGGAAGGGTTTTTCGCAGATCCATAGAATCCCGGAGTGGTTTGTTTTAAAGACCATCCAGCTCCAAGCCCTTGCCATGGGCAGGGACACCTTCCACCAGACCAGGTTGCTCCACGCCCTTGAACCCTTCAGGGCTGTGACAGCCGCAGTTTCCCTGGGCAGCCTGTGCCAAGGCCTTTCCCTTTGGAGGGCAGTGGGAAGCAGAGCTTCCTGCAGAACACGCTCCGTGGTCCTGCGTGCCCGGAGAGGAGGGGGCAGGACGAGGCAGCCCATGGGAGCCGCCTGGAGGGCGGGGTAGGAGTGGGTTCATTGTAGGCTTTTTTTGAAATTTCACATCAAAGTGAGCCCGGTGTGGCATATTTAGGAAATCACTTGCTGGGGTTTGTTTATCCAGTGTTTTGATCCTGCCTTTCCTTGAAAGCCTGGGAGCTGGGGAAAGGGCCTTGCCCTGCTCTCAGAGCCCCAGCGAGCTCCCGGCCGTGACCTCCGTGCTCCCTCGTGCTTTGGGCGTGTGGCAGACTGACGCCGCTTCCCACGCTTTCCACTGGGGATGTGGGTGTCTCCTCCCGAGTTCCGCAGTTACGGCTGCCGGAGTAATTCAGAGATGTTGTCTGAACCGTTATTGAGAAGCTATTGCAAATTTTGCAGAATAAATTATTCAAATAGCATTCACCCAGCTCTGCCTGCCCTGGCCCTGCAAGGCAGAGTGGGTGACACCTCCTTCCCGTGGCAGTGGAGCAGTGTCCCCAGGGCCACGGGAATTGTGTGGAGGAGGAGGGCACTGCCAGCACTGCCCCCCGTAACCCCCAGTGCAGAGATGTCCAGGACTTGCCAGCATCTCGTCCTGACCGTGGCCTGAGCCCACCGTGGCATCTCCTTGGCCACTCTTGGTACCCAGAGTGATTTAGGACTTGCTTTAAATGGGATCATAATATTCTTACTCATCGCTGTTAATAATGATGTTAGTGCTTCTTAATGATGCACAAAACTGTCAGGATATGAGAGATGTAAAACTATTTTACATCAAATTTGACTGTCAAATAAATGCCATAAATGTTGGCGAGGAGCGCATCTCCCCTGCCGTGAGGTATCACTGCTGCGCCGCTCCAGGTTTTTATTTTTCCTTCACTTAATTGTTGATTTCTGCTTGAAAAGTCAGGAAGTTTCTTAAGGTCAAGCAGAAGTATTTTGGTTTTTTTAAATGAATAGATAAAATTATTGCCATTAATGAAATTTTAAGGTCTGCACGCTGAGATAATAACATGAGGTAATCAAATCTCATGCTTCAGGGCTTAAACTGATTAACTGCGAGGGCCAGGAACGACTTCTCCTGTTCCTTAAAGAAGCGAAGGGCGGCCTGATAAACAACAGAGGGCTGTTCATTAGTCTCCAGAGGATGTTGTGTTGGCTGCTGGGACAGTGAAACAGAGCGGAGTCGGAGTGTGACCTCATTCTGTGTCTCCTCCGGGTGAGGGGACACCGGCCGTGTGGCAGCCCGGAGCCAGCGGCCTCTTCCAGCCCATGGGCTCGTTCTGCTGCTCGCGTGGGGGCTCCTCGGGTGTTTCTGCTGACCTGGGGCAGGTGAAGGGCGAGGTCACCAGCGGGGACCCTCCCGCTGCCCTGCCCCGCTGCTGCCGCCGGTGCCTGCTCCTGTGGCTGGCACTGGGCCGGCCCCCTTCCCCGAGGCTCCCCCAGCTCCCCGTGCTGCGGGTGGGCAGGGGCACCGAAAACACGTTTGCACGATGGTTTTAAAGCCGGGAAGGTGGTAAGAGGCAGTAAGAGCTCGGGGAGGTGTGGAGAGGCCCCGGCTCAGCAGGGCACTGGGAGCATAGCACCGGGGCTGCACAGGGAGCCCCGCAGTGGTGGCACTGGATGGGCTTTAAGGTCCCTTCCAACCCAAACCCGATGACTCTGGGACAGCATCCCCGGCGAGGTCACTCGTGCCACGGTCAGGGATGAAGTCATTCCTTCCCCGCTGCCACAGGGGCCGGAGGTGCTGTGGCTGCTGCAGCCGCCTCCTCCGGGCCGTGGGGAGCTGCAGGATGGATGGGGCAGCCGGCAGTTCCCGGCAGGCTCACACCTCTCCCTGTCTCACAAGCTGCTGTCAGGGCTGTCACGTTTGATAAATGAGCTCGTTTATAAATGCAGAGTTGAATTTTGGCTACGAGTTTGATTCCATGGAGCTGGAAATTGGGCAGTGCTTCGGGAGAACAGCAATAGATGGCAGATTTTGGGGCATTAATTCAGAACTCTCTCGTTCCCAGCCTCATCAGAAATTCCTTACTGGTCAGTTGGGAACTGGGCAATAGGTTTTACTCTTCTGACTCTGAAAGTACCTTCTGATGTCCTGTGGTGTTGCACGTGCAGCTGGAGCCCTCTCCTGCTCCTCCTGGGATGAGGGGGTGAAGCTGAGCCCCCTGTAAGCCCCACAGCAGAGGTGCTAGTGGGACCTGCTGGGACTTCAGGCTGTTCCCGACATGGCAGGACCCTCTGATCCCTGGGCTGTGTGTAGGCCGGGGGAGCAGGCTCTGCTCTGGGCTTCCTTGCAAACAGTTTTTCCCCAGGTTATGGCTTGGCTCCATCCTGACCCATCAGACTTCCCATCTCTGATATCTCTGCTCAGGCTGAGGGGAAAACAAGATCCTTCTCCTGGCAGACAGACCCTTTTGGGCTTTACCTGGGCGAAGAGACTCAGCCCAGCCTGGCTGTATTTAATTTGTCCAAGCTGCAATCCAATTAGGAGCAGCTGAGTCACCTCAGGTTTGCTCTTCCTGCTCTGCTCCTGCTTCCCAGAGGAGCCTCTGGCCCCGGAGCCGGGGCGATGCTGCCCAGTGGGCAAGAGATGGTGCCCTGTGGGCATCCCCCAGCCCCCAGGAGCACGGCAGCTGAGCCCGGGGGCCCCGGGGGGAGCGGGGCTGGATCTGGCCGCTGCTGAGGTGCCTTTGGGTACCTGCTCCCACCCCAGCGCCTCGACGTCGCTGTTCCCACTGCTCGAGGAAAGCTCCGTCCCCAGGCCCCCACAAAGCAGTGCGATTCTGCTTCCCGAGGGGCAGGAGGAAACAAATCAGCTTTAAACTGCTTAAAACTGAGAGCAAACAACAAATCATCCTGTCAGAAAGTAAAAATAATCTCCTGAGTCGACCCTGCAGCCTCCCCCATCCACGAGAGCTGCGTTTGCTCGGCGTTAATTATGTCGTTCCTCATGTAATGCCCATGTCTGCACGGATCCAGTTTAATTCTGCTTTTAATCACTATTTTCACACTTACTCTTGGCACGCAGGGAAGTTGTCAGTTGTTGGGTATTTTTATAGCTGGAATACTGAATTTAATCCTTTTTCTCTTCCCCAGTAAGAGATGCTAAAAACCTAGTTCCTATGGACCCTAATGGCTTGTCAGATCCCTACGTGAAGCTTAAACTAATCCCTGACCCCAAAAACGAAAGCAAACAGAAGACCAAAACTATCAAGTGCTCCCTGAATCCTGAGTGGAATGAGACATTTAAATTGTAAGTACAAGGAAAACGTTTAAATTTGTAAAGTGAATTTTCTCACCACCAAGAATTAATGCGATTTTATTTGCTCTGATTTAATTATTGAGAGGCATTGAGCTGATTCAACTGAGAAATGATTCCTTTTGTTCTGTAAGTGACACAGAAGCACTCAAACCTCTGCCCTGACCCCACTCAAAGCCGAGTGTGTCAGGGCAGGAGCTCCGTGCTCTCCGTGTGAATCGGACGTGCCTGGGAAATTAAACACTGGAGACCTGAACGGGCCTTGAGGACCATCCCTCCCCTGTGCACCCCTGTTCCTGTGGAGCACGGGGGAACACGGTGGCGTGGGAGCAGCAGCCAGGATAAAACCATCCCTTTTCTCTTCCTCTCTTCCAGCCAACTGAAGGAGGCGGACAAAGACCGGCGGTTGTCTGTGGAGATCTGGGACTGGGATCTGACCAGCAGGAATGATTTCATGGGCTCCTTGTCCTTCGGCATCTCTGAGCTGCAGAAGTCGGGAGTGGATGGATGGTGAGATGTGGTTGTTTTATGAACACCGTGGGCACAAAGCAGCCCAGAGCGTTTGTAGGTGGGAGGTGTGGCAGCCCCTCGGACCTTGCCAGCTTCCTTCTGCTCCAGCCACCTGTCCCGGCTCCGTGGAAGGTCTGCTCCACCTCTGGGGCTGCTGAGGGTCTCTGGTGCAGGGGGGCAGTGTCTGTGTGGTGCCCAGGGCTGCCGGGGCAGTGTCTGAGTGCCCAGCATGGACTGGCTTTGTGTGACCGCCTCCACGTCCTCGGCCTGGGGTCTCGGGGCCTTTTCCTTCCCAGGGGCACACAGAGGTACCCAGGGCTGCTCTGCCTCAAGGGCTGGTGCTCCCGCGGGCTCTGGCTGCGGGGCTTGGGGAGGAGCTGGCACCACCTGCCAGCATCTGCTGAACAGGCATTTTCCAGCATTTTCTGCTTGGATTCCCTCAGTTTCTGTACTGGAGAGATACCGTGGCTTCCTCAGGTGTGTGGGAGAGCAGGGCTGGTGGGGGACCCCTCTGAGCTGTGCCTGCTGCCTGGAGCACGTGGGTGGTGGAGGGCACTGCTCAGAACAAGGGGGAACTACAACGTGGGGAATTACAGCCACCGGTTACCACCGAGCCATGAACGCAGCGGCTCTGGAACGCCCCTGGATGGGTCTCTGTGTTTCCATTTTATCTCCCCCAGCAGCTCACATGGTGCCTTATTTCCCTGGCTTTCCCCCAGGCACTGGTGCCTGAGAGCCGTGTTACCTGTCCATGGCGAGTGTAATAATTGAAAAGAGATATTAAATGTCTTTTGGAAACCAAACCCTGCATGTAATTAAGCTGCATTCACAACCTGTGTGAATACCCCAGACTGGTTTTTCCACCTTGGAAGCTGGACATGTCCCCCCGAGAGCAGAGAACGAAGAAGAGGAGGAGGAGGAATTGGGTGGGTTGGGTGCCCACAGTGTGCCAGTGCTGGGCAGAGCCGCGGGTGCTCCCACTGCTCTCCAGCCCCGTCCTGTCCCCGCTGAGCTGGGCACAGCGTCTGGCATTGCCAGGGCTCAGCCTCGCTCGGCACCTGCCAGGCCCTGAGGGGGACATGGGAAGCTGGAGAACAGCGGGAAGCTGTCCCTTCCCCCAATTCCCAGTCACCTGTGAGGGTGCGTGTGTGCCACGCGCTGCTGGCTCCTGACGCAGCCCAAAGCCTGAGCGTTCCCCAGCCTTTTAGAAATCATGTAAGTGGAGATCTAAGTAATTTTCCTTGTCACAGTGCTGGCTGGAGTAAACCGAAGGAGAAGGAGCTCTGATCTATATTTCATATCTAAACAACTGCAGTTAATGGAGAAAACAAGCTCAAAGGCAGAGCCTGTGCCCGCGTTGTGCAGACAGGGCTTTGTTCCTGGAGCAGCCTCTGGGACAGCACTCGGCCAAGATCCATCCTGGAAGCTGCCGGAGCCGGGCTGTGCCCCCCGCAGGGTGAAACTCCTGGGGTCTGAGTGGCATTTCCATGATTCCTGATAATTGCTGCCTGAGCTTTTCTCCTCCTTCGGAGGAGCATCCTGTCTGTGTGCTCGGGGTTGGCAGCGCCAGCCCGGCACTGGCACGTTCCACGTGCTGTCCTCGTGGGGCAGCTGATGGAGAGGGGGTTTGCCCACGCCTGTGCCTGTGGCTGTCACAAGAAGCGTGTTTGTCTCCGGGGTTTGGGGTCAGGATTGGTTTGGAGGCGACGCCAGCGCTCGGTGTGCCCACACAGCAGGCAGTGGATGCGCTCCCAGGCCGAGGGGGACCCCAGGGCAGCGAGGGACCCAGAAACATCCCTGCACCCCTGAGGGTCTGGGGCTCGCTGAGGCGGGTGGTTTGGGGGTTCTTCTGACCTGGGGAAGGGTCCTCTGGGTGCTGGCACGGCGGAGGCAGAGCTGTGCTGGAGCAGAGGCGAGGTCCTGCCTCCCTGCAGCCCCTGACCCGCGGTCCCTCTGTCCCGACCCGCGTTTCCTCTGTCCCTGCAGGTTCAAGCTGCTCAGCCAGGAGGAGGGCGAGTATTTCAACGTCCCGGTGCCTCCCGAGGGAGAAGAAGGAAACGAGGAGCTGAGGCAGAAATTCGAGGTGAATTGACTTTTCTTGGTTTTCCTCACTGCCTGCCTGCCGTGCCCTCGGCAAGGGACTCTCCCTGCCAGCTCCTTCCCTGGCAGTGCAGGGAATGTGGGGCAGGGTCCAACTCCCCAGAGAGGCTCCAAGGAGAAATGTCCATTTACTACTTAATAAGCCATGGAAGTCCTTGCTGAATGATTGATCCAGACATTGCTGAATTAGCAATCTTTGCCATTTTTCAGTGTAGCTGAAGTCTCCGCAGAACCCTGGGAATGAGTGTGGTACATCTGGAGGCTCACATGCAATGAGCCATACAGAAATAAGACAGTTGCCCTTATGGTTCTCAGCATGAACTCTGTAATTGTAGCAGAGACTGGAGAGTTAGCTCCTGTTCTCCTTTCCTTTTTATCTTATTTATACACAACTTTCCTGAATATCCAAGAAAAGACAGTTCTAACACAACAGTTGGCTACAACCACTGGTTTTTGGCCGTACAAAGAACTAAAACCTGGTTTTTATTGTACTTTGTGGTGTTCCACTGGTGTTAAAATGGTCAGGGCAGTAAGATGATGAGTTGTCCTACAGATCAGAAAACACCTTGTCCAGAGGTGCCAGAGCACACCTGTCCCTTCACCTTGCTGCGAGTCGGTGGCACAGGCAGGAAATCCCCTTCCAGCTGGGCCGTGGCTCGTGCTGGCGTCGGGAGTGAGGAGTGGAGCGTGCTGGAGCCTGGAATGTGCCGGGGCAGAGCCGTGGTCACACCAAGGCTGCGTGATAATCCCAGAGACCATTCCTCAGGTTTTCAGTGCAGGAGCTTTTCAGGTGCTCCGAGGTGCTGCAGGTGACCTTGAGTGGGGAATTCTGCAGCCCGGAGAACCTTGTGAGAACCAATTAGCAGCAGCAAAGGCTTGAGATTCCCCGTGAGGTGCTATCTGGAGGGGCTGCCAGCAGCAGCCAAATTGAACCACCGGGATCGGGTTAATGGAATTTCATGCTAGGCTGAGCTCGGCACAGGCCTCACACTGCCACACAGTTCTATAAATTAAAAGGGAATAAATTGTGAGAGAGCTTTTATGGCAGGAGGATCAACACATCACAGCCCCTGGCCTGGGGAGGAGGCACCGGGCCACTGGTGGGGTCTGGTGTTTAAAAATGAGGGGCTTTGTGAGGGTCCTCAGTGAGCAGCTGTGATGGCTGGGGGGGCAGGAGGGGGCTGTCTGTCTGTTTGGGGGGCTGTCTGTTCTGGAATGCTCCAGATGGATTTGTGGCTTCCTCTGTGATTCCCTCCAGTATCAGATAGAATCACAGAATATCTCAAATGGAAGGCACCCATAGGGCAGTAACAGATGTGGAGCTGGATAAAAAGTCCCATATTTTACCATATCATATTTATATTCACCTCTCTTCTTCCGGTGAGGTAAGAGACAGAACCCAGTTTTTGCCCAGAAAGAGCTGATTTAGGCTTCTTTCCTATGCTTTGGGTGACCTGGCCATGGTGTAGGGTAGCATGGCAGGCTGCTGTGTCCCGCTGGCATGGGGAGAGGGGTGACCACGGGCAGAGGTGGTTCCCAGTTGCTCTGGAAGAGGTTAACTGGGAAGCAGCTGAGCAGTGCCATGTGCCAGGGCTGGTGACCTCTCCAATGCCTCTCTTGGTGCTGTCCCCGTCACGCCGATGGAAAAGGCTCCCGAAGCTCAGGGTGGTTTCTGAGCTGGGAAAGAGCTGTTGAGGTGAGATTTCGGGAGCACCCACTGGGTTTATAATGCCCGTTCTCCCTGCTGTTCTCAGGCACGTTTTCTCTTCCTCCCTGCCCCATTTGCAGAGAGCCAAGATTGGAACCGGGTCCAAGGCTGCGGATGAGAAGACAAGAAATGCCATTTCCAAATTCGACAACAACGGCAGCCGGGATCGGATGAAGCTTTCGGATTTCAACTTCCTGATGGTGCTGGGAAAAGGAAGCTTTGGGAAGGTGAGGTACCACCTCGGCACTGACTGCATTGAACACGTGTGTCTTGTGGCCGTGTGGCTGCTCCAGTGCCACCTGTCCTTGCTCTGACTGGGAGCACTGGTGTCACAGTGCTGGGAGCCCAGCTTGGCTTCCCCTGTGTCACAGCAGGGAACACCAGAGATGTCTGATGAGATCCATCCTTTTGGGAAGCAGGGGATGAGCTGTGTCTTTAAAGCTCCTTTTTATTCGGTTGGGGTTTTCTTCTTCTCTAATAATTACAAATATATGGGAACATTTTAATTAACTGCCCAGACCGGTTGTGAGCGGTAACAAAATTTCATTCTTCTGGTAATTATGTGACTTGGAGCCTTCATTTTTCTTGGGGTCTTGCCAGCTCTCTTGATTTCCGTTCAGGATCCCAGTGCTCCAGGGGCTGCTGGGGCTCTGGAGGAGGTGGGTGCAGTGTTTGCTGGTGTGATGGCTGGCCCAGCCCCACTCTCATTAGTGAATTGCCTTAATTGCAGGGAATATTGCTCTGCCTGCAGGCTCGTTCCTCGGGCAGGTAGCGGAGATGAGGAGGGTGTGCAGGGATGCTCCCTCGAGCACAGGACTGCAGCAGGAGAACCCTCCCTTCCCCAGCCTTCTGCTGGCATTGGAGCTCTGGGAGGTCCCAGCTTCTCTACAGGTGGTTGCTCCCTCTCCAGAGGTGGAGAGCTCAGAGATCCACGGAAACATTTGTGACAGACAGGGAACGGGGAGGTCCTGACGGTCCCCAGCACCCAGAGCATCAGCCCCGAACTCGGCGTTGTACCCCTCTGTGTGGGTTGGCATCCCGGGGAGCAGGAAAGCCCCGTGCCTCTGCCCCTGCTGCTGTCGCACAGAAATGTCCCCTCTCCCTCCCTCCCAACTCCTCGTCCCTCTCAAACCCAGTGCCTGGCATCTGGAGACTCCGTGGTTGTGCCGTGTCCCCCGCCGCCTTCTTCCCTTAAATTTGAGAAACATTAGCAAACTCCTCAGTCGGCTCTGGCTTATGTAAGGGAATGTGTGACAGAAACTGTTCCCTGGAACAGAATGTTATAAATATGCTAATTAGCGCTAATTAAAACAGCACGTTGGTTTCTCCGGGTAGATGCAGCCTCGCCCTCACGTGTGCCTGCGCTTCCCCAGGCATCCCTGCTGCCCCGGCATCCCGGCACGGGGACACCCAGGTGCCGCGGCTCTGTACCCGCTTCCCGTGCGCCGCCAGAGGTGCCAGATGTTCGGGAGGAGCCAGGCAGAGGTGCCTGGAGCAGGGAGACCAGCCCAGCTCCCCGCAGCTCCCCGGCCCTTGGTGTGCCCAGCAGCTGGCTGTGTCCATGGCACTGCTGTCCTTCTCCAAGGCTGGCCCCGTGTCCTCTCCTCCCCAGGGCTGGCACCTGCTCCTGTGCCTGGCTGCCTGCTGCCAGCCTCCCTGCTGCCAGTCCCCGCTGGCTGGGAGAGCTCTTGGACTACAACCACACTGTTTTAGTGAGCTTCTGTCTGTCTCTATTAACCCTTTGGCATCAGGACCCCAGATTTACTGCTCTGTATTTTGCTCTCTCCACTGTCCAGGGTCAGGAGTACCAACATGTTGGCCTCGGTGCAGTTAGACAAACTTGCTTTCTCTGTGTTCAGAATAGCTCCAGTTCTTACGCCGGAGCGTTCCCAAACAAATACTCTATATTACAGGAATAAATCAAGTTAAATATCAGCTTTTTTCTGCACCAATAAAAAGTTAAAAAAGAATGCAATCTGCTTCCCAGCGAGTGCGCTGGCAGATGGAGGTCCCCCGAGCCAGGCAGCAGGGTTTAGGGGGTGGGAAATGGATCTGGCTTGGAAAATAGGGGCTTGGGGGTGTGTGGTCCTGGCTTGACGTGTTCAGCCCCAGGACACAGATGCTCCTGGTGCTCCTGGTGCTCTGGGGTCTCCGTGGGCTGCCCAGGACTGTGGCTGGTGGCAGCTCCATGGGGCTGGCACGGGCAAGGAGACGCTCCCACGGCGGGAGACAGCACTTGGCACAGCCCAGCCTGGGTTTGCTTCGCTGTATTATAAATAGAGGAAAGTGAAATTTGGTGGCTTGCTCATATTTTTGCAGCTAATCAATCTGTCGTGCTCTCGAGCTGTCAGGCTTTTCGGGGTTTGTGTTGTTTTGCTGAGCAGGGCGGAGCCTTTGGCCGCTGCAGTTCTGGATCCCAGTGCAGGGGGAGAGTTTTCCTGGGCTGTGACAACCTTCAAGCTGTGCAATGCTCTCCTCTCCTCTCCTCTCGGTGTGACACGTGGCAGGAGGGCAGGGCAAGGGCACGGCTGGGTCCCTGCTCCCTCTGTCACCTATGACCTTCCTGGGCTCTGGACTTGGCTGTTTGGATCTTTGGTGTTTGAACAGCTTCAAACATCAGGACAACAGGAAGACATCAGGAGGAGTTTCTTCCAGGAAGGGGTGGCCAGGCACTGGAAGGGGCTGCCCCGGGAGGTTTGGAGTGCCCATCCCTGGAGGGGGATGTCCCAGGCGTGTCTGGATGTGGCACTCAGGGCTCTGTGCTGGGGACAAGGTGGGCATCGGGCACAGGTGGGACTCGAGCATCTTGGAGGTCTTTTCCACCCTGAAGGATTCTGGGACTCTGTAATACAGGAGAGGGGAATCCAGCCCAGGCGTGCTCAGGAGTACAGCAGCGGGTGGTTTCCAGCCTGCCCTCCTGGGCACACCCTTCACACCCGGCCATTCCCCGTGTGTCCCCCAGCTGATCCTCAGCAGCTGGAAAGTCCTTTTGCCTTTCACATCTCAGGGGCAGGGCTGGCTCAGCTGTGCTCAGGGCTGCCGTGTCACGGGGAAGCTGCTTTGTGAACCATTCACAGCCTGGTATGGCCTCGAGCAGTTGTTGCATTTATGGGGGTGCCCAGCCAAGCTCTGCCTCGCACTGCAGGAGCCACGTCCTCAGCAAGGTCCCTTCAGGGCAGAAGCAGATGCCAGGCTCAGAGGCTCCCTGCTTCCCTTCTGAAAGGGCTGTGGATGGCAAGGCAGGTCTGTATATAACTGATATTGTATATAATGTCCTTACACTCAGGTAACAGGTTTAATTTTCCCTCAAAATTTGTTCCTGGAGTGGTTACTACTTCTTTTCCACCAATTTTGAGCAGCCAAAGCTCTTCTGCTTTTATCACCTAAAAATTAGCTCTGGTTTTAGCACCTGCGTGTGGTGCCTTGTAAAGCTCAACTTGTGTAAAATGTGATAAATGGAGGCAATGAACCAAACCAGTTCCGTTTGGGCAGAACCACAAGGGAGGGCAGAGGTGAGACTGTGTGAGGCAGCTGTGTCTGCTGCCCTGGAGCAGAAACAGGGAATGGTTTGGGTTGGAAGAGCCCTTAAGGATCACCCAGTACCACCCTGCCATGGGGAGGGACCCCTCCCGTTATCCCAGGGTGCTCCAAGCCCCATCCAGCCTGGCCTTGGACACTTCCAGAGATCCAGGGGCAGCCACAGCTGGTCCCAGTGCTTGTGTCTTGCTGGGTTCCATCCCAGCATCTCAACGAGCTGCTCCGGGTTCCCCATGTTCTTCAAGGGCCAGCGGGTGAATAAATCCCATCCCGAATCCCTGACACACCGTGAGCCCAGGGCGTGTGCCACTGCAGTCCCACCCCAGCGGTGGAAATGGGAGCGTCGGCGCCTTCTCGCAGCTAATCCTGGCAAGCAGCTGGAGCCAGCCCGGGGACAGCCGGCTCCCCGGAGCCGGGAAGCGCCAGAGCCGCTCACAGAGCGCTGCTCCCTGTTCCCCGGTATTTGATCCTGACTAGTGGGGGGCAGCGAGACCTCGGTCCTCACGCTGTGTCCCCTGCCTCGTCGTGCCCGGTCCTCGGGCCGGGTCACAGAACGGAATCACAGAATCGCTGAGCTTGGAAAAGCCCTCTGAGACCAGGGAGTCCGGCCCCAGCACTGCCACCGCTACCCCCTGTCCCCAAGTGCCACACCTACACATCTGTTCCATCCCTCCGGGGACGGGGACTCCCCCGCTGCCCCGGGGAACACAGGAGGGCTGGAACATGAGGGGGTTAATTCTGCTGTCCTTGGTGTCTCTGAAGTCACCCTGAAACCCGTTCATGTGTCCTCTGCCCATCTGCCCCAGCCTGAAGCACGTTTCAGTTCCACCCTATCGATGTTGACTTCACATAATTTATTTCCAAAACCCCCGAGCTGCTGTTCCTGATGCGACTGGAGGATTTCTGCCGACTCCTTCAAATGAAAAGCAATTCATTTCCACCCAGGGCTGCAATCTAAGGCGATGAGAGAGTGTGAGAGGGAAAACGGGAAGCAAAGTGAGGTTTCAGAGTCGGTTTATTTGCCAGCAGCCCAAGGAGCAGCTTAGGCTGATGGAGCGTGTGGGTCAGGCAGGGCACCCTCGCTGGGCTGATGGGATTAACCCGAGGGATTTGCACCAGCAGAAGCAGTGACTCCCATTTACTGCAGTAAATAAACCTGCAGATGGGTGGGGCTGGTTGGAAATGGGAGGTCGGATGGACTCTTCTGGCTGAGAGGGGCCTTGGCTGGGTGATGAACCAGCACGTGATGGGGTTTGCTCACTGTTGTGGAGGGAGGGGATGAGGCAGAGAAAATCATGTGGGATTTTCCTTACTATTCACTAGAGATGAACTCTTTTCCACTTTAACTATTTACCACCTTGTAATTTGATGGACTCTGTGTTCCACCTCCCCAGTGCTGGTGACACGCCGAGGGTGCCAAAGCAGGCCCTGACTCAGGGGTGAGGGGTGCTGGGGGTATCAGGGGTGCTGGGCTCAGGTATCATCGGGCCCCTTGGGCTGGGCTCCTTGAGGCAGTGAGGTGGTGAGGGAGGAGGTGTGTTACTCCTTAGACTTAGTGTCCCTGAGTGCTTCTGGGAGCACCCCTGGCAGCTTTCTGCAGCTTGGTGCCCGCAGCTCTCCTCAGGGCTGTGAGGGGAGCCACAGCATAACGAGCCATTAGCTGGAGCTATTTCAGCTCAAGGCGTGGTAAAGCCAAGTTTCCCTCGGTCCCACACGTGTCCTGTCCCTCGTGCAGGTGATGCTGGCGGAGAGGAAGGGCACGGACGAGCTCTACGCCGTGAAGATCCTGAAGAAGGACGTCGTTATCCAGGACGATGACGTGGAGTGCACGATGGTGGAGAAACGCGTCCTGGCTCTCTCCGGGAAGCCGCCGTTCCTGACCCAGCTCCACTCCTGCTTCCAGACCATGGTAAGAGCTGGTGCCACAGCTGGTCCCCACCAAGGGGCGTGGTGGACTGGGGACCCTGAGCACTGGGAGCCTGACACTTTGCAAAATGGATTGGAATAGTGTCCTAGTGTCCTAGGCCAGGCTGGACGGGGCTTGGAGCAGCCTGGGCGAGAGGAAGGTGTCCCTGCCCATGGCAGGGGTGGCATTGGATGGGCTTTAAGGTCCCTTCCAACCCAAACCATTCCAGGATTTTATGTTCTCTGTACATCACTGCATTTGCCAAAGCAATTGTGTATTCTCTGCCTTGTCAGTCTCACACCTTCTCCAGTTCACTGGCAAAAGTGCCTCCAGGACCAAAATGTGGGTGTGTGACCTGGAAGTGTAACATACAGTAGCTGCACCCTGAGATGTGTTCATCAGGGAGCTGTCGGTGACATTAGAGGTGATTTCCCAGCCCCTCAGGTGCCCTGAGCCCACAACATCCCTTATGGTTCAATAGCAAAGTGCTGCACTTTTCCCCAGGACTCATTCCTCTCATCAAAGCCCTGAGCAAACGGAGAACCCTAATCCAAACTGCAGGAAATCCAGTTTTCCACGGGTGTGTGATTGGGTTTGTATGAGTCAGGAGGGGAGAGGGGGACAGGGCACCTTCAACACAATCCCTGCCCGGCCCTCGAGCAGCCTGTGAATGAGAATGTCCAGGTACACGGCAGTGGGAGCCGGCAGAGGGAATCAGCAGAGTCCTTTAGAATGATGACAATGCTTTCCAGGAGGATTACATTTTAATATTATCCCAGAAATTTCATTTACCAAACACATTGAGGGTATTTAAAGCCTGCGGCCCGGCTTTGCAGCACAGCAATCAGAACGTGGCAGGAGCAGCTATTTCACACAGCATCTCCCTGGCATCTGAAGTGAGTCAGCGCGGGATTATTCCTGGCAGACCTATAGTAGCTTAATAGTAATCGTATTTGTAATGTAATCAAAATGTATAGCAGGGTGTATTATCAAACGCTGGCACAAAGCACTTTGATTTCTGGGAGCACAGTCCAGAGCACAATTCTCCGCCGGGGCTGTTGGCTCAGCGGCTTCGGGAGAGAGAAAAGCCCTAAATCTGCGTTTTAAAGGAAAAGGGAAGATGGGCAAGGAGAGAGCTCCTGCCTGGGGGTGGAGGCCGAGAGGTGCCTGTGCTGGGGGATCTGGGGTGCTCTGAAAGGTCCCAGGTCACAGCCTGGGCTCTGGGAGGGGGGCTGAGCTGGGGGTCCCTGGGTGTCCCCAGGTGAGCTGTGCCTTTGCTGTGACCTCTGGGTCACAGCAGTGAAGGGCACAGCAGCCACAGCCACACTGAGACGATAAATCACAGAATCGTGGAATGGTTTGGGTTGGAAGGGACCTTGGAGATCAACCATGGGCAGGGACACCTTCCACTATCCCAGGGTGCTCCAAGCCCCATCCAGCCTGGCCCTGGACACTTCCAGGGATCCAGGGGCAGCCCCAGCTTCTCTGGGCACCCTGTGCCAGGGCCTCCCCACCCTCACAGGGAAGGATTTCTCCCTAATATCTGATAAGGTGTGGATGGGGAGCGTGGCTGTTGTCCTGGCTCTGCCTCTTGTTCCCAGCGTGCAGTCAGGCAGGGGATGGAGCAGTTAATTAGAAGGGCACTGAAAGGAGCCCTGGAGTGCATCTTGGCTGCCCGGGGAAGGGGGAGTGTCACCAGCTCCATGCCAGGCTCCGCAGTGCGTTTCCATCTCCGTGCGGTGCTGCTGCTCAGCGAGTTCGGATGCTCCAGACTTGGCCAGACGCCGTCCTATCGCCACCGCAGGAGCCAGGACAGCGTTCCGTGCCCACCCCTCCGTGCAGCCCGTGGGCCGCTCAGCCATCTGCCTGCTTTATCACGGCCTTTCTTTCCCTGAAGCACCAGCGCTCCCTTCCCCACCCAAATGAGGAAAGCTCGCCTCCTGCTTTTAGAGCTCAGCTGGCTGTTTCAAGAGCCCGTCTTTTCAATATTCTTCCTCCTCGAGGCAGATCGATATATTTAGGAGGCAGCTGCAGCCGGCGCTGCCCCGCCCTGCCGCGGTGCTGCTCAAGGTGACCCCGCCGCGGGGCCGGGCCCGCCCTGTCCCGCCGGGCTGGGCTGCGCTCGGGGGCTGCTCCCGAGTCCCCGGGCCGCTGAAAAGCCCGATTCCCCGTTCCAGCCCAGCGGCGCCACGCGTGTTACACGGCCCCACTGCCCCGGTGCTGCTGCGTTTGGCTCCCCTGGGGCCGCCCCACAGCCGGGGGGCTGTGCCGGGGGCAGCGCTGCTGACCCCCGTTCCTCCGGCTGGGCATTGCCGGGCTGGGAAGCGCCCGGTGGGTGCCGAGCCCCGGCTCCTGCACAACCCTGGCTTTGGCAGCGCTCCAGCTGCATCTCTTGCGGGCTCCCTGTCCTTCCTGCCTGAAAAGCAGGGCAAGGCTTATTTAAGGAGGAAATGAGCGATGGGAAATTTTTTGTTATGTAATGCTGCCAACCTGCAGCTCCCGCAGTGCTCCAGCCTCTGTGTCCTTCCTTCCTTCCTTCCTTCCGTGCTTCCTTCCTTCCTTCCTTCCTTCCGTGCTTCCTTCCTTCCTTCCTTCCTTCCGTGCTTCCTTCCTTCCTTCCTTCCTTCCTTCCATCCATCCATCCATCCATCCATCGGTGGGATGGAGCACTCCGGGGTTGTCACTGAGCTCTCATGCATGGAGGGCCCGTGTCACTGCACGTCCTTGTCCCCAGTCCCTCTCCAGCTCTCCTGGAGCCCCTTTATTCCCTGGCAGGGGCTCTGAGGTCTCCCTGGAGCCTTCTCCTCTCCAGGCGAGCACCCCCAGCTCTCCCAGGCTCCAGAGCAGAGGGGCTCCAGCCCTGGGAGCAGCTCCGTGGCCTCCTCTGGACTCCCCTAACCCCGTGTGAACGTGGCCAGAGTGGAAGCAGTGAGGAGGGGGGTGCAGAGCCCTGCTGCCTCCCCAGCTTGACCAGGGGTCCCCTGCAGACCTGTGCACCCCCAGCACTGCCACGCTGGGAGAGGGCTGGGAATGTCACACATCCCTCCTCCTGCTTGGCCGAGTCCTGGTGCTCGTGGATGGAGTTTGGTCCCCATGGGAACTGCTCGTGTCTCCTGTGCATCCCTTGACTGAAGCTGTGGGATGCCTGGGGAAGTGCCAGCAAGGACCTGCCTGAACCACACTCTGGAAATGTCTTCTGTCAAGAAGAGCAAATGTATTCCTGGGAAGTGAAAAACCTCTGGTTTAGGGATTCCTCCACTTGCCTTCTCCAGTGGATCTGTCCACAGAGGGGCAGAGCTCCAGTCCTGAGCATTCCCAAGGAATTAGTACTTATGGGCCCTGTATGAACAGGAGGACACCCCATGGGGGGGCAGGGATGATGACCATATTTCCATGGAATCACAGACTGGAGCTGCCAGCCACCTTGGTTCCTGTTCCTGACCCCTGCGGATTCCCTGCTCTGATAATCCTGTTGTTAATTGCTTGCTTTTTCCCTTCAGGATCGCTTGTATTTTGTGATGGAATACGTGAATGGTGGGGACTTGATGTACCAGATCCAGCAGGTTGGGAGGTTCAAGGAGCCCCACGCTGTGTAAGTGCAGTGGTTTGGCACCTTTAGGGTAGGTATGGGATGTGCCTGTGTCACGTGGCTGCAAACAGAGACCAAGGCACAGGCCTCGTGGTGCAGCTCCTGGGGAGAAAGGGAGGGGAAGCAGCAGGAATGGGAAGATGCAGAAGAACTCTTTGCCTGATGCTAAGGATGCTGGTGCCTCCACCTCACCCTGGGGTACATTGTACTTGTAAATAATTGAGCTAAATAGATAAATTTAGATAAATAAAGGCACAAGGCAGGGAGGTTTGGAGGCTTCCTGGGAGACACCAGGCCTCTGCTCTGCCTGGTCCTTTCCCAGGGGACGAGAGGGATGTTGGGTTTTGGCTCCTCTGCCGGGGTGGCCAGCTGGTTAACTGGTGGCTTTTGGCTCCTGCTCCTTGAGAGCTGGACAGAGCAGGATGTGTTCCTGAAAGCCTTCAGATGCTAAAACCCACAAACTGAGCAGAGCCTGGCGGGCTGAACCGGTGTCTTGTCTCTGGCAGAGTCCTCTGAGACCCAGAATATTCCCAAAAGCCAGTGGTGGCAGTACCTGTTGGCTCCGAGAGCAGGGCTAGCTTTCCGAGCCGCACTGCCGGCGTGTCGTGAGGAGCAGCCGTGGATCCAGCTCCTGCTCAATTTGTGTAACCAGAAGTGACAGTCCCCAGCAGCCCGGTGCGAGCACAGGCTGCCTTGGATCATCCTCGTGTGATCCTTCTCTGGAATTCCTCCGCCCTGGCTGCCTTGTCCCTTGGTCACACCTGCCTAACGTGTTTCCTTCACTGCCATCCGACGGGGAAGGTTTTCATTTATCTCCTTTAATTATCAGTCTTCCTTTTAAACCTCCTCTTCCAGGTTCTACGCAGCAGAAATAGCCATCGGGCTCTTCTTCCTGCAGAGCAAAGGCATCATTTATCGGTAGGTGAGCGGGTTCCTCCTCCCTGCCTTCCCCCGAGCTCCAGCCAGAGCCCGAGCCGTGGGCAGGGCGTGGGGCTCTGGGGGTCCTGCTCTGCCCCCAGCCCCCAGCCCGGGGCTCTCCCTGCCCATGCAGGGGTCTGGCAGCTGCCCACAGGTGGAATGACAGGATCCTGAAGGTTGGAAAAGATCTGTGGGATCACTGAGTCCAACCGTAGACACGTTACATGTCCCAAAAGGGATCTAGGAGCCGCAGGGTGCCCCTGGTTTGGAGGAGGTTCCTGCTTTGCCCTGGCTCATGGGAAGGCAGCTCAGGTTCTCTCTTGCCCCTGTTCCGTGTGTTCCTCTCCACCCAACACAAATACTCCCTGGCAGCCTGGAGCAGCTCCAAGCCCCGAATTTGGCTGCAGGGCACTGCTCCCTTACCATTGCCACTGGGGTCAGCGCTTGCCAGTGGCTTGTTCCGAGCTCTGCAGTGCCACTCTGTCACTTCTGCTTCAGCCACTGAGGCTTCTTTGCCATTCCCAATATGATTCCGGCACCCAGAGGTGGCTGGGTCGCTGCCATGTGCCAGACCAGGCTCACAGGCAGCAGCTGGTGCTCTCTGAAACCAGCGTTCACTGCTCTTCCCTGCTTAGGAGAATTCCCGGAGCCCAGGGTGGAGCAGAGCATCCTAATGAGTGTCAGATACCATTAAGTGCTCTGTAAAGGGAGATGCCAACGGTGCTGCTGGAGTCAGGAGATGCTAAAGATGAAAGAAGTGGAACAAACTTGACGTGAGGGCTGTTTTTTGCCATCAGCTGCTACAGAGAGATTCTAGGTCTGTTGGCCCCCAGTGGCTCTGCTTCCTTCCTTCCCCCCAATCCGAATCCCAGCTCGTGTCCGTCTGCCTTGGCCTGTCAGGGTTCTAAGCACTGACATGGTAATTAGGAAATACAGCCTTAAACCCAGCAAGAATGTATAAATTGCATCAAAATACCCAGTGTTTGCTACAAAAGTGTCCTTGAGGCTGGAGCATCCACCTCTGGAGTGGTGGCTCGAGGCTGGAATTCGGATCCGGGGGTCTGCTGTTGGATCCAGCTCTGCAGCGTGTGCAGAGGAGCAGAGCTCCTGCGGGTTGGGTACCACAAACAGGTATTCTGGGGGTGAGGATCAGAGGGAAACACGGCTGATTTGTATTTCAGGGGGAGCAGAGCACAGGTGAGGCAGAGACTTGTGCTGAGTAGGTGCTTCTCCATCGGGAGAGCTCTAAGTGCACTTTGATTTTCATGGGAGCAAAAGAAAAAAATCAATTAAATCCGTCTCCTGCCAGAGGAGTGTTTTCCATCACACACTTCAAAGCGCTGTGCCCAGCACGGCATTCCTGTGGGTTAAAAGAAAAATCAACACTCCATCCTGACAGATCTCTGACATATTTTTACTCATTTCCCCAAACATTGTCCTACAAAGGGTCTGGGTGTGAGACGCAGGCGGAGCTCAGCCAGAGCACAGCTCCGGGAGGCTCGTGTCGTGTGTGGTGTCACGGGTTTGCTCTCGCCCTGCAGAGACCTGAAGCTGGACAATGTGATGCTGGACAGCGAGGGGCACATAAAGATCGCCGACTTTGGCATGTGCAAGGAGAACATCTGGGACGGGGTGACCACCAAGACCTTCTGTGGCACTCCGGACTACATCGCGCCCGAGGTAGGACGGGAAGGGCGGCCGGTGATCCGTGTGCATCCGGGCAGCCTCCCTGCTGCTCCTTCCTGGGCTGACCTCGCTTTGGGCAGCTTTCCAGTTGAAACGGGGACATTCAGGAATTCACCAGCAGCCCGCAAAGTTCATGCCCTCGGCACCGTCCATCCCCGCATCCCCCCGAGGGAACAGGGCTGCTGGATCTGCCTCCCTGTTGTGCTGTGTCCTGCGCCCACCTCAAAGAGCAGCACACCCTCATGCTGCTCTCCCTGCAGTGTGTTTTCCCTCTTGGGGGGTTTTTCCCATGTCCATCCTGCTGGCAGCTCTGTGCCTGTTCTGTGCTCAGACCCACCAAAGGTCGCTCCTCGCTTGTTCCCTTGCTCCTGGAAATGACAAACCCAGGAGCTCAGCTCTGCCCTTCACTGTGTGTGATGGAAACTTCAGCACACCATGACCAGTGAGAAACAGGGAATTATCAGTATATTTTCATGTGAAGTGGAAATCCTTAGATCTCTCCAGCCCACTGTTTGCAGCGAGGAGCTGTGTGTCTGATGGAGAGAGGCTCCCCATCCATGGCTCTAGATCCCCACAAAGTGACTTTGCATTTGCTTATAACTGATGTGATAGAATCACACATGACACTTCCATGAAGTGCTGCATGGGCACAGTTTAATGCCAGACTTGTGAAATTCAGAGGAGTAATTATTCTCAAATGTCTGTTCCCTTCACATAAAAATATCCCTCTAAACTCTTGTCTCTCTGCTGAATTTACAATGATGAAGTTAATATTTATTCATTTAAATAATTTAGAGAAAGAGATTCTCTTTGCTAGGACATCAATGCACTTCTGTGCTAAACCACACTGCGTCTGCTGCAGCCAGTGAGGATCCATTATTGGATCCAATGCGTGTTCCATCCCTCATCCCACCAGGATTAATCCTGGTGGTGTTGGTGCAGAGCTTGTCACTGTGGGTGATTAATGCTCCTTCAAAGCAGGACAAATGACCAGTTCTCCATGTGTTTGCCCGAGTGTTTTCACTTTAACTCTTATTTTCTCCTCGTTGCTGTAGTTCGTCTTTTTCTGAAAGAAAAACAGCAAATGGGAAATTAGGGTGCAAATCACTTTGGCACCCAGGAAAGGCATTAAAGCCTGCTGCCCGTGGGTCTCAGAGGAGCGATCCCACGGTATTTGGGAACAGCAGTAAGGTTGTGTGGTTGTGGTGCCGTGGCCCCGCTCCAGCCCGGGCCCTTCTGCTGCCCTGTGCCTCCTCCTTCGGGGAGCTGCAGTGTGCTCAGGCCAGTGTGGCTCCAGGGTAAAACTGTCCTGTGATTTGCTTGACCCATTTTTGGGCCTTTTTCTATTCCAAGCGGAGCTCTGCGTGCCCAGGTGACAGGTACAGCCTGCGAACAGCCCCGTGTGTGACTCCCTCTGAACAAAGCTGCTCGTCACCTGCTGGGGTGTGACGTTCCACAGCACAGAGGACTGGAGTGCTCTTTCCTTTGAAAGGCCTTCCTGGTGTGAACTGCTCACACCCGAATTTCCCAGGGCGCTGGTAAAGAGCGAGTGGGAGGCATTTCAGTGCTGAAGGTGTCCCAGGGAACAGCCCCGTCCTCGTGGGCCGCTCCAGCTCGGAGTCGCTTTGCCCCGCGCCGCCCGGTCAGAGCCGGGGGGTGATGCTGCCGTTCTGTTGTTTGCAGATAATTGCTTACCAGCCCTACGGGAAGTCCGTGGATTGGTGGGCGTATGGTGTGCTGCTCTATGAGATGTTGGCTGGCCAGGTAATTGAGTTTTAATGGATTCCTCTGGGCTGGGTCAGGCTCCGTGTGGGCATAGGCTGATATGGGATTTGCCGTGCTTGGCACGTGGATGGAGCATGTCCTTGGGGCTGGGGGTGACACTGGGGGTGCAGCCCCAGGGACTGCAGTGGCAGGACTCGTGTCACTGTGTGGCACTCCCGGGGCTGGCTCCGTGGCCAAGGAGCACAGCAGCACATGGGAGCTTCGAGATCTGAAGCTGTGTCCGCTTTGCTCTAGGCCCCCTTCGAGGGAGAGGATGAGGACGAGCTCTTCCAGTCCATCATGGAGCACAACGTCGCCTACCCCAAGTCCATGTCCAAGGAGGCAGTGGCGATCTGCAAAGGGGTAAGGGCTGGCCTGGCTCCTCTCTGGGTTGGGGGAGTGTGGGCAGCGAGATCCTGCACCTCTGGGGGCCCCAGATGACCCCACTGCTCCCCAGCATGAGCAAGGTCTGACACTGTGGGGTGCCTGTGCCCTCCAGTCCTAAAACCACAACTTGTGCTGCTCTCTGTGTGTGTGTGTACTAAACCCAGGTAAAAATAACACCTGCATCCTCTCCGTGCCCTTACATGAGCAGAAATACAGCTGGGACCTGGGGCTGGCCTGGGGGGACGGGAGGGTCAGGAGAGAACTGGGGTGTTGGCTGGGAGGTGGGAAGGGAGGGCTCCTGCCCAGACACCCTGTGCCCCACCAGGTGAGCACAGGGCAGCTCTGTGAACCTTTGCCTGAAATGAAAAGTGATGCCCAGGGAAAGTGGATGTGATCCCCAAATAGTGTTCCTAAGATCAGATACAAAACCTTCATCCTTCCACTTAGCTGCGATAAGCTGCCCTTCAGGACAACCTGAAGCTCACTGCTGGTGGTATCTCCGTGAGATCAGGGCAGCATTTTCATTATCCTCTCTCTTAATTTGCAGTGAAGCTCTGCCTTGCCCAGCATCCCAAGCTGGGCTCTCCATGGACTGGGCCTAGGCCTGACTTAATTGCAGCCTGAGTTAATTTGGGGTGTGATGGATAAGGGCTGGCGAGGTCCTGATGTTGTTCTGTGTGCTTGGGACTGAGCCTCAGCTCACCCCCCAGTGCCACACACTGCTATAAATATGTGTTTGTGTAGGAATTTAAGAAATGTTTGCTTATAATAGTTAATATTGAAAATATCTGAATGTTCTCTCTCTCAAAATAGTGTTTCTATCTACAAATGACACATCCTGCGCTTAACGCTCCCACTGCGGCATTTCAGAGCCTCTTCCCGGCGTTGCCAGGATTCTGAGCCGGTGGTGAAGAGGAATATTCGCTTGTCCCATGGGGAAAAGCTGCTGCAGGTGTTCCCACCTGGAATGGGGCACAGGGAGGGGGTGCTGCCCTGCCACAGGCAGCAGAATGCAGGAAAATCAAGCCCTTAATTCAGAAACCACACGGGTGGTTGGAGGGCCATTCCCACAGAGGCCGTCACCGGCTCCCATCCTCTTGCTGGTGTATTTTGGGATGTAAAGGGAAAATCCAGTGTGTTCCTGGTCAGGCAGGATGCTGAGCATCCCCCGGTCCCAGGGCAGCAGAGGCTGGAGCAGGGCCCAGGCTCAGGGTTGGCTTTGTTTGCTGCTGCATCAGGCACAACGTGGGTGCTGTAAATCAACGAGCAGGGACTGCGCTGCAGCGCCTGCTGGGCAGAGCTGCCCTGGCTTCTCTCGCTCGGGAGCTGCGAGGCTGCCTGGGAGGGTGTTTGGGCAGGCACGGAGGGCTGGCTCTCCATAAATTCCTGTGGATTTTGTAGCAAAGTGGTGCTTCCCTCTGTGTTACTGTTGTTTCGAACCCTCATGACATTTTTTGCCACCACCAAGCTGCTACACTGGAAAGTTTAATTAACACTGTGGGGGGGGGGATTTAAGAACTTTTTAGAAAGCTGAGAACTGTGTTTACGTTTTCCCCTGGAATAGAGTGAAATAGTTTTGTTGGGGTGTGGTAGGGCTGCCAGCAGGGCACAAACCCAGTGTTGTAACGCTCCAGGGAACTGGAGAAACCTCTGCCCTTACCTGTGAGGGGTTTGGGATTCCACCACCGCGTTCTCCAAACCCATTTCGTTGTTCCCCCACGGTGTCACTTCGACGTGCCGGTGCCAGTCACCTCTTCCTGCGGCACTGCTGGGACATGGAACGTGTTTGCTCTGGAAAGCCTGGGACCGGGCAGAGCCCAGAGACAGGTGTTCACCAGGGATCCTGGGCTGGGAAGCGAACGGGAGTGTTCCTGGGCTCGGGGACTCCCAGTCAGCAGCAATGAACGGCTCAAACGGAGCATTCCCCGGCTCTGCTGTCAGCTTGGATTTGCTTCTGCAGGCTGGTCTCGGAGCTGCTATGTCCATGTGCAGGCAGTTCGGGGTGGCTCTCCTGAGCCCCAGCTTGGCTACCAGGAGCCAGGCTCCTGTCCTGGCCTTTCCCACCCCATGGGAGGGGTTTGGTGGTGCCTGAGCAGAGCAGCCCTGTCCAGGGGAACAGATTGTCCGTGGCTGTCAGCTCCCTCTTTAATCTCTGCCTGATGGCAAAGGCATGAAATGGTGTGTTTTCCATCATTTTGGGAATACTTGCAGGTGTTTTGGGTGGCATTTCCCGTGGTGGTGCTGCCTGAGGAAAGCCCATTGGGACTGCTGTCCATGCTGCTGCCACACGTGTTCGAGAGGCCAAGACATGTCACCTCTGCCACCTTCCCAGGCTTCTGGGATTTGTTGTTGGGTTTTTATTTTATAAAGGGCTGTGGGCTGCAATGCCAAGGGAAACTTAATTATTAACAAAAAGCAAGTTGGAAAAATACTCTTGCTTTTGTTTTTGCTGGCCCCTGGCCCCCTGGCCCCTCCCTCCCTGGCCCTCCAGCTTGGCTCCAGCCTGGCTCCCTGCTTGAGGACGGGCTCTGCAAGGCTGATGCTGATGCCAGTCACATCCTCGCCCTGAGCAGAGGCTGGAAAATCCCTGGCCCAGCCTGCAGAGCCTGCCAGGCCCTCGCTGTTTGTAGATGGGCTTTCCAGGGGGATGCTGCCTCACGGAAGCCGCTCTCCATCACTCCTCCAGCTGCAGATGCCATCACAGCTGGAGGCCAGGGATGTAGAGCTGTTTGCTCACAGAGCAGCTGGTGGCTCTGCTCTCACCTTGTATTTGTTGGAGTTTTTTTGTCTTTTTAGGGTTTTAGGTTTGGGGGTTTTTTCCCCAGGGTTTTCCTTGCTTCCAGTGCTCTATTGCAGCTGTTACAGACCAGCTTTCCTGAGCGAGTTTGTTTTGTGCCATCAGGGGCAGCAGGGCTGACCTGTACCCAAGCACGTGGGTGGGAGGTGTCTCAGCTCCCCAGCCGGAGCATTGGCACCTCCTGTCCCCCCTGGGGGTCTCAGAGACCCCCAGCCCTGGGACACGGAGTCAGGCTTGCTGCAGCCTCTGCACGGCCCTGGCGTCAGGATGAATTGCCCTGCTTTTAATAAAGCAGTGCTTTTGTTGCAGGTGTAAAGCTCATATTGTCCATGCTTATCAACGTCTTTGAATCTCTGGAATCTCCATCTGATCTCTGAACACGGCTCAAACCCTGCCCCAGGATATTAATGTTGTACAGCTGGCCGTAATTCCTGGGGCCCTTTCCCTTACTGAGCCAGTGAAGAGGAGAAGTTCAGATGATAAACAACATTAATGGACTGTTTGTGCTATTTTTTCTCCAAATTGACTCTCTCATTAGAAGTCCACCTCGTGTCTGAGCCGCCACGGCTCTGGAGGGGAGGGGGTTCTGCTTCCAGGGCTGATGAAAGTTTTGGAGGGCAGATTGTTCATCTTAAATGGGCAGTGGGTTTTAGAGTTAACTCTGCAGATGCTGAGAAGTTTGTGCCAAGCACAGGGACCGCTGGGCAGCTCCCCTGCTGCAGCCAGGTGCTGAGGGAGCCCTGCCAGCACCCCAGAGCTGTTCCTTGGCAAACCAGTTTCATTCCCAGAGGGAAAGGGAATGTGCCCATCCCACCAGTGCTCATGTACCTGCCATCTGCATAGTCTGCTCTCATAAGCCACTGTCAGCCTTCCCTGTCCCTGGAGTCACTCCAGCTTCTTCCTCAGTGTCCTCTCCTTGGAGCCCCAAAGGCATCCGGAGCAGCTGGGACCCTGATGCGGGGTGTCCTGGGATGTCCAGCTGGGAAACACAGCTCCCTGGGGATTCTCAGAGGGGACATTCTGGGGAGCAGTGGGACACCCCGTGACCGTTTCCTCCCTCCTGTCCCCAGCTGATGACCAAGCACCCCGCCAAGCGCCTGGGCTGCGGCCCGGAGGGGGAGAGGGACATCAAGGAGCACGCCTTCTTCCGCTACATCGACTGGGACAAGCTGGAGCGCAAGGAGATCCAGCCCCCGTTCAAGCCAAAGGCTGTAAGTGTGCCGGGTCCCCCCTTTGTCCCACTGCCGGGTCCCCCCTTTGTCCCACTGCCGGTCCCCCCTTTGTCCCACTGCCAGGGAGCCTCCGGGGCCTCTCCCATCCCTGGGCAGACAGGCGGGTGCCACTCGTCCTGGAGGCGCTGCTTCTCTGCCTCCTTGGAAGATCGTGTTCCTGGGATCTGGCACGTGCCAGAGCTCTGCTGGGGCAGGAGAAGTCCGTGATGCCTGGTCCCAGCTCTGGCTCGCAGGGGTGGAAGCTCCGCACATTCGGCTCCTGGACCCCTTTGTGTTGCAGCCTGTCTGTCTTGTCATCCCGGGTCAGTCGGTCTGTTGGGTTTTTCCTCCCCTCTTCTCAAGCTGACCAGGTCTCTCTTTTGTTTAATCTCAACTTTATTTCAACACCCAGCTCAGCTCAGCCTGCCCTGGTGGGCAGTGGAGCTGGAATTCGCCGCAGTCTCTCTCCAGGGTGGAAGGAAGCTGGAGCCTGGCTCTGCGGCGAGGGGATCCTGGCTGCTCCTCCTCAGCCCTGCCTGGCTCTGCTGGACAGAGGTGCTGGGAGTGCAGCCTGGGGGAACGGGCAAGCCCAGGTGGAGGCGGGAGCAACTGGAAGCTGTTTGTCAAAAAAGACAGGAGTGCTTGACTGCTCCTTGTCCAGCTGTGTTTGCAGTGATACCTGTCCAGTGGCACCAGTGCAGGGGTGGCACCGGTGCAGGGATGCAGCCTGAACCCCAGCGTGGGTCTCCCTGCCCACAGTGCTGGGGCTGCTCTGTGCCCCCAAACTCTGCATGACCCCCTCTGTCCCTGTGCTCTCCCTGCCCTTATGCAGACTCGGGAACAGGGATGTCTCTCCCTGGATTCTCCATTTCTTGGTCGCTGGTGGGACTGGCAGGGTCACAGCAGTGTCCGAGTCTCTCCGTGCTGCTCCAGGTCCTTCTGGCTTGGGTTGTTCACGTGCTTCCCCCTCCGGGTGTCTGTTGGCTGCAGTGCCCTAGCTGGGCACTGGTGTTTCACAGAACTGAATCCACTCTTAATCTGATCTCATGGCTGGTGTTTGTGACCAGGGTGGGGACATTCCTTAATCCGTCCTCCTGGATCACAGCTCAGAGGCCAGGAATGCTCTGTGTATTTACCCGTGGCCTCCCCTGTCCCACTGCCCGTAACAGCCTTCTGCACATCTGCTTTTCCTCTGCTTTACAGTTACCCTGTTCGTTTGAGGGGCCCCCTTTGGTGCTTGGAAGAACTCTGCTTTCAGGGCAAACATAGAGTGGGAATCCCTTTGGTGGAGGGTGCTCGGTGCCTTTAGCTCTGCTCTCTGTCAGTGCCTCTCTGCTCCAGCAGGTTTTTCCCTCCCACAGCTCCTTTCCTGGTGACCAGACGGGGATGAAACACCTCTGTGGTGGCTGGGCAGGAGCCTCCACAGCCCCGTCCCCTCTGGCAGGGATGGGGCAGGGCTGCTGGCCGGGAGAGCTGCCCCTCGCCCCGGGGCTGCCGGCCCTGCCCTGCCCTGCCCTGCCCTGCCCTGCCCTGCCCTGCCTGTGTTTGGGGCTGCTCGTTCGAGTTTCAGGCAGGTGTTTTTTAGCAGGTCACTCCTGGCAGGGTGCCTTTGCAGGGAGCTCGCTGGGCTGCTGTCCTCGGAGCTGCTCACGGCCGAAGCCGCACGGGGCAATGTCCAGTGCTCCCTCCTGCCCCGGGGGTGGGGAGACACAGGCGCTGGGATGCTCAGCACGGGAGTCTGGATTGCTGCCTGCTGGCCTTTCCCTGGGAGGGAAGGGAACCTCCAAGGCACTGGGTCATGTAGGAACAGCATTACTGGGCAAGCCGTAGCTTTGATCTCAAAGTACAACGGCGTGCAAGTGTTTGGGGCTGTTTGTGCACCCCCTGATTTTTGTCTGGGGATGGGATCCAACCTTTGTGCCAGGGATGCTGAGGCACAAGGGAGGATCCATGAGCTCCAGCTCTGGAGGGATCCTGGTCCATATCTGGGTTCACTGAAGGGGCACCAGGCTTCATGGAGTTATTCTGCAGCAGTCCCTGTCTCCTGAATCCATAGCTTCTGCCATTTCCCACCTCTCTCTCCATTTTCCAATGAAGCTGCTGCTGCTGCTGCTATGTCCCTATTTTTCATCTCTCTCTTCCTGAGCAGGTCCCCAGTGTCACTGCCTGCCCTGGGCTGGGGCAGAGCGTTGGTGTTTGGTGCTTTATGGTGAAAAACAACTGAGTTCCATCAAAAGCACTTTCTTACTGCTCTGCTGCTTTAAAATGTGCAAATTTTGTCCTGCTTTAAATGTCTTCTTTCTTTAAAAATCCCTCTGACACCGGCCCTGGGGAGTGGGACTGTAAGCTGCCGGCTGTCACTTCACCCAGCGGCTGGCGCCGGGAAAATTCCCTGTTTGATAGGACAGGGAGATTAACAGCAGCTGATTTGGGATTTAGGGAGGATTAAGACAACTCAGGTACCTGCTGATAGCTGATATTTCTCCAGCAGTGCCTCTGTGCTGGAAAAAGCTTTCTCTGGTGCCAGTTGTGAGCACGGGGCAGAGCAGCAGGGATGGGAATGGGGCTTGGATGCTGCAGGAGTGTTTGGGGGGTGACGAGGGGACACGTGGCCGAGTGTTTGTGACCTTCAGGTGGCCACACCAGGGCCAAGTGCTGCTGCACAGGGGGTTGGCGTTGGCCTGGCGCTTCACCTTGGCTTAAGTCTGTTTTCTTTTCCTTTTATTTTTTATAATTAGCATCTGTAAAGGTCAGGCCACAGGAATTGCCTGTATGCAGAGCTTCAAAATAGGGAGTAACATGCAAATGAGGGCTGGGTGTCAGCCCCCACCTGTCGCCAGCCTTCCGCTTCTCCAGTCCATGCTCAGCCCCGGGAACACCAGCCAAGGGGAGCTGAGCTCCATCCAAATTGTCTTCAGCATCATTTTGCTTATCAGAGGCATCATCAGCTCCTGTCTGAGCTGAGCTCGTGGCTCAGCTCCTCTCCCCCTCCCGGTCTCCACAGAGCCACCTTTGCTCCGTGTCTCTGCTGCAGCACCCACAAACCTTTGGCCACCTTTCTGTGGTTCTGTAGCATCTCTGCACTTCGGGGTGGGGGCACAGGGAGGGTGCAGGGGGCACTGGGGAGGGCTCTCAGTGCCTGCCCAGAGCTGCTGCTGGGGAGGGAACCACATCCCTCCCAAAACCTCCATCATTTCCCACCAACAGCGAATGGAGGCTCCAGCCTGGCCGGGCTGTTCCGTGCCCGGAGCTGAGCGTGAATTCCCAGGAGCTCCTGTGTTGCTTTGTGCTTGATTAACCTTTATCAGAGTCAAGAGCAAGACAGATCAGGGGCTGGGTTGTCTTTGGTGGTTCTGACGTGGGGCTCTGCTTGGCTGCTCCCTGCTCTGGCTGGTGCATAACAATTCTTTTCCTGGGTCTGCAGTTACCCTGGGAGTGTATTTACACTTCCCTGCTCTCCCTGTCTCTCATTGAGATAATTATTGTTTTTGGTATCTAATTACTCCTTTACTTTACATAAAGCCTAGTGATTTGAAAAGTCTCATTTTGAAAGCACTGAAATCACACGGCAGAGCCCAGGATTATTCACAACAGCATGGGGGTTAAAAAAATGGCTTTTAATCTAATAATTTTTAATTGCATAAATTAATTTCCCTCTAACTGCTTGGAGTTAATTAATATTGAAATGCCACTTACAGAGCTGGATGTGTAAAAACGCCAGTTCCCTGCATAGGGGGTTTTGTAGCCTTAGTTCAGCCTGCACAAGGTGAGTTCTAATGTTTGCATAAGTAATTTCCTAATTAGATGGGATTTAAGGATTGAGGGGGCTGACATTGGGCAGGTGGATGTGCTGAGGTTAAACATCTCTGGTAATCCAGTCAGGATTTGCTCTGGGAGAGCCAGGGCCCTGTAAAGACTTTCCCTGGGATTTCCCAGACTGTTCAGCCTCTGTTTTCAGTGTATTAGGCAGAAACTCGGCTTCTTCCCCAGGAGAGGGATGGTCCCACACCAGGAGCCCTTGCAGTGGATGCTCCCTTTGACAGCAGCAGGGATGAAGGGATGTGCTGGAGCATCCCAAACTGGATGCCAGGCACAAGTGAAAAGCACCACTGTCCCCCTGACCAGCACAGGGACCCTCAGCGTGGCCCCAAGTTCGTGCTGTGACCCAAATTCCCCTAAATGCCATTGCCAGAAGAGCCCTGATCCTCCCCAGGGTGCAAGGAGCCAATTTCCTGGCCCACAGCAGCACCAGGAAGGTCAGACTTGCCCAGGAGATGCCTGCAAGGCCAGTGGGATCGTGGCTGTAGCACCGGTTTGGGACAAAACCCTGGGAAATCGAGGGTGTCTTCAGTCCAGCACCTCCCCTTGGCACTGGGAGCCAGGGTGGGTGGCAGCAGCATCCTCGGTTTCTTATGGTCCTTGATTGCATCCCAGGGATCAATGGAAAATATTTTATTGTGCCTTTTGTCTCTATTTGAAATCAAGCAGGGAAGTGATTAAATACAAGGCCATCTTCGGAGCTGACAGGTTTATTTCTGCAGCTCAGGAAGAAAAGCCATTCTGTGCTGGCTATAAATATTAGACAGGACACACTGGGATTTATGTAAGATAAATGCCCACCCTCCCCCTTTCTCCAGTCAGGATCGAGTGATGCCTATACATTAATATCAGACTAAAATGAGGACGATTTTTCACTAGATGGCTTTAGACAAATGTAAAAATTCATATGGCATCTGTGTCCATTAACCAGAACTTAATTTGGGGAGCTGTGAAGGAGGTGCTCGTGCAGACAGTGACCGTTTGCTGCCTGGAGCAGCACGGATCCTTCCTGCTCTCCCTCACCACAGCGGTGGGCCGAGCCTGGAGCCTGGAACTCACCTCCTGCAGACCTCGGGGTTGGGCTGGGATGTGCCTTCTGTAAACTCAAAGACACTTTTCAACTTTAAGTATTGATTTTACCCATCCATTTTATCTGCATCCAAACAGAAAGTCCATAAGTTCCACACAGCAGGGCAGGAAATACCATGGATAGATGCAACTTTTCAAATTTTCCATCCACATATTCTTACCTCACGGCATGATAGTGAGAAATTCTTGCTTGCCAATATGCATATTAAAATATATTTGTGCTTCCTATTCCGATAACTGGCAGCCTCTCATCGGGATTAATTTTTCAATCTTTCTGAGGGGGTTGCTGGTTTGATTTTTTTATTTTTATTTTATTTTTCCAAGACAGCGCATTTCCTTGTAGCCAAAGGCAGGCAGCGCTGTCAGACCCGGCACTGAGGTCTCCTGCGGCTGCCGCGGGGCTCGGGGTGTGGCTTGGGAGCGGCGGGGCGGCGGTGAGCCC
>VWPU01016771.1:13156-29167 GCA_013398955.1 Callaeas wilsoni
CATGGCAATCCCATAACCATCTAAACCACCCTACAGCCATCTAAACAACCCTACAGCCATCCAAAGCACCCCATGGCAATCCCATAACCATCTAAACAACCCCACAGCCATCCAGAGCACCCCACAGCCACTAAGCACCCCACAGCCATCCCATAACCATCTAAACGACCCCATAACCATCTAAAGCACCCCACAGCCATCTAAAGCACCTCATGGCAATCCCACAACCATCTAAACCATTTCACAACCATCTAAAGCACTCCACAGCCACCCCATAGCCAGGTAAAAGATCCCACAGCCACCTAAAACACCCAACAGCCACCTCATAACCATCTAAAACACCCCATAACCACCTAAACCAGCCAACAGCCAGCCTGTAATGATCTAAAACATCCCACAGACACCCCATAACAGTCTAAACCCCCTCATGGCAATCTAAAACACCCAGCAGCCACGTCATAACGATCTGAAGTACCCCACAGCCACCCCAAAGCCATCTAAAGCACCCCACAGCCATTGAACAGGCATCTAAACCCCCTATAAACATCTAAAAACATGCCACAGCCACACTAAAGCCATCTAAAATACCCCAAAGCCATCTGAAACACCCAAAAGGCATCTAAAACGCCCAGATACCACCTAAAAGCCACCTAAAAGACCTCACAGCCACCTAAAACACCCCATAGCCATCTGAAACACCCAAAAGGCATCTAAAACGCCCAGATACCACCTAAAAGCCACCTAAAAGACCTCACAGCCACCTAAAACACCCCATAGCCATCTGAAACACCCAAAAGACATCTAAAACACCCCACAGCCAAGTAAAAGCCACCTAAAAGACCTCACAGCCACCTAAAACACCCTGTAACCAATCCACAGCTGTCTAAAGCACCCACTAATCACCCAAAACACCCTAAGGTCACCTAAAAGCCATCTAAAACACCTCACAGCCACCTCAAACACCCCATAACCCCCCCAGACCTGTCTAAAGCACCCCACAGCCACCTAAAACATCCCACAGCATTAGGGAATTGTTCTTTTCACCATCACACAAAGCAGGCAGAGCTCCCAGCACTGGAAAAACAAGGGTGCAGGAATACAAACAGCACAAAAACAACCTCCAAGATCAAAGGATTTCTGCTTTGCAACCTTCCTCTCTCATCCCCTCCCCTCCTCTCCCTCCGTAGCTGAGAACTCCCTCAGCCACCCTGCACCAGAGTTTGCTGTGCCAGGCCAGGAAAATACCTGCCTTAAAATAAATAAATCCATTTTAGAATTAGGAAAGCAAGAGCCCTGCAGAAGGAAACATGTCCCTGATGCGATTTACAGCCCGCAAAAAAATGTTCTACATCCTCAGAGAGCAGCAGCTCAGGGGCATGAGTAAGTAGCTGCGAACAGGCAGAAGCCTGTTAACAATTTTTGGAAGAAAAATTCTTCTGGAAAAAGACATTGACATAACCACAGCAGCCTTCACTCAGACAAAACGACACCAGCACCACTTCATTTATTTCATCCTCCTCGTCTGCCTCCTCTGGGTCGTTTTTAACTTCTCCTGTCCAAAAATCTCTGTCCCATCGTGGCTCCCTGGGGGCAAAAGGGAAGCCAGAGAACAAGAGGGACTGGGCTGAGTGAGGCAGCTCCTCAGGGAGCCAGGGAATGGCAGGTCCTGCTCTCATCCCACCTGCAGCTCGAGGAGTGCACAGATTTGCAATAATTTTGCCCAGTGTGACGGGAACAAAGCCACAAACCCCTTTCCCACCCTGTGCCACGGGACCCTGGCATCCACATCACATCCCTGACAAGGGTGAACAAGTTATTTCCTTCAATTCCCCCTCCCACATCCCATATCACGCAACTCTGCTTCACCAACACCAGAGATTGTGCTCAATATTATTAAAGGAATATATTCTTCCATCAGCTGGAGCGATAGAAAAGCTGCTCCCAAAGCGATAACACGACGCTGGGGATGGCAATTTCTATTTTTACTCTCCTCAGAATGTTATCAGCGTGGAGGAAAGGTAACTTCCAGATAAGCACACACAATCTCTGCTTTCTGAGGCCCTGAGTTTTATCACAGGGTGTTTCTCACAATGGCACATCTCAACAGCAGGAAACGTTTGAGTATCGCCCCATCTCCATCCCAGGCAGCCTTTCCTCAGCCCCAACCATTCCAGGATCCATCAGCAGGACTCAAGGAGCTGTTTTGTCATTTAATGATGCACAGGAGATGTGACTTCCCCCCCACAGCTGTCAATTTTCATTATAAAAGTGCTGTGATGCCAAATTCACTTACAGTCTTTTCTTCCTTTGTTTTTTAGGATTAATGTGATGTGAATCAACTGTTTCTCTGCCTCCCAACTTCACATTTTGATCCGACTGGAGAGGACTCTTCCTTGGAGAAGTGCACAGGAAGGAGGACAGCATCCTCCAGGTACTCACAGGGATGCTCCAAGGAGCAGAAATTGGTTCCAAGTTTGTTTTCTGTAACACTGAGGGGATAAATTAACAGTTATTGCTTTCCGGGAGCATTTCTTGTTTGCATTTACATAAAGTTTCCTTCATTTGAAAATTCTGAATGTGTCCTACAGGGATTTGACCTCTTTGCTTGGATGCTGCTATCCTAAGATCTTCCTGCAGAAGCCCCAGAACCACGATTTGTCCAATGCAGGAGATGAAAACTCAGATTTGTATCAATTTTTGCTTCTTTCAGCCATTCTTCAGGACAATGATCCAAAAAGAAACGGTGAACTCCATTCCTCCTTAAGCCATTATTCCTGCTGGCTCCAGGAGCACTCAGATGTTCCTGTTCAAAGGCTGGATAAACAGCCAGAAATCCAGATGCAAAACAAAAACTACCGGTGGGAGGGTGAAACGAAAATAGATAAGATTCCATGCAAAAATACAAGACTCTCACTGTTCTGCAAATTCTGATGAGGAAGGAGCTGTACAACTCCGAGCTGAAACACCAAATGTGGATAAACCCTCGGAGAGCTCCAGGAGCTGCTCAGGGCTGAGGATGACAAGCGGGACAGTGACTCCTGTCACCTCCAGACTGCCAGGACTTGCAGTGCATTACACATTTTAACAGAGACAGGTCCAGAAGTGACACGGGGTTATTCTAGAAGCAGACTGGATTCTCCATAGGCTCTTCTGCTGCTCCAGTTGCTCCCACTCCTTCAGTGGAGGAGAGTTATGCCCAGCTTTTGGCACAGCTCTGTTTTTCCATGAAGAAAACACTCTCTGTGACTTGCTTGCTTCTGAAAGGCTCAAATAACAGAGCGTGTCTTTCAGATGAACTTTTCCCTCAAAAACTGGTGGTCAGACGTGCCTACACAGATGGATTCAACTGTAAACAACACAGAGCTGGGAATCCATCAGCTCAGAAAGGCCTTGGCTGCTTTTGGGCAGCCCCAACTGCTCTGGGCACCCTGTGCCAAGGCCTCACAGGGAACAATTCCTTCCCAAAATCCCATCCATCCCTGCCCTCTGGCAGTGGGAGGCCATTCCCTGTGTTGTGTCCCTCCATCCCTTGTCCCTAGTCCCTCTCCAGCTGTCCTGGAGCCCCTTTAGCCTCTGAGGTCTCCCTGGGTCGTTCTCTTTTCCAGGTGAACACCCCCGGCTCTCCCAGCCTGGCTCCAGCCCTCGGAGCATCTCCATGGCTTCCTCTGCATCACTCCAGCAGCTCCACATCCTTACACATAACTGGCATATTCCCAATGCCATGAATTATTTCACAACAGGGTAAATATTTTATTCCAAGATCAGCACAAGTCTTGCTGAAACCGAGCCTGCACAGCCTCGGTTGGCTCCTGGCGGGTCCTCGAGGGCCACGGGCAACTGAGGTCAGCTCAGCAAGAATATGCAACGCATTTGTTCCGTTTCTTCTGCAGAAACATCAGGGCAGGAAAATGAAAGCCAGCAGAGTTTTTCTTTCAAATGCTCCCAGTAAAAATGTTATTGAAGACATCAGTGGCCAGAAGGTCTCCCCCAAAGACATGAGCCGAAAATGAGGAGTAACAAGGCCCAGACGCAGCCCACCCACACGCAGGAACCACTGCTCAGCACTCCCAGCAAGAAAGCTGCTGCTTCTCCTGGAAAAACAACCTCGGAAAACGCCCCAAATCCGCTCAATTAAACCCAGGCTGCAGTGAAATTCAAGTGCTTTCCTTGAGGCTGCAGCGAGGGATCCCTGCCTGCTCCAGGGCATCCAGTTAACACCAAACTGCATTTAAAATACAGCTCTGACATGCACCTGCAGAATAAATTTGCTAACATTATTCAAGGGTGAAAGGAGAAATAATTTAGATTTGGATCTCTGGATCACAAGGCCATGATGTAATTTTAGGCCCCTCTAGGATCCAGGACTTTGAAGGTGCCTCGTCCATTCAGATCCAAGAGGAAGATCTGAAAGAGGTTTTAAAGACTCGATCCTACCTGGCCAAAAGCTCATGGACAGAAACCCAAGACAGTCTCAAACACCACCAGCAGCGACATTCCCAAAATAAGGAAAGCTAGCTATCCACTTGGAATTTTCTTATCCTGCTCAGGGTATCAGGGCAGATATATGCAAGCCTGTTTCAAAATGAAACGCAGTAGCAGAGTCCCAGAGGCCCCATAACAATATCCTTTCCCCATTGTCCCGACTTTGTTTGTCTGGAGACAAAGCACACGGATAATTCTAGCATTCCAGAAATTTATAAACAGGGGATGCCTTGTTTGCCCGTTCTTCCTACAGAAAGCCACATCAGCATAAATGTGTTTAATACCTGCTTGCATGACTTGGGTAAAATGAAATAAAATTAAGAGCTCTCGAAGAATCCAGAAGCAGAATGGGCTGTGAGGATTCTGTATGGAGAAATCCTCTTTTTGGGACCCAGCAACACCAGGGCATTGCTGCCATAAACACGAATCTTGTTCAATTATTTAAACTCGGTCGTAATTAAAAGAAATTTTTAAAAATCCAAACTAAAGAGACACACCAACACTGCTGTCCCAACGACCCCAAAATTAACTTTACTACAACAGTTACCGATTGCCACTATTTACTATCCTGATACAACCAGAATTAATTCTGTATTTACCAGGCCTCAGGCTTGAAGCTATTTTAAGGAGCCACTATTTCCCAAATTCCTAGTGCCGAACATCCCGTGCTGCAATTAAACAAGAGTTACAGCTTTTAAAGACCCTGATCAAAGAGCAGCGACGTGATGCAATTGTTTAGATGTTTCCAGAGAGCCTTTAAAAGCCAGAAAACACCTGGTGGTTTTAAGAGGTTCTCATGGGAGTTCTTAAACACAGAGCTGGAAATTGCACAAATGCCTCTGTGGTTTCTGAGCGATGTTTCTTTTCGGCCTTGCAAATTAACAGAATCTCTTTAATACCTCTGATAATTTATTAGCTACTGCTCAACTGCTCAAACCCCTAAGCAGCAAATCCCTGCCACGCCACCAATTCTGCACTGCTGCCTGTGACATTTATGGGCTGCATCACTCTAATTATTGATCTGAGGTGCTGAAAGCAGCTTGAAAAGTTCCTCTTCTCCCTGAAATCACAATATTTTCCCACATTTACAACCCAGAGATACAATTCATCAATGCGTATAGAATTAATGCCGTATTTTTAATATAAAATTATAACAAAAAGACCAATACTGCAAGGAATTTTTAGGACAAGCATCGTGCCCTCCTGACCTAACGACATTAAGAGAAAAATAAAACTCCCATCCATAAAACACAACCACCAGCCCCAAATACCAAGAAGTTGCCAGCACCTGCCTTTGGCTGAGGGAAGAGGGGACTTCCCTACGCTCCTGCCTTGCCCTTGACAGGATGAAACAAATCTCATTTCCCCCCTTGGGCTTTGTTGCTTCTGTCCCCGAGGAAAATTCCAGTTTCCCTGCGGGGATAAAGGTTCCTGTGAGCCCCGGAGGCAGCGCCCATGAATGGCTGCAGTGTTCAGTGCCAGAGCCAGTCATGTTCCCCAAAACAATCGGTGTTTGTGGCTCCTCCAGGCAGCAGCCCACTGGACATCGACAAAGGGCTTGGGTCACCTCTGGGAGAAAACACTCAAGAGAAATACAATATTTCCTCTAAACATCCCCCTTTTTCATTTCATACTTTCTCTAAAAATCCCCCTTTTTCATTTCATACTTTCTCTAAAAATCCCTTTTTTGTTTCACATTTGCTCTAAAAATCCCCTTTGCATTTTGTATTTTCTCTAAGAAACCTCCTTTTTTTTGTTCCATATTTTCTCTAATAATCCCCCTTTTTTGTTTCATCCTTTCTCTAAAAGTCCCCCTTCTTTTTGTTCCATATTTGCTCTAAAAATCCTCCTTTTTCATTTTGTATTTTCTCTAAAACCCCCCCTTTTTTTTTTCATATTTTCTCTAATAAGCCTCCTTTTTTTGTTCCATATTTTCTCTAATAATCCCCCTTTTTTTGTTTCATACTTTCTCCAAAAAAACCTCCTTTTTTTGTTCCATATTTGCTCTAAAAATCCTCCTTTTCCATTTTGTATTTTCTCTAAAACCCCCCCTTTTTTTTTTCATATTTTCTCTAATAATCCCCCTTTTTTTTTGTTTCATACTTTCTCTAAAAATCCCCCTTTTTGTGTTCCATATTTGCTCTAAAAATCCTCCTTTTCCATTTTGTATTTTCTCTAAAAACCCCCCTTTTTTTTTTCATATTTTCTCTAATAATCCCCCTTTTTTTCTGTTTCATATTTTCTCCAAAAATCCGCCTTTTTTGTTTCACCCTCGCACGCCAAAGCAACTTTCAACAGCCACCCTCAAAGGCACGGCGTGTCTCGCAATGAAAAGCAGGCGGGGAATGACCTTAACTAAGTGAAAGGTACAGCTCAGCCACAATCAAGTCATTAAAAAACGAGGGTGGATCTTGCTACGAAGATGAATTTTTATGACAAAGTCTTTTACGTGCCTAAAGTTCCACGTGCGAGGCGTTCTCTGCGTTCGGGCTCTGATGAGTCCAAGCAGAAATTCAAAGCCCATCGCCGGCTCCAAACTCCTCCCTGTACCTGGTTATCCCAGGAAGAGGTGGGATCCTCCAAGGCCACCCTGCACACCTTCAGGTGGGATTTTCATCCCCTGTCCATCTGATCCTCCACTTGGGCATCCCTCGACCCTCACTTCAACTCCTGGTTCTCTTCATCCTGCCTTTCCCAACACCTCTGCTCCCCAACGGAGCCGCTTCCACCCCGGGAACTAAACCATCAACCGGCGGAAGTTTCACTCCTAATCAAATCCCACCTTGCTTCATTCTGATTCAAACCATCCATGGACTTTGTCTAACCATAGTGATCATTGTTATTTGTACAGAAATCACACCTTAAAAATATTTTACTCTATTTTGTCTTGTTCTGTTGGCTTTGATTCATTTCTTTTGGTGGTAAGAATCAATTTCTTTGTATAGACATAACTGTGTGAAATGTACATTACTCAACACTGAAACTCAACCAGTTTATCTCCCAAACTCCCTTCCCTCATCAGAGAGAGAGAACCAAATATCTTTGACTAATATCATGGTCATTTAAGATGGTTAAAGGTGTCCAAAGCACTGCTGGATGGACACGAAACAGCACAAGACATGTGTGGGTTTCTAAGCAGGGGTTCAGAGATGCAGCGAGGTAGGAGTCCAGAGCAAGGAATGAATTATTTATTAAATTTACAATACGATTTATATATTCTAATTCTATAAAGTAATTGAACAGTGCTCACACTTCTCCTAGGGTGATTGGTCAAAGTCTCAGACACCCACTTAGAAATGTGTTTTCCTAATATAATGTACACGAGGTCAGAAGATACCAGATATGAATGCTATTTACAAAAACCCTATCTATTGTTTACATAGCTTACACAGCAAAGGAAAAGTTCTCACAGAATGAATGCAAGAAGAGAAAATTTCCCTGCTAACAGCATTTCAGCATCCACAGACATGGTTTATGCCCAGCTTTAGGAGACCAGGAGAGCTGGTGGAAGGCACTGAATTTTAGAGTTTCGAATCTATCTAAATTCAGGACAAACTAAAAATTTTTAAAAACCATTTACCACACTTCTGGACAAATAATACCCAGCTGTGACGGCGTTTCTAGCTGAAAAATGACCCCACCATTGCTTTCTCCCTTCCGCCAGCCCCTGGACAGCTGGGCACAGTTCTGCGAACGCTGTCTGGCAGGACAGTTCCTTCCTTCCCTCCTTTCCCACGCTCCGGAGCTGGTTCCGATTACAGCTCCCAGGGACAGCCTTCGGAAGGAGGAGGGAGAAAAACCTCAGGGATGGCCTGACCATCTTTAAATCCCATTCCAGTCAAAGCGCACAGAGCGAAACCGCCCTGAAAGAACACGGTCAGCACCAGCACCCTGCACAGTACTAATTCCTGAAAACAGAAATGTAAAACTCTGATCACAGAGGAACTTTTGAGGGTTCAGTGATTTTCCAAATTCAAGTTTCCTCCTCAGAAAATTCTGGTAAACAAGGCCAAATTTCAAGGGTAAATAGCTTGATGCAGTGCAGCAGTTCTCAAGCTTCTTCAGGACAAATTACAGCTCGAGTTACACGTGCGCAGGAGCTGTAAATAACTTGGGCAGCTCACCCGTCAAAGATGCTAAAAAAAGGAAAAAGTGAAGAATCTGACTGCAGAGAGCTCAGCTGCACTCCCTGTGTGTCCCAGGTCATGCTGTGCTCAGGTGAAATCGAGAAGGACTTAAAAATGGAATAAAATCACAGCATCATGGAATTGTTTAGCTTGGAAAAGCCCTCCAAGATCAAGTCCAACAGCTCAGCACTTCCAAGGCCACCACTGCCTCATGTCCCCAAGTGCCACCTCCACATGGATTTTATTTTNGATTTTAAATCCCTCCAGGGATGGGGACTCCAGCACTGCAGCTGAGCCAGGGCTGGACAGCCCTTTCCATGAGGAAATTGTTCCCAATATCCACCCTGAGCCTGCCCTGGCCCAGCCTGAGGCCGTTCCCTCTCCTCCTGTCCCTGTTCCCTGGGAGCAGAGCCCGACCCCCCGGCTGCCCCCTCCTGTCAGGGAGTTGTGCAGAGCCACAAGGTCCCCCCTGATCCCCCTTTTCCCCAGGCAGAGCCCCTTTCCCAGCTCCCTCAGGAGTTCTCCAGCCCCTTCCCAGCTCCGTTCCCTTCCCTGGCCACGCTCCAGCCCCTCCATGTCTCTCCTGCCTTGAGGGGCCCAAAACTGACCCCGGGATTTGAGGTTCCTCCTTTATGACAGAACCAATTGTCTCAACATCACAGGTTCCTAAGTCTATTTCTCATAGTTCCAACTAAGTAATGCAAATAGGTCATTATTTAAATACAGTTCCCTGTTTCCACCTTTTCCTTTCCGCTCCGCCTTCCCAGAAATATTTAAGTCTCTACAACTTCCTCTCCCCCCACTTCTGCCGGGAACCAGTGCTGGAGTGGGAGGTTTGCCTGTGGAAAACAGATTAGAATTAAGTGCTGGATCTGTGGCCTTGAAACGTGCCCTTAGCTGAGTTTTTAATTTGGGCTTTTCAAGATTGATCAGCACACGTGTAATTTAAAAGCAATTTGAAGCAGCAAGGTAGGGAGTTTGACTTAAAATTAATGAGCTTTTGACATCTGCAAACAAAATGATAACATGAACCCATTTAAACTCAGCCCTGTGTTTAACAGGGAAAGCATCTATCATTTTAACGTGGTTACACAAAGGCTTTTCTGCTGCAATCTGAAAGCTGTTCCACCCCAATCCTGCTCTCAGCAGCAATTTGCAAACTTTGTTGTATCAGATTAGTAGAAAGAAAGGCTGCAGAGCAATTAATACTGTTGAATAATTAAATGTTTTAAATGACATTGTGCAGCATGATTGAAGACATTCATGAAACTCAAATTTAAATTAACCAGACTCAGTACCTGAGACATCTAAACCCACAGAATATGAGGTACAAACATTATTTATGGCTTGTTTAAATCAGGATCTTACTACTCAGGAAAAGCCCAGCACTGCAGCTCAAGCCATCCAAAGCATATTCCAGCAGAATCCAAGGCTAGGAGTGCAAAGGAAAAAACTCATCCAAGGTCAAGCAGCAAAGATGACAAGATTAAAGGACAAAAGACAATCAAGATGGAATTTACCAAAAGAAACTGTGCAGGGCGAGGGAAGGGTTAGTAGTGGAAACTGCTCTGAAGCTGAGGAATTACAGGTCTTGGTAAAGAAATATTTACAATCCTCCATCAAATATCCTGCCAACCAGAGGGTCTGTAAGCAGGAATTTTCATCCTTGGCTTCAAGTCGTGATCACACTGACTTTCATTACCAAAGGGAGATTTTCTTTTGGACAAAAAAATTCCATTAAAAGAGCCACGGGAGGTAAAAAATGATGGGAGCAAATGCCACAATAAAAGCAGGCATGGTCTGAAGCTCACGGAGCGTGGTCCCACCTCTGGGAATACACAGACGGGACAGCAGCAGCCCTGGGGCTCCTGTGGGACTCAGGATCATAGGCAGGGAAGCACCAACTCTCACAACCAACCCAAACCCAACCACTCAGTCCTCGTCCCAACCACATCACCCCACAGCCATGCGGAAGGGGAGCTGGAAAGCATCGAGTTCCTCCCAGTCTGCCTCGACATCGAGTTCCTCCCCGTCTGCCTCGACCAAAACTGCTCTGCTGCTCTTAAGGGGCAGCGTGATGGAGCACGGCAGCTCCAGTTCAGCCTAGCTTCCTCCCCTTCCAGATAAATGAGATTGATTTTGGTGAAAGGGAAGAAAACACAAACCCCACAGCAATTAAAGGAACACCCAACCATCAGGGAACCTGGAATCGACTGAGCTCAGAAGCATGAGATCTTGCCATGGATGTGGACTTGGGTATTCCATTCTAAATTATTTTCTCCAGAGCAACAAAACTTAGAAGTAGAAGGTTTATCCTCCAGCTGACCTGATTATTTTGTCCTGATCTTTCAGAAGTGACGTGACTAACATACTTTTCACTTCTTCCCTTGCAAATCTGTTATGTGCTTTCTCTTTAAAATTCATTGTCCTACTGAACCAAAGCCTTTCCAAGTCCTCATTCTTCCTGGTGATCCTTGTTGCTGCATCCCTGTTTGTGTGTTATCTTCAGGGAACAGCTGTTCTTGGCACAGCTCCTTCCAGCTGCTGGGGCACCCTCACACTCCTGCGGGAAAGAGCTGCCTCTTCCCAACGCAGGAATCCCAAAATTGCCACTTCTGTCGCTCGTATATTTTTTTAGTTTATGTCTCATCTCACCTCTGCCTGATTTACAGTTTTGTTTTTTGGTTTTACCTGCTCAGATCTCTCGTTCTTACCAAAAAGAATTATTGCTGTACATTAGAAAAAGGAAATCTCAGATAAGCCAAGTTTTCAGGACTGAGCACTTCTTCCTTTTTACAGAGGGGATAAAAGTGATAGAAAACCCCACAACTGAGTTGTCGTACATTTCCCAGTGACAATCCACCATCACTGCAAGCAACAAACTAATCCAGCAAATTTCTTCCCAGCTTTATTTCTTCCCTCAGCCAGGAAACACCTTTGAACACAGACAGATCTCTGGGAGCAGATTCTACTTTGCCATTTCAGCACTGAGGCAGTGCCAGGAGCCAAAGGGAAAAGGGCATTTTTGGGGCAGGACATGTCAGTGGTGAGGCATCCTCTGCAGGAAACACAGAGGATTTGGGCAGGCAAAGGGATATCAGGGATGGAATTATTATTATACCTCCAGTAAGTCGGCTGAACATGCCTTAAAAATACATTCCATGATGTGAATAACTCAAAATTAAATCCTGTACAAACACTTCAACAAAATGCTGCTGCTGAGCTCCTCCTAATCTCTGCCTTATCAGTATCTCATTTCAGCTCTGGCTTACACAAGTATTAAATATATTTGTACAACAAACCTGAAGAGATATCTACATTTAGGCAAGAAGTTTGGAATAAATACAGGCAAGGCTGGTTTTTTTAATATTAACACATGCAGCGTCTGGGATTGAGTAAGACAGATCAGGCAGGGCAAAAACAATACCAGGAGAAAACCCTGTGCAGAAAGGCACAATGAGTAAAAAAATGTAAGATTAGAGTTTAAAAGGATGCAGAAATCCTGCACAGAGCAGCCACTTCTCACTCAGCCCAAATTCTGCTGCATCACATCACAAATCAGTTCAAGCAACACCCGAATCACTCCCTGAGACAGCTCCGAGCCCAAAAACCCAGAGTCACATCCAGGGGAGCCGTAAACGCTCCGCCAAGACCCCGCGATTCCCAACTCCTTAATAATTCATGGATCCAATTCACACCACTTCCCCTGCCGGGGCACAGAACGATCTTGCAGCTTACAGAGGGATTCTGCTGCCATTAATATTGCAGCAGCAGATCAATAATGAACTGCCCATCAAGGAGCAGCGAGCCGCTCACCACGGGCACCCAAACAGCATCCCTCAGTCTGGCTGCTCCCCAACCTGCAGGGATGCAGCCCTGGAAAAGTGCAGCTCTGGAAAAGTGTGGCCTCCCTGGAAAACTGCGGCCCTCCCCTGGAAAACCGCGGCCTCCCTGGGGGTGCTGGATGAGGAGCAAGTGACAGAGTTGGGGCGTGCGGGGCTGATTCACCCAACCCATCCCATTGTGCTGTTCCTACCACACTATTTATAAAGGAAATACGGTCCCCTCCTGCCAGCCCCCCTGGAATAACGAAGGAATTGCAGCTTCTACCAAAATCATCTGTTTTCAACCACTTCTCCTGAGAAATTTTCATGGCGTGTCCAGATACAGAGTAATTCGCTTTAACTTTTTATGTAAAACCAAGGTTTTTTGCACCAAAACACCATCATTCCTTGCTGATGGCCTTCGAGTGCTCTGACACCACAATGGGATCTCCACCTGCCGTTAAGCCCTGCCATAAATCCATGCTGAGGAGTATTTTGGAAACAGAGGCTGAATCACAGCATCGCATTTACAAACCGACAACATCCTTCCCAGGAGGGACCAACACAATCCTCAGGTTCTCTATAATTGAACCATTTTTCTGCAGAACCTCCCACTCCTCCGGCGAGCAGGGCGGACTCTCTGCGCTCCCAGCAGCACGACAAACGATCATTATTCCTTGGGATCTTCCTGCTTTTCCTCCTCCACTGCATTCCACACTTGCTCTTTCTCATTTCCCACTGCAGCTGACCTGCTCCAAAACCTTGAACAAATTTCCCTGACATCACCAAGCACGAAGAACATAAACACTTTGCTGGGAACAGGAGAGCTGGAGAGGGGCTTTTGACAAGGGCACGGAGAGACAGGACAAGAGGGAAGGAGGGGACATTTGGATTGGATATTGGGAAGGAATTCCTCCCTGTGAGGGAGGTGAGGCCCTGGCACAGGGTGCCCAGAGAAGCTGGGGCTGCCCCTGGATCCCTGGAAGTGTCCAAGGCCAGGCTGGAGCACCCCGGGATAGTGGAAGGTGTCCTGCTCGTGGCAGGGGTGGAACGGGATGGGCTTTGAGGTCTCTTCCAAACCCTTCTGTGTTTCTGTAACACGTGGATCTGACTCTCAGAAAACACCAAGGACATCTGTGACAGGGCACAACTGCGCCGACTTCCTCCAGCTCTATTTCACTTGGCAGTTTGTCAACCCCTGTCCACTCATTTTTCTACACAAAACCTCTTAAATGAGGGAGAAAAAGGTCACCAAGTACACAAGACAGAGCTCTGCTGTAACACACTCTGAAAGCGGCTCAGGTAATAACACGGCTCTGCAGCTTTGGTCGTGAAACCGACAGCTCCAGGAACACAAAAATCCTCCTCCACTGCCGACAGCTCCAGAAACACAAAAATCCTCCTCCAGTGCTGTCACCTTGCAGCTGGGAAGGTGGAGGAGCCCGTTCTGTGCCCTGTGCTGGGCAAGGACCAGCTCTGCCCTCCGCCCCAGCCCCACGGGAACCTGTGCGGGACACGAAGGTTTCACACAAATACTGAACCTGCTGAGTCCCCCGACAATCATCTTCCAGCTTCCCATCATTTCAGCCCCCACGGCGCATTCCTGGCACCAGCCAGGAGCTGGGAATGCCACGGAGGGTGAGGGAAGAAGACCAAGAAAATTCAGAGATTTAAGACAGCTGTTCTATCAAAGGTCAGCCCCTAACTCAGAGATGAAAAACCTCGACTGCGCCTGATAACTGATAAACATAAACATGTGAGCTGGAAAGCAGGAGAGAAACCAAGTTACAAACACACACCAGGACCCAAATGTGCTAAAATTCCCCACTTAGCACCTGCCTTTCCCAGCCTGAGGAGAAATTCCCGCAGCCCAAACAGCCCCAGCACCCTGCTTTAGGTACACAAAGATGTCTGGGTCTATTAAAGGTGTCAGGGAAGCTTTCAAAGCAGGAGTTCAGTTTTGCTCAGTGCTTGGGAGAACATATTCCCAGCATTTCAGGAATACAGAGCACGCCAGTCACAGCAAGGATGGCTGGGGGAGCGCAGCAATCCCTTTATTTGGGAGCGAAATAAAGCAATCAAACACTACGCCCACACCATTTTGTTTCTCGCATTATTTTCTTTCCCTTCTTCTCGCACATTTCTAAGCTCACTCCACACATTTCAACTCGTTCTGGCACTTGAGAAAACAAATGTTTTCAGCTGAATTCCCTTTGCTCGGCTGATCCACCGGCCCACAGGCGATGTTTGCATCCACACCAGCACGGCCCCCGCATCTCGGGGACCTCAACCTGACGGTCTCTGCTTGTCCCTCTCCATCCCCTGCTTGTCCCTCTCCATCCCCACCCCTTTCCTCTCCATCCTCACCATCCCAAGCACAAAGCAGGCACAGATTGCCCCATAAACACCTCGCTACCCCCCATTAAAACTCCTCTCAAAGCCCGAATTCCTCCTGATCAAGAACAAGACAAAGCCGGTCCCCCCAAACCACCTAAAACCTCCCACTGCAAGGCTTGACTGGTTTCATTTATCCCCCAGCAAAGCCAGCTGGGGAATAACGTCCCTCAACGATGAGAAAAGTGTATTTTATCCACATTCAAATCTCTTGTAAACTACAACCACTTTCCAGCTGAACGTCATTAGTTTTCAACAGAAGTTACTTATTTTATTTATTTATTTACAACCCCCAAACACAACATGCACAGAAGGTACGACTGTCACGAACTCGTAAAATTATTTTTTTCAATTCTCTACCTCTTTATTTCTACTTTAGGCTTTATAACATCTTAGGGGGAAAAAAATCTCAAAAAAAAAAAAGCTTGATAAGCGCTGTTTTTTCTTTCAACTCAGCAGTCTCTACCCCATCCAAATCAGACACAGACAACTACACAGCTGAACGCCCAGAAAATCACTTCACGCTATGGAAATAAAGCCACATGGAGAGGAACCTAACTGAAAAAATGCGAAAAAAAAAAATAAACAGGCATCCTTTCACAATTAGAAAACACTGTTCCACCTCACAGCAAATACCCATTAACCCTTTCCACAAAGCCACGAGTAAAGAGAAAAACAAAATCCCGTGACGGGAGGCAGCGAAAAGTCGCGTGAAAACAAACTAATAAATGAAACAAATGGAAATAGACGAAGTTTAAACAGCACTAGCCTTGACCACGGGAGTCCAGAAGAGTTCGTCCGCAGCCACCGGTCCCGCTCACCTGAACGCGGCCACCAGCCCCGCTCACCTCAGGAGGGGCTGGGTGGGAACCGACGGGAGAAATCCGCTTTTAAAGGCGCAGCGCAGGCGCCAGCCCCATCCCGGGAGCCGGGCAGAGCCCGGGGCGCGCACACCTGGGATGGATGCGCGGGGATGCCCGAGGATCCGCAAGGATGCGCGAGGGTACCCAGGGATACCCAGGGATGCGCGGGGGCGTCCAAGGATGCCCAAGGATACCCAGGGATGCCCAGGGATGCGCGGGGGCGTCCAAGGATGCCCAGGGATACCCAGGGATGCCCAGGGATGCCCAGGGAGGCGCGGGGGCGTCCAAGGATGCCCAGGGAGCCGCAGGGGCGCCCCGGGG
>VWPU01016772.1:0-24522 GCA_013398955.1 Callaeas wilsoni
TAAAATCCTAAGGCATCAATGGCATGCACCCTTGTTTCCACCTCCAAAACCTCCTTCCTGAAGGTCTTCCCTGTGTTTTTTGTATGACCTGTGTTGCTTCTTTGTTTCCTCAAAACATTGACAAAGTGCAACTACTTCCTGATCTTGTTCATCATTGTTTTTTCAAAACTGTTCTTCCCCATCCTTGCCCTTCCTGAGCTGGGCCTTTGCTGGTGTGGGTATCGGGGATGGTGTTTGAATCTCTGAGGACTCTTTTGCCAAATGCCATGTCGTGGTGCCATTGTGTTCTGTGCCATGGTGGACTGCAGGATTCAGCACTGTCACATCACCACCAGACACCCACAACTTCAGGCACCGTAACTTTCAGATTAGTTCTGATATCTCCAATATTGATCTTGTGCTCTTCCCTCCAGTGCGTGCCCGGTGCTCTGTCCCAATCCAATCCACTCCCTGTCTCAGATCTTTGTTAACTCTCATGGTGGAAGTGGAGCGGGGATGAAGTGGAACAATTACATCTTGAAGGCTCTCCTACCATGCTTGTGAATTCCACCTAGAATATCTCTCTAACTTGTTTTGATCCTGTTAAATATTAATCCCGCTCCCTCATGTCCTTGAACGCCTTTCCTGCTTGGAACAGAACGTGAATTTAACAAGGATATGGTCTCCTCCATCAGCTGAGCTACCAATGAAGGCATTGAACAGGACCTTGGGAGACTGTGTGGAAACTCATGTTTTTCCACTCTGGTGTGGACCATTAAAGGCAGTTCCCTGGGAGCACTTCCCATCACTTCCCACATGTATCCCAATGCATTGTGTCAGCCTCTGGTCTCAAATACTGCCACAGGAGACATGATCCAGTCTTTGTAAAAAGAATCATCTGTATCTCCCTGACCCACAAGCTCTGCTACCATCTCACAAGAGGAAATCAGACTGGTCTGAGAAAATCTGGTCTTTACAAACTCCCTCTCTCCTGCTACTTTACAGGTGCTTGCACAAAGATGGCCTCAGCAGTTGTTCTAGAATTAAATGAAGCTCATCCTCACAGGTTTTTTAGGTTCCAGGGTCCATCTTTTCCTTCCAACCCCTTATTTCTAAAGATAAGCATGACTTCCCCTCTTTCTTCATGTGAAAGCATTTTCTTACCCTGCTCAAGTTCCTCAAGCCAATTTCTAGCAGCTGTTTTTAAGTATTGCAGAGGAGTCTCTGGGACAGGCGAGGTGAAGGCATCTCCTGCTTCTGGGTACTCTCAGCTTTGTAGATGTCCCCATCAGTAACCACCCCCTGCACTGAGCAGCACATTCAGAGATCCTCCTGGTCATATGACGATGGTCAGAGCACCTAAAAAGGGATTTTCCATTGCCCCAGATCAGGTGTGAGCTGTGTTTGGCCTTTCTCATTTAGTCCCAGCAAGCTCAACATGAGGAGGCTCATCTCTTTGAAGATGACCTGGTTTCTACTTTATGCCTCCTCCTGAAGCTGAGGTCAGTGAAGAGATTGAGATTTATCTGACCTGTAGTGATGCTTCTTTCCTTCACTTCAGAGAACTTTGACCTTGAGATCTTATAGTTTATTTTAAATTAGGAACAAGTCAAGAGGACAGACACACGTGTGTTCTGCTACAAGCATTTGCAAATCTGAATTTCAAAATTCTTCCAAAACACCTCTAAAGAACAAAAATGATGGTTAGTCATAGAATTATTGACTAAGGGAAAGAGCAGATTTCAGGACCTAAAATAAAGGGTGAATTTGTGGGTTATTTCCTCTTTTGCCTGACTCGTGTAAAAAGTCTTTTCAATTATTGAAAGCTGTCCTGAATCACCAACTGTAGTACAGGAAATCACCTCAAGTTGTGCCTGGGGAGGTCCAGATTGGATATTAGCAAAAATTTTTTCACTGAAAGTGTTGTCAAGTGTTGGAACAGCCTGTCCAGGGCAGTGGTGGAGTCACCATCCCTGGAAGGATTTGAAAGACGTGTAAATGTGGCACTTGGGGATGTGGTTCAGTGGTGGCCTTTGCAGTGCTGGGTTAGTGTTCAGACTCAGTGTTCTTAGAAGGCTTTTCCAACCTAAATAATTTTATAATAATGCTGACCTCCTCCTCCTTGATGTGCTGATGGACAGAATGTTAAATCAACTTTTCAGCAATGTCAGTAAGAAACACATTTAGGATTTACAATAGGAATAAAATAATAATCCAGCAGGAAGGGCAGGCAATGCAGTTAGGTAATGCAGGTAAGGATGTGCTGCCCAGGCATGCGGTGGAGTCTACAATAAATAATTTTTTGTGAGTAGAAGGGACGGGCAGCTGCCAGGATTGAACCGTTCTGGAGGTTGGTGCTGGACTAAAAGCCTTTTCCAGGATAATCTGCTTTGCCATTTGGGACACTCAAGCTCCTGAGTGTTTCATGTCGATCATATCGAGATAGGGAGGCCGAGGCAGAGGATTTAGGAGTTTGCAATGGTCCTTTGGCAAGTACCTGTGAAAGCTGAGGTCAGAGCTCAGGAAACCCTGGCTGCTATCCTGCAGCCAGCGGGGTGTTGTTCATAACAGCAGAAGCAAGCCAAGGGAAGACCAAGCCTGACATTTCTCATAAAGAATTTCGCCTGTGTTCACAAGTTGAGTGCACGCCATCGTGCTTTGCCAGCGAAACTCTTGCTGACTGGAGTGGCTCAGGGCAAAGATAAAGAGCTTTTCTGTTTCAAGGGAAGGATCCGACACAGCTGCTTCGTGGGGCTGATGGCAATCCCCAGCTGAAACCAGGGTGCTGCGGTCTCAGCAGCTGCTGCATACGGGGAAGAGTTGCGCCACTTCCTGCGCGCGATTGCTGAGCGTGACCTAGCACAGACAGCTGCCTTCCTCTGCCAGGGTCGTTGGCACTGTTCTGCTTCTTCATCAAAAAAAAAAAAAAATGGCCAAAAAACATCCCTGGCTCCAGGAAAGCCTCTTCCCCATCTCAGCATGGTGCAGAACATGATGTGGCGGCCTGGCTCTTTTCCTTCTCCGTGTGGTGTCTTTGCAGTGCTCTGGGTAGGATGGAGTGAAATATATGTGCTAAAAATAGTTGGGGTTTTTTGAAAGTAAAACCTGATTGCCTTGTATTTTATTGCTGGTGTAGGTTCCTGAGAGCCCAGCAGCTTTGTGGTTGGGACGATGAGACTTTCACGAGGGGGTTTCTTCAAAGAACATAATCAGGCCACAAAAAGTCTGGAGTTTTTAATACCTTGTGTGTTTTGCCCTTGAACATCACAGGGCAGAAGATAGACAAAGAAATTCTCCATAATGGCATATTATTTTTTCTCACAGCTTATCAGTAAAGTTATCAACTTTATTACAACTAACTGCAATATTGAAATTGAAAAATATTAATTGCAGTGTGTGTAACACGCTGAAATTTGTCTTCTACAGCAAAGTCAGTCTCTGGCAGACAAACCAATAAAAGCAGTGACTTTTTACCTGCCTTTAGTAAATATTATTTGCTTATCTTTAGGATGGGTTGTTTCTGCAAGTTAATTTGTTTGGAGGACTGAGGATAAAAAACATGCAGCCTTTTAAAGATGAGCTGCATGAACGGATGCTAAATGAAAATAATTTGGAGAATGAAGGAGTAGTTGAAGAGTAAATAGTATCTTTAAGTCTGTTTCTCTGTTTTCTGAACGTTTGAGTCATTTCCAAGAGTAAAAACCAAAGTTCAGTACACAATATGACACACAGAGAAAGAATCTCAGATGAGCAGAAGACTTCATGGTAAAAGCACTGACAGATAATGCCCAAATACCTGCAGGGCACCTGTGATCTTTAGGAGAGAAGAGCTCTGTAATGGAATAATCTGGGTGAGCAGTTGCCCTAGGTTACAACAAAGAGAGGTGTTCCCTGTTTTAATCCTGCAGAAAAACGATGTTTTGAAAGGTTGATATTAAATAATTGCATGGATTTTAATGGCAAGTTTGTGCCACTAACCCCAATGTGCTTTCCAAATAATGCATCCACAGGGAATGGGTGGAGGGCCGGAACACCTCTGCTCTGGAGCCAGTCTGAGAGAGTTGGGAGTATTCAGCCTGAAGAAGAGAAGGCTCCAGGAAGACCTGAGAGCTCCTTCCAGTGCCTAAAGAGCTCCAAGAGAGCTGGAAAGGGACGTTGGACAAAGGCCTGGAGGGACAACACAAGGGGGAATGGCTTCCCACTGCCAGAGGGCAGGGCTAGGTGGGATTTTGGGAAGAAATTCTTCCCTGTGAGGGTGGTGAGGCCCTGGCGCAGGTTGCCCAGAGAAGCTGTGGCTGCCCCATTCCTGGAAGTGTCCAAGGCCAGGTTGGATGGGGCTTGGAGAAACCTTGTCTTGTCAAAGGTGTCCCTGCCCATGGCAGGGGGTTGGAATGAGATGGTCTTTAAGGTCCCTTTCAACCCAAACCCTTCTGTGATTCTGTGATTATAACACTCAGGAACAAGTGTGAGAGTGGTATGCAAAGAAAGGGTCATGTTCTCAGCGCTGTTTCCTGTAGTACAGAGTCCCAGGATACCCTGTTGGGGCTGATGATAATAGCTCTGTACTTATAAGAAACAGTTGTTACCACCAAAAAAAACCCCATAAAAGTATCAACCATTACATTTTGTGCTGATTTCTGTGATTTTGATCTGCAGCTGACTGCAAAACAAGAACCAGGACATAGAAACCGAGTGCTCAACCTGGTACTTTCAGTCTTATTGCTCCAGCCTTGCCGACATTGACCTGTATTTTAGTATTATTTTGAACAACTCTGCACTTTTTTTTTCCACAATCCTCATGGGTTGTATAAAGATTTGCCTTTTGACATTTGAGGTTGGACTTGACTCACACCGACTCCTTCTCCCAACCATTCTCACAGATGAAACCTCTGCACCAAACTCTCTAGCCACAGAAAGGTATTTTTTTAGAATCATAGAATCATTTAGGTTGGAAAAGACCTCTAAGATCATTGAGATCCTTGCAGCAGATCTGCAATCAGTGCTGGATCAGACTGCTCAAGATTGGCTCCATCCCGAGCTTCATGGTGTCTCCGAGGGCTCCCACTGGAAGGTGGGATCTGGTGCATTTCTTTGCATTCAATACCTCCACTGTGAGGTTGATGTGCTTCTGGTTTAGGGTTCCCCACACCCAAATTATGGTGGCGGCATTTGCTCTTGCTTTGTCCAGGCACAACAGCCTGTTACAGAACTGGTGAATCTGACTTTTCCTACCAAGGCAACCAAAAGCTCCAGTGAGGGCAACCAGGTGTGATCTAACCCCAGAGGTTAAACCAGCACAAACACCTCAAAAGCCCTCCAATGTGTCATTGCTATGGGATCTGCCTCTTACCAGCCAGTCTGGATTTCAAATTCATCTCCTGTAAACCAGTTTTGCTGAGCTGGTTTCCTCACTTGTGACAGCAGATGCTTTTGCTTTTGCTTCTCAAGAATGAAACAGCCTCTCCTCAGACCCATAGCTGGGCTATGGGTACTGCTACCCTGAACTTCCCTAACCTCATCAGCTGCCTTCTCTGCCCCAGAAAATATCCCTCATGAGAGCTGGGTCCTGGCAGTCAGTCCCTGGTGGGAAGGTTGTGTTCTAGGGAGGTGCCTTCATTGTCCAAGAGCTGGCTGAGGTGAGGTCTGAGCTGGCTACATGCAGGTTTCTGCTTTTCCCTGACAGGTTCCTGTCTGGCTTAGTTTGAGGGAAATCTTGTCTCATCATTGAAGCATTTGCCCATTTTTATGGCTGATTTTCTCATCCTCTTCCGAGTTACACCAGCAAACCCATCCACCCTTTGTGTCCCCATTCCTCTCTTTCCTACTTGGGAAATGAGATGCTGCCCTTGTACAACAGTTTCAGAACCACATCAGTGTATAATCCCACAAAACAAAGGAAATGCTGAGTTTGCTTACCACATTTTGTGACTCATCACATCTTATCTACCTAGTGCTGGAAATACCCATCTAAAATTTCCACAGATTCTTGTTATGGACAGAGGTACATTTTTACCATAATCTTGTTCTTCCTGAGTGAAAAGGAGCATCGAATTGTGCATCCATAGCATCCAGACTCAGGATTTTCTCATACATCCTATTGGCAATGGCCATGTCCCATGAAATGGTATCTGCAGCAGAAAACCAAGCCACAAAGGAAGCATCACTGGGCCCCTCTGAGGTCACCTTCAGATGGAAGGGGAGGGTTGCAGGTTAAGGTTGAATCACAAGGGGAGCCCAGAGGAGGCCTAAGGTGACTTTTGACTTGCTCCATTTCATCCGTGAGCTGGCTCTCGGTCCGGCAGGAGGTCTGACTCAGAGCAAGTCACCTGCACAAAGAACTTTTGACTTCACTTCTTGAGAACCCAAATTTGCATTTAACCCCTGTCCAGTTCAGCATGAGCTCATCTCAAACCAGGTGATCCTGTAGTGCTGTCAGCTCTTTTGGGCTTGAGGAAGACCTAAAACACACAGCCAACCCTGCCAGGAAGTAAGAAAAATAATCTCTGTTCCTTATCCTCTGTTGTTTTCTGCAATTACATCAAATATCTTGGTTTGAGAACACTCAGACTGAATTGCATGAAGTGCATCCTTTCCTTGTGTCCCTTGCTATGCCAGTTATTTGTTTGTTGTGCTCTCAAGAAAAAATCCTCCCACACAGGTTACAAAACTCCCCTGAAATTCCTGCTGGATTGACACGTGAAGCCCATGAGCATGGATGAGGAGAGGCTGTATGCTTTGAAGGTCTGTCCATAAGGAAGGGGCTTTGGAAATGGACGGCTTTTGTATTTTTCTGTTATGCTTTGGCTAAGTAATGTGATATAGACATCATGGATATAGAGATGGCAACATAAAGTGGGACTCAGCTCATGTAATCTTGGAGGTGTAAACCAGAGCCTGTCCCTCTGTGAATCCTTATGGTCATCAGAGAGGAAGAAACACTTTTATAGTGTAATTCCCTTCATCTTCCAGATGTGAGCTGTGCCCTGGAAATGTGGGTATTCCTCTTGTATTGACTCTACAGGGAGTGCTGAGAGCCAGCCCTAAAACAGGGCGAATCCTGCTTAGCCAAAACCAGAGCTCCTGGGACTACAAGTAATTTAGATGGGGTGAGCCAGGAGGGAGTTCCTACAGCTGTTTGTTTGTGTTAGTCTGTCCTCAAGGGCCAGTTTCTTGTGAACTCATTGTAATTAGGACATGTTCTTAATTAGGCCAGGATTTGAGACTGCCACCTCCCACAACACAGCATTAACACATCTTTTCTGGCTGGAGGCAATGAGCTCTGAGTGACACCTTCAGAGGTGAAGGGAAGATCAGCGTTGCCCACCGCACACAGCTGGCCCTCCCTTCCGTGCCACATCCACAGGCTTCAGGGGATGCCAAGCCCAGCAGAGATGACCAAAGGCACAGCCCCTGAGCACAAGGGCTGCTCTTCCTCATGAGCAACGAGGCTCTTCCTCTGAGGCCTGGTCTGACATATTTCCTCTCGCAATCAACAATCTCATTTCCCCATGGAGTCAGCCAGCAGTCAAACTGGAAACCATGCTGACGTAACTGCTAATTACCCTTGGCCTAACTAATGTGCAGTAGCAAAGCTTGTATTTATTGAAGTGTGAGGATGGCTAGCAGAGGAACCAACTTGGTCCAGACACCGTTGAAAAAGATCAGTTTCTTCTCAGGGAGAGAGATGAGCTGCTGGGGTCTCATCTGTTGCTGTCTTTTCCCCAGAGGAGTCTAACCAGATTCTGGAAGTGTGTCCCCCTCCTGGCCCTCTGAGGTATGTGATGTGTTTTCTATGACTTTGGGCTATAGAAAGACTTAAAAGTATGTCTCTCAGGACCAGAGGATTTGGCTATTTACTAGTGTTGTCGTAATTTTCCAGGCAATATCTGAGTGTGGCGGGCCAGGGTGGGGTGGGGAGAAGATGGGAGCTGTATCTACCATAGGATCAAAGAAATGCTGTTTGGCAACATCAGCCGCAGGACTATAATTCAGCTGTGTTTTCATCCAGTTACGCCTTGAGTCACCTCTGCAATTCATCATTTGTCATTTCCCAACAACCTGTCCCAGTGCTGTAGCACATACCTAGAGGCAATTTTTATCCTGTTGTGCAGCCTCCACCTCCCAAGCCAGTCTGTGGGTGCTGCCCTTTGTTACAGTGCCCGGCTCTGCCACAAAGAGCTTGACTTTGTTGTCCTTGACTTTTTGAGTAGCTGTAGGCAGCTGTTGGGCTGCCCTTCAGCCTCCCTTTGGCCAGGCTGAAGAAGTCCGAATCCCTGTTTTCCAATAGTATGTGCTCTATGCCTCAGACCGCCTTGGTAGCATAACTCAGAGCAGCTTCAAATCAGCCAAATCTCAACATCATTTGGGAGTCCACATACATGGTGAAATCCTGGCCCTAATATACAAACATCTTCCAGGAAGAGAAATCAAAGGAGGCTTAATAAGCAGGTTGTATTATTAAGTAAAGATATTTCATCCTCTTAAAAATGTATCTGTATGAAACCACAGCATGGATTAATTTCTATACAGACCAAAATGTTCATGAAATCGAAGTGCAGTTGTAAGAGTTGCTATAGTTTATGAGGAAGTGTGTTGTTATCACTGCATGGTGGAAAGAAAATTCCACAAATTCAGAATTCAGGCTCCAGAGATGCTTTAATACCCTGGGATTTCCATTTTACCTGAGGAACAACTGCAGAGTGTGAGACACCAGACGGGAAGGGTAACACAGGTTCTTGTTAATAGATCCTTTAGAGTGGATTAGAATGAAACAACACTAAACAACCAGTAGTTTTAAGAATATATATGTATATGGGTTTATTTTAGAACTACTTGGTTGCAATGGAAAGGAAGTATGTAGTAATTTTGATCAGTATTATCTTTAATAATATCCATATTATATCACTATATAATATATGTATTTCCATATTTTTATATCTATCCATTAAAATATCACTTAAGAAAATACATAAACAAAAAAAGAGAAAGAAAGGATAAGAGTAGAAAGACCTCACCACCCCTAGATCTAGGGACAAGACTTCATTGTTGCTATTTTTTCTGTTGGTTGAAGTGATGGTCGCAATCTTGATCCATCAGAGTGGAGCGAAAAGCCCCCAAACAAAAAGTCTGATGGGATTAAAATATGCTCAGGTTGGGTGGGAATGACCAGGTACCTCCCCTGGGGTGGGGAGCTTTCAGTCCTCTGGTGGAAGGCCTCAGGAATGAGTCTGGAGGCACTTCAGGGGCTCTTTGATGGTTTAAGACCTCTTCTCAGCTGCCTCTCGCATCAGCATCAGCGCAGTTGAGCCTGTTACGGCCCATCAGAAGGGATGAAAAGCCTCAGGTGTGGATGTGACCTTCCCCAGGGGTGAGGGGTGGGAGTTTTACTGAGCTGAGCCAGTTGTGTAAAGGAGGAAATTGCCATGATAAAAGCACCATCCCGCCTCCACAGGGTCTGCTTCTTATCATCCTTCTCTCTCACCTGGCTCAAAACCCATCTTGTAGCTTCCAGTGATGGTTCCTCACCCCCTTTGTCTTACGCAGTTCAGAGGTTTTGCCACATGAGAATCAGAAAGTGAAAATAACATATTGATTATTGGTCTCCAAAGCTGAAAGAAACCGAAAGAGTGAGAGTAACCACAGGAAACCTGGCAGCTCTCAGCTGCGAGTGTTTGTAGCAGGGTGGTGCTTCATTGGTGGCAAGGAGGTGACCCGTGTCACGTCGGTGTTACCTGCTCTGCATGCACAGGGACCGTGGCACTTGGTCTGGTGGAGTTAAGATAACCAAAGGTGTCCAAATCCCACGCCAACTTTTTCAGCTGAACTGTACCGTATTAAAAAAGCTGTTGATCCTAGTGAGGAAAGAATGGATTGAACATATTCACTTCCAAAATTCATGGATTGCCATGAGCCAGCATTTGGAGTGTTGCATAGAAAGGCTTGAGGAAAATAGTTTAAAACGGATAATGTACATCTGCTGTACTTGGGGGAATTTGGTAACATAGTCAATCTTTTATATCCTTACCTTTCCCTTGTATTTTTCTCCATAAAATTGCTACTTTTCATATGGCTCTGGACAAGGGTTGTATTTTTCACACAGAAAATGTTCCTTGAGGGAGAGCTGCACAGCAGAGGTGCTTTAGGATCACTTCTGGGACATCGGGAAAAACAGAAGCAGCAGCTATTGCCTTTTCTGGGAACCTCTAATCTTTGGTCTGATTGGGTCAGTGTTTTACCCATCACTTGAAACTCACAGTCGTTTGAACACCTCGCAAAGGTGAACATGTGAATGCCCTAGCCCTGGAAGTGTTCAAGGCTGGGTTGGATTGGACTTTGAGCAACCTGGTCTATGGGAAGGTGTCCTTGTTTAGTGTCATAACAGGGGGGTTGGAACTGGATGATCCCTAAGATCCCTTCCAATCCAAACCATTCCATGATTCTTTCTGTGATTCTGTGAACTATACTTGGCATGTAAGGTGAGACGTGCATGTGTCACCATCCTGGCTGATGCAAAGAGTGGGCTGGCCTCAAGGTGTCTACACTCCCTCTCTGTCCTCACTCACAGATCCTGTCTGTGGCCATGGGATCTTTGCTGCCCTTGAAGGAGAACAGTCCAGAAGAGCACAAATCTCCTCAATCCACCTGTCCAACAACGTTTCTCTTTCTTGCACTTTGTTTTCGCATATGCATTTGGCTTCTGCTGCTGTGATTTACTTTGCTCTGAAGACCAGCAGCCCTCTATCTACTTAGCATCTCTTTGGGTATTCACTTCCTTTTTCCAGGAGGAAGGCTTTGGTGACACCTCATTTTTTTTCAGTAGAATCACAGAATCATTTAGGTTGTCAGACATCCAAGATCATCAAGACACACCTTTGATCAATCACCACTTTGTCAACCAGACCATGGCAGTGAGTGCCACGTCCAGTCATTAAAGTAGAAACAGTACTGCCCTCTGGTTCAAAATCCCCTTTTCCCAGTACTGCAGTCATAAGATCTATTTCCATTTCCCTGCATTTGCTCAGCTGCTTCACAGCTTTCCCTGCTTTGAGCACAAGGTTGGACTGCTGCCTTTAGCATCTGATAGAAAGAAAACTGAGGGAGAAACCAAGAGGACATCCACAGATGTCCTCCAGAGGACAGAGGAGAAGCCAGATCTGGACTTCAAAACAATTTCCCTAAAAAAGTGCTGCAAGTCCTGGTTTTTTTCTGCCATAATATGGAAAACTTATCAAAAGTACTTAATCTAGGAATCTCTGAGCTCCCAACTGGAAGAAGACTGGCGGATCCAATAGAACTTTTTACGAGTTGAAGAAATGGAGGTTTGTCTTATGGAACAGACCACAGGAGAGTTGGATTACTGGGCAACAGAGCTCACTGAACTTCTCTCATCCAGAAAGTGCACAGCTCAGGGCAATATATAGGTGCTGCTTCGACTGATTTGAAAGGCAAACAAGATCCAGTTATTAAGCATTGGATGACAGATTTTTATAAAAAACAATGAAATGCAAAACCATGAGCTTGTAGACCTCAGGAGTAGGTTCTTATGCTTGTATCTGGTTATAACAACCAACACATTGTTACAGTATTCCTGGGCTTTTGGAAGTGGAGGAAAATGAGTTGTTTAGTTGTAGATTAATGAGCAGTGGGAATAGACTGCTCCTCTGCCAGCTGTGTCCCACCTGCATGGGCCAAGACCAGCTCTCTCCAAGCTGCGTGTCCCTCTGCATTTGCCTTCCAGGGAGCAAGAGCCCTTCACTTGAAATCCTGCCACGATGCTGGGGCTGCTGCTGCTGCAGGTGTTGGCGAGCTGCCTCTGGCTGGGACACAGCGAGGTGGTGACGTCCTTTGCAAGTTGTCCTGAGTTTTTCTACAGGAATACTACCCCAGATAATGCCCTGCATCCACAGAACCCAGCCTGGATCTGCCAGCGTTACCAAAACCAGTATCACTTTGCCACCCTGTACGACAGAAACAGGAGAATTCCCGTGTACTCTGCTTACATCTACCAGCCTGGACCTGGCAAGAGACCTAAATCACTGTGGTTTGTTGAGCCCCGGGTGAGTGTCTCTCTTACAGCACATCACCCTCCAGTCATTAAAAGATGAACTGCGGCATTTAACCCGACTTTTTGATTTCCAACCACTTCCCTACACACATGCAAATGGACACACCACCAGATGAGATTCTTCTCATTTAACTTCAAACACCTGCACCACATGGCTCCTCTGATGCATCTGAGACATCAACAGGAGGACAGGATGAGTCATATCCCAAAGATGCCCAGTTTTTAGCATTGACCTGACAGGAATTTCAAATTAGATTAAATTGCATTACATTACAAAGTCAAATGATCCCCCTCCCTGTGCCCTGCTGTGGTGAGTGACCAAGTGATGGGGAAAAGGCATCCAACAGAAGACAAATTTGAGGGACCAACAGTCTTGCTGGGCTCTGATCCCCACTTTGCCTGGAGCTGTTCTGCACCTCTGACAGAGCTTATCTGCTCCCAGTGAAGAGTCAAACAGGCCTTGTGAGTGGCGTGAGAGAAGTGAGGAGAAACTCAGAGATGGCCCAGGGACAGAGCCTCGGCAGGCACAGGCACTGGAGGTGCCAGGGTCAGGTGAACACTGGGGGGATTTCTGGTAGTAGAAAGAGATGCAACTTTTTCGCAGCGCCTTTTCTTGTCAAGGCTGAGCACTCTCAACTGTCTCAGCCTGTCTCCATAGCAGAGGTGTTCCAAACCTTGGAACATCTTCATGGCCTCCTCTGGACTCCACTCCAATAGGTTTCTGTCCTTCTCATGTTGTAGGCCCTAAAGCTGGAGGCAGCACTCCAGGTGCAAGGACAAGATTCTGGACAATCTGCTCTAGCTGATCCTGCTTGGCCTGGGGTCTGTACTAGAAGATTTTGAGAGGTCCCTGCAAAACCCAACAATTCAGTGATTATGTGATCCTGGGACATGCTTTTGCTTGCTTGCTTTTGAAACTGCACCTTGAGAGCAGCAGCTGTTTTATCAGACAGGCAGGCTTTGGCATCAGATATATAGAAAGCTTGGAGCAGCCAAAGCTAAATTCCTGTGATGCACTGTTTGGATACCTTCATTTTCTGCCCTGCTTCTCAAGCTTTTCTGCAAAATTACGGGTATCTGATTTGGGGAAATGTGTTCAATATATTCTATATATTCAATATATTCAATGTATTCAATGTCGTAACCAAAAGATCAATGCAGGACAGATCATTTAGTTCCTGAGTAGTTCACAATAAAAATTATTTGCTGCAGTGCTGGTTTGCAGGGTCACCTCGTATAAACCACAAGTTGCTTCCCACTGAAATTTCTACTACCACTAATGTCACAGTCCCCAGAACATCAGTGCTATTTTGAGCTAAGGGACATCTGCAGACACCTCTGCGTACCTCAAGGGGCTCCCTCTGACTTGCTCACCCACCTCTTCACACCTGCTGGGGCCTGAGACCACACTCATCCTCACCACTGCTCATCCAATGCCCCACTGCCCCCACTTTCCAGGCTCTGGGACCGTGGGTGATTGACCACCCTCATGAATCCCACCTCCATCAGCTCCCTGGGCTGTCCTGAGGACCTTTACCCCTGGCAGTACCAGAAATGCCCTGCCCTCCACAGCAAGCTTGAGAAATACTTGGGAAGCCAAAAAGAGAAAGGAATCAGTTTCATAGAATCACTGAATGACAGAATCCGAGAGGGTGGAATAGACCTCCAGGATCATCCTGTCCCACTATCCTCCCAGCGCTATCAGTGTAAACCTCAAACCACTAATCCATATCACCCAGTGCCAAATCCAATTTCAGTGCCTCTGAAACACCTCCAGGGATGGTGACTCCAGCACGTCTCTGGGCAATCTATTCCATTGCCTGACCACGTGACAGTTGAAAGCTTTTTTTCTAATATCTAATCTGAATTTCCCCTGTCTCATCCTAAGGCCTTTTCCTCTAGTCCTCTCACTACTGGCACGGTAGAAGAGACCAACCTCAACCTCATTACAACCTCCTTTCAGGTAGTTGTAGAGTGCCCTGAGCCTGCTCTTCTCGAGACTAAAATCTAATCCTAACATCTATCAGTTATATATCAGCTATCTATAACTTCTGTCAGTTTGAAGCTGCTCCCTGTTGTCCTGTCACTCCAAGCCCTTGTCAAAAGTTGCTCTTCAGCTGAACCACTTTCAGGTACTGGAAGGGGCTCTAAGATCTCCCCATAGTCTTCTCAGCACCAGGCTGGGCATGAATAAGGGCTCTTACAAAGGCTTTGAAATCAGGCAAGTGAAAATATGCAGCTTGGCCATATTAATTGTATTCTGAGAGGCTGCAGAAGAACAGACTGTGAATATCTGGGTGTACTCAGAGACAGACCAGTCAGTCAAATGCCACAACAGATGTTCTGCCAGGAACAGAAATACATGTAGGTCCCCATTCGTGGGGACTGAGGAAATGAACAGAGAAGTCACCAGACCCAGTTATTTTCTCCTGACACATGATGATGCAAGAACCTGGGAGAAATCCTGAGGAAATTGCAAATAGCAACTGTCACCCCACTTCAGGACAGGCATGAACAAATCTCCTTGAATTATAGCAGAAAACCTTTCTTTTCAGTGAAGTTCTCTGTTTATCACAACAGGCAGATTTATGACCAGGTATATATTGCACTGGGACTCCTGAGGGATCAGCCAAGTGTTTCTCCAGGGAGAAGAAGAAAGGAACTCTTCAGCTGCCAGTTCAGAGGCTCCTCTTCAAGGTAAGCTCTTGCTCCCTTCTCACCATTTACTCCAATATTTCAAGTCTTTCCTGAACTTTGGAATAAATATATATAGACAAAGCCTAGGCTGGAGTTGCTGAGTTCCAACATCTGCTTTCCAAGGAGCAAGGAGAGTTTACTCATTCACTGAATTTTGCAGCTCTTTAACACTTTCTGTAAAGGAGGGCAAGGACAGAAGGAATGATTTGGGAAAGAATTTCAAGCCAAGTCACCTGGAAAATTAACATCAAACTGTTGAATAAGAAGGAGGGGTGAGTTTACTGAGTACCAAAACTCCACCCATGACCTTGCAAAAGGCCTCTGGACAAACACAGGTGGCTGAACTCCTGGACAAACTCACTTTAAACCTTGTTTGGGAAATCTAACAGCTCTGCCTTCCTGGAGATGATATAAAAACAGCCAGTTTGAGACTGCAGCAGAGGTATTTGAGAGTCCTCTGCCACTCTGGGGCTGCAAGCAGAGTCCTGTGCCACTTTTCCCCACGGTAGGTTGGTTTCTATATATCTGATATGAAGTTAGATATTAAATTAGTTGAATATATTTCAAGATTGTGGGGAAGGTCATGCAAAAGGGCTTTTCAGGAACTTCTCTTCTTGATTTGGGGCAGTGATGGGCATGCTCTGCAGAGTATTGTAAAAAGTCACTATTTGTTGTTCCTGTTCTCAGTTTCCAGTTTACTGGTCACCATGTTCCTGATCCAGGCTTGCCGAAGAAAAAAAGGACCAGATGTTTTGTGTCAGAGCCAAGGCCATATGTAGCTTAATATCCCAATGTCAGCTGAGAGCCAGGACCCCATTCTGGATTCCTTTGGGTTCAGTATTGGATGTGACTGGAAGAGCTGCATGTCTGCGTGAACCTGGATGGGCTCAGAGACATGTAGGAAGTGCAGCATCGCTGTTCCTTCCCTGCCCAATGCCCCATGAGACTAAAGCCCAGCTCAGCGTTGCAGGTGGCTGAGCAGAGTCCGTGCCCAGCTGCAGATCTCTGCTCTGCAAGGTCCTCACTGCAGAAGGGAGTGAGAATGGCCTGAAGCTGAGTCAGGGGAGATTTAAGCTGGATATCAGGAAGAGATTTTTCACCCAGAGGATGGTTGAGCCCTGGAACAGGCTCCCTAGGGAAGTGGTCATATCACCATGCCTGCCTGAGTACAAGATGTGTTTGTACAGTACTCTCAGGCACATGGTGGGGTTTTTGGGGCTGTCCTGGGCAGGGCCAGAAGTTGGACTTGATGATTCTGATGGGTCACTTCCAACTCAGCATCTTCTGTGATTCTATGAGCTCATGTTTGGAAGTAGGGGCTTCCAGGCCCTGGTTTGTTGCAGGATTTTTTCTCAGTGCCAGTGCAAGAGCTGAGCTCTTGACCAACTGAGGTATGTTGGAAAAGGTGCCCTTGTCCCAATGCCATACCTCAGTCCCATGATAACTTTGCTGTGAGAGCTGTTTAGGCATTGGGTAGGTTTGGAACACCCCTCAGACAGACTGAATTCCCCCAATGCTGCCTCTTCTAGGCACCTAAAATCTATTTTAGATTGCACCCTCTCATGTGAAAAAGGGAGATTTGCTCAAACCCTTAGTGTGTGTTTAGTCAGCGCCACATGAAAGCTGAAACCCTTCTGCCTTATCAGTCTGTTGGGGTCCTGTTGAGGGGACCCTTCACTGAGCAGTTCCTTGGATTGGAGGGTTTGACTGACTTGTTCAGGGTTGCACACCCAACAGAGAAACCCCTCCTGGGTCTCCACACCTTTACCCACTGCCAGAGACTGCCAGCACCCTTGAAGGACTCACTTTAACTGTTTACAGAATAACTCTTTATTAATAAACTGTGACAGGATAAGGTTTGAGGCTTGCCAGTGAAAGTATTTGACTGCAAAAAGATATTCAAAGCAAGATACTAATTCAGAACAACATACTAATAAGCTTTAATCCCCAGTAAAAGCTGGCTTGAGGTAATCATTCAGCATGCATGAAGTAGGATTCTTACCCAATAGGCATCCCTGAGGGACAGAAGGCAGGTTCAGCCCATCAAATGATCCCAGAATTTACAATGCAATCTTCTATCACTTCTCTCCATTTTTATCTCTGTTTTATACTATTTCTTTACATTTAGGTGGCGTTTTTATGTAGTTATACATCTTTCTCAGTGAGGGGTTCTCATGCCTTGGGGGTGGATATCTCAGTAAAGTACCTGCAATAACCTTGGGATGGGGATGTGCGTCAGTCCAAGGAGAGGAATTTTGCCATGGTTGCTGATTCAGCAGCAGGACATCTTCATTTATCTCCCATGGTTTTCAGCTGCCATGCAGATTATCAGCTAGAAAGTACCACCGAGGTGCCTCCTCTGCAAGGGCTTTGACAGAGCCTGGCCATGGTGTCTCCATTCCACCCTGCCCTTTGTTTAGTCCCCCTCAGATGTAGTCCTCCTCGTGTGTGGGAGGCCAGCTATGCTGACTGTGCTTCATCCAGGGAGAAGCAACCATATCTTCCCCTGTTAACTTCTCTACCGTTATCCCTTCATCCCCAGTCATCTCCCTACACAACCCTATAGCGCTGATGATTTTTCCATATCCAGGAGGACAGAAGTTACCCCCTCCTTGGTCTCTCATAGTCGTCTCCTGTGCATTTGCCTTCCAGGGGAGCAAGAGCCCTTCACTTGAAATCTTCCCACGATGGCGTGGCTGCTGCTGCACGTGTTGGCGAGCTGCCTGTGGCTGGGACACAGTGAGGTGGTGAAATCCTTTGAAACTTCATGTCCTCAGTTTTTTTTCCAAGAGATTCCCCCAAATAAAGCCCTGGAGCCACAGAACCCAGCCTGGATCTGCCAGCGCTACAAGAACCAGTATTACTTTGCCACCCTGTACGACAGGAAGATGCGTATTCCTGTGTACTCTGCTTACATCTACCAGCCTGGATCTGGCAAGAGACCTAATACGTGGCTGGTTGAGCCACAGGTGAGTGTCTCTCTTACAACATATCCTCCAGTCATTAAAAGCAGTATTAAAATAACCACTTCTATTTTGTCCCACCCCTCTACACACAAGCAAATGGACACACTGGATGGGATTCTCCTCTTTTCATTTAAAACACCTCCATCACATGATTCCTCTGATGCATCTGAGACATCAGCAGCAGGACAAGATGAGTCATATCCCAAAGATGCCCAGTTTTTAGCATTGACCTGACAGGAATTTCAAATTAGATTAAATTGTGTTACGTTACAAAGTCTAATGATCCCCCTCCCTGTGCCCTGCTGTGGTGGGTGACCAAGTGATGGGGAAAAGGCATCCAACAGAAGATAAATTTGAGAAATCAATGGTCCTACTGGGCTCTGATCCCCACTTTGCCCTGATGTCTTTTGCATCCCTGACAGAGCTTATCTGCTCCCAGTGAAGAGTCAAACAGGCTTTGTGAGTGGCGTGAGAGAAGTGAGGAGACACTCAGAAGGGGGTGAGATGGCCCAGGGACAGAGCCTCGGCAGGCACAGGCACTGGAGGTGCCAGGGTCAGGTGAACACTGGGGGGATTTCTGGAGTGATCTGTCAGGCAGTGAAAAGTGAGGAGCATCAGTGTCAGTCCAGTCAGAAGGCTGTGATCTCCATGCACAGGCAGTGACCCCTGAGCACCTTTGGCTCAGGCTTGCTCCAGAAGGATCCAGCAGACAGACGAACCCCACCAACTACAGAGCTCTCACAAACATCCTTCAGACAAATTTCAGACATTTAGGAAAATAGGCGAAGGAAATAATGGACACAAAAAGAGGAAATTCCTGTCATTGCTAAGGACAGAGTGGCAGGATTGATTTAGGTGAAAATGAACCTCAGAAGAAGCACATATGCAGTGTTCCAAAGGAAAGTTAAATATAATGCACTAAATGTGAAAAGAATTTTTGAAATTAAACAATATTTGCACTTGTTCCTTATAGGAACTCAAGCAACTAATCTGGTATTGTACCACATCAGGACCAGACAAAAAACAGGATCACTCAGAGACTTCTGCTCCAGGGAAATCTGTTCCATTATTCCCATCCCTAATACTAACACCTTTTCCTCTTCTTTTCCTGTCAAGCTGATTGGCCCAAGTTATCCCAAAACTATGGAAAAAGAGTGGACACTCTTAAATCGATACAATGTCAGCTTAGAGAAACTCAGGCAGAGCCAGGCTATCCTTAATGACTACAAGAACCTGACAGGTTTGAACCGGGGTCATTTGAATCCCAATGGCCACCATGATGACTACAGCAGCAGGATAGCTACCTTCAGCCTCACCAACATAGTGCCCCAGGATGAGAAACTCAACGGCGGCGCCTGGAACAACTACGAGCAGCAAACGATGATCAGGAGGACGCAAGGCTGTAAAACCACCTATGCCATCGTGGGTGCTGTGCCTGGGAACAACTACATCGCCAAGGGAAGGGTTAATAAACCCAGCCACCTCTGGTCAGCTGCCTGCTGCGTGGTGGACAACAACTACATAAAGGCTTGGGCGGTCATTGCCGAGAACGACAAGAACCAGGTTCAGCTCCTCACGCTGGGGGAGCTGGAGGACACATTGACTGATCTCTATGGGAGAGGACAGGTTTCCCTGTTTGACAGTGACTGTCCCCGGGAATAAGCCTCACATCCTGGGTGGAAAAGGCTCAGGAGCTTCTGCCACATGTCATAAAATCATAGAATGGTTTGGGTTGGAAGGAACTTCAAAGACCATCCATGTAGTCTCAGCTTACATGCCATGGGCAGGGACACCTTCCACTATCCTGATGCTTTAGGATTTAAGCTTTTATATTTTTCATATATTTGTAATCCTGCAGTTATTTAGTGTATAACTCTAAACTCCATATACAGTGTTAGCTACTGCTTTTCCTATTTTGGTCAGACGCAACAATTCCTCTCCAGGCCTGAGAGTCAAGGACACCTCACTGTCTCAGGCCCCAAGAAATGTAAACAAAAGTGAGTTGGGGGGGAGCAAACTGAGAGAATGGGACTGCACTGCCTGAAGCTGGAATTGCACAATTAACCTCTGATATGCAAATGAACAGAACTTATATCTATCTGAAAAACGTGTGGCTGTGTCCATCCTGGGTGCAGTCTCTGCGAGACTCCTGCACTGCCCAAGGTGCACCCTGTGAAGGCCTTTCCACAAATGCCTACCCTTTATCCTTTAACTGTGTCTAGCTTCTGTTCTAGGTCAGCTTCTCCAAGGCATCAATCCCAGGTTGTTCCAAGCCCCATCCAACCTAGCTTTAAACAATTCCAGGGATGGGGCAGCCACAGTTTCTCTGGACAAGCTGTGCCAGGGCCTCACCACCCTCACAGTAAAGNCCCCACCTGCTTTCTATTTAAAGCCATTCCCTGTTGTCCTGTCACTCCATGCCCTTGTCCAAAGTCCCTGTCTCTTTTAAAAGCCTTTAGAAACTGGAAGGGGTTCCAAGTTCTCCCAAGAGCCTTCTTTTCTCCTGGCTCTCTCATCCTCATCTCTCTCACCGTCTGTCCAGAGCTGATGTGCTCCAGCTCTTGGAGCATCTTTGTGGCCTCCTCTGGACTCCACTCCAACAGCTTTGTGTCTTTCTTCTGTTGTGGGTCCCAGAGCTGGAGGCAGCACTGCAGGTGGGGTCTCACCAGAGCAGAGTAGAGGGGGACGAATGGACTGTAGCTGTAGGGGGGAACGAGACCACTCAATACTCCCAAAGGCCCCTGACTCATTTCCAGAAAGGTCTGACAGAACAGACTTCACATGATATCTAATTTCCATACCAAGTCAGAAACCTGTTTTCAGGGCAGGGAAATTTATCCATTAAAGGGTAGCCACTGCCATGTACTTATAGAGCAGTCTAGAGACTAACATACCAATTTCTGTGCCAAGTGTGTAATTTACTAATAAAACTCTGTGAAATGTTATGGATCTTCTGACTTTTGTCATTCCTTTCCACCATGAACATTTAGGGATCTCGGGGGGGTCCCTTTCCCTTAAGAGTGGTTTTGTGGGCAGAATGAGAGCTTCAGGCAAAAGTTAATAGAGAAACCTTCCCATTGAGTTGTGAGGTGCAGAAAGGACCCCCTTGCTTGGTAAACTCCTCAGAGAGATGTCTGGGTTCATCTGGATCCAATCTTAGCCCCAGACTTTGACAATGGTTTATGTCTAAAGGATTATATAGGTGTCATTGAAATTTTATACAACTTTTCCTGCAAGTTTGAGGATTGCAAAGCCGACATATTTACATAAATATATGTGATTTATGATGATAATGATTAGACAAAAAGATCTTACTCAGAATTATTTAGTTCACAGTATGGAAGCTATAACTAATAGTATAATACTGTGCACTATGAAGCGGTATTGAAGCAAATACATTAAATCAGTTATATTAAAAGTAGCTGTCGTGGTTTGACACTGGCCAAATGCCAGGCATCCATGAGAGTCGCTTGCTTACCCTCCCCTGTCACAGCTGAGCAGAGGAGAGAAAAAAAATTAATGAAGGGTTCATGAGTTCATGAGTTAAGGACAGAGAGAAAACACTTCAAGGGCAAAACAGGCTCAACTTAAGTTGCAAAGTGAATTTATTGCTAACAGAATCAGAAGAGGATAATGAGAAGTAAAATAAGCCCTCAAACCACGTTTTTCCCCCAGCCCCTCCCGTTCAGCCACAAGCGGTGCTGCCCAGGGATCAGTGCTGGGCCTAGTCCCACTTAATATCTTTACTGATGATCTGGATGAGGGGATCAAGTGAACCCTCAGTAAGATCATGGATGATGCCAAGTTTGGTGGGAGACTCAACCTGCTGGAGGGTAGGAAGGCTCTGCAGAGGGATCTGGGCAGGCTGGATCCATGGGCTGAGGCCACCTCTGCAGCCAGTGCAGAGAAAGGCCACGAAGCTGATGAAGGCCCTGGAGGGCAAGGCCTGTGAGGAGCAGCTGAGGCAGCTGGGGTTCTTTAGCCTGGAGAAGAGGGGGCTCTGAGACATTATCTCTCTCTACAGCTCCCTGAAAAGGGGATGTAGCCACGTGGGGGTCAGCATTTTCTCCCAGGCAACCAGCAAGAGGATGAGAGGACAAGGTCTCAACCTGCACCAGGGGAGATTCTGGTGGGACATCAGGAGGGATTTCTTCACAGAAGGGGTGATTCAACATTGGAATGAACTGCCTGGGGAGGTGGTGGAATGCCCATCCCTGGAGAGTGGATGTGGCACTCAGTGCCATGGTCCAGTTGGCCAGGTGGTGATTGGTCAAAGGCTGGACTCGATGATCTCAGAGGCCTTTTCCAACATAAATGATTCAGTGCTTCTCACAGCAGCCCAGCCTGGAGCTGAGCAGAGGGCTGCCTCAGCTCCACAAGAGTCCGGCCAGGAACCTTTCATCTGGGATTGCTCCAGTTTCTGCTGAGCCTGGTGTGAAGGGGAACAGGGATACAGCCCTTTGCTGAGCCCAGAGCTGGTCCATGCCCACGGTGGGGTGGGAAGCACCTCTGTCCCCTGGGAAGATGCAGCTGCACGTTGAAATGGGAGGGTAATTTTGCAGTTTTCTCTGTGTCTGTCCATCTTTGGGGAGAGCTCTGGGCTCCACTGCGTCACTGGGATTTTAGACACTAAGGAGAAATGATTTTTGCTGAGAGCTGTGAGGAGATGCTGAGAGCTAAACTCACTTCACTTCAAAGTGTTGGATCATGCATCTTGCTTAGTCCTTTTCCAGTAACACCAAGGGTTCAGATTCTGTGGACTGAACATGTTACCATGTGCTGTCCCAAAAGAGAAGGAAACAGGAGAATCAAGACAGTGGCATCTTCTGGCCTCTGCTTGAGAGAGCAGCTGGGCAAAGCTCCTTTGGTCCATCCAGGAGCCAAACTTTCCTGTCAGGCAACTTTTATTAGGTTACATTATCAGGTTACACCTCCTTTGATTTCTGAGGAACTACTTATCTGCTGTGTATCTGGGTGGGTTCCTGTGAGGTAAAACTCCCTGCACTGAGGTTCTCACTGCTGTACCTGGGCAAAATGTCCCTTGCTGTTAGGCAACAGCACTTTGGCACAGGAACATCAGTCAAGAACCTCTGAGGGTTAGGAGATGAGGAGGTGTTCAGGAACGCTGCTGCCCAAGCGCTGTGCCACACACCCAACGATGCTGCAGAGAACATTGATACCTGGCAGTGCTTTTGGGGGATACAAACTGAGTTTCCAGCATCACCCAGGTCAGCCACCCACAAAAAATGCTCCAGGCTCTAGTTGATTTCTGTGGAAGATCAGCCTTTGAAGGTCTGTTACACCAGGAGGTTTGGAAACTCCAGGCTGCTCATTACAAAGAAGAACGAAACACCTCTTGGCAGACCACGTCCCTAAGAGAATTGGAGATGCAATGTACCCAAGAGGACTCTGGATTTGGAGCTGCTCAGTGGATGCTCAGACAGCAGAAAGGACCAGTTAGTTAAATCTGACCTTGAACAGCTGCAGAATACCAGTTATACCATATAATTTTTTAAAAATTTAGTTCTGTTTCTTGTCTTTAGGAAGGCATAAGTGAGGAGGAAATGGCTTTGAAGTAAGCTTAGAGAAGTCCATGATAAAACTAATTCAAGGTTTTGATGTGCTTTACCAACAGCAAGTAAAACACACAGATCGCTGACAGGAGAAATGAAGCAGGAAAATGCAAAGCAGCTTGTCCAAGCTTATGCAAGAGAAGAGAAGAGAAGAGAAGAGAAGAGAAGAGAAGAGAAGAGAAGAGAAGAGAAGAGAAGAGAAGAGAAGAGAAGAGAAGAGAAGAGAAGAGAAGAGAAGAGAAGAGAAGAGAAGCACAAACAGCACACAGACCTCCAGGCTCCATCTCTGTGTCCTACCATCCTTTTATTTTAAAAAAAGTATTTCTCTTTTTGTAGTACAGTTTTCCACAGTTTTAAGTGTTAATTCTAATCTCCATGGATGATTTTTTTCTGATGTGGTGTCATTTGACTCATTATCTCTTCCTCTGTACACATATGATATAAAAGGATTTAGTACTCCAGAATGACAAAAAGAGAAAAAAAAAGAATGTCCAAAATTTTACTGTTAAGGCAAATTCTCTTTCTTATGGGCAAACTGAACACAAGTTTGAACTAGCACTCATTCCTCATCTCGGAAGGAAAGAAAACACTGCGTGGAAGCTGTAAGGCTACTAAATGTATATGTTTAAGATGTTGTGATTTCCTGCATTAAGATGTTGGATAGTGTGTTTTGTGTATTATCTGTTCAGCTGTAGATACATTTCACTGCAGGAAGATTTGAAACAAGTACCGGATCAGCTGACAAACACACCACAGAATCTTTAAGGGAACCCATTCAATCAAAAGTTTACTTCTCTTACGTGTGCAAACTGTGGTTTGTGTACAGACAGTTTTGCACTTACAGGCAGAGCGGTGTGTGGCAGCGCCCTGGAGAATATACAGAGGTCAATACAGCAGCATCCAGAGACAGCAACTTGCTGCACATGAGCTAGTCTGGGGTACCAGAAGTGCCATCTACACTGTGCTGTGCTCAGAGTAAGAGATCTGGCCTTCCAACCGCACTAGATAGACTGCTCAGAGCCTATCACGCTCTGAGGAGGACAATATGGCTTTTGCTGCCTTTGCTTGAATCACAGCTTTTCAAAATGTCCTTGGGTTCAGGTCAAAGCTCTGCTGTGCACCTGTCACAGTTCTAAGTGCTCTCCTGAAAGTTCATATCCTTCATCATCAGTATGTGGAGCAACAAGCTCCAGAGGTACTTAAGTGGTGTGGGCTTGAGGTGCAGAGTGAGGCAGCCCCATGC